>KB672868.1:15183801-15239645 GCA_000349145.1 Anopheles dirus | reverse complement strand
AATTTCGACCATTTACAAAGTTTGTTTACATTCCCGGGTAAGCACTTTTTACGTTCCTGTGGCGGCGGTGCGTACAGTGACCGGCGAAATAAAGACACGAAAGGCGAAATAAAGACACGGCGAAATAAAGTTCATGAAGTAGAGAATTATTTCCTCAGTTGCTTTCATATTATAATTACTTTCGAAAACTTTATCTTCATTCGAACCCTTCAAAATGACTTGATTTACCCCTAATATAGAGCTGCAAAATTGTCTGACATTTGAACAGCCGCGCCTGCCAAATTTTGCTTGTGTCACCACATTTCGCGACACGATCAGTCGCAGCAATAACTTAAACAAGGCTCGACAGCCGGTGTAACAACGGCTAGCCCAATTCCGGCCGCTTCCACGCACGTGGCAAAACGATTGAAAACCGTCACACACACACCCTAACATGGATGTAAACTGTATGAAAATTGATTTTCACGCCAATCATGCTGTTCGTGCCCCCCCTTGGAACGTACAACAACAGCAGAAGAGAGGGCCAAAGCGCACACACCCTCCCAGCGTGTCGGGACGTTATCTATATGCAGATGGAAAATTCGGCTAGATTATCGGGAAAATTGAAACAAACCCACTCGAACGGTGGTTGGTCGGGATGGTGGCGCCGCGAATGAAATTGTTCGTTTATTTGTCGATAATCTTATTGGCTTGTCATTTTTCGATAAAGTCAATGTTAGAGGCGCACGAAAACGTGTCGCCCGCAATTGAATTGTTTGATCAGGTGCTCTTTTTTTCTGTTCGGTGCAAGGATTTGAGCTGCTGTGTTTGCAGATTGAGGGGGTGATGTGTAGATATGAAAAAACGGTGATGTACTATATGTCACAGCAGTTTGCAGGCGTGCGACGCTTGACTGACCAGATTTGAGGTTAGGTTATTTCAGAGTCAACAGTGCAAACAGAGTGTGGAATTGGGGAAAATTTATTGAATACACTCTTTTTGGGTGGATAAACTTCAACTAAGGCATTTTATCAAATAACGATGCGATAGGCTGAGTTATCAACGACTCTACTGAACGAATCAAGAACCTAGCAGCTATAATATGCTCGTAGTACAGTTTCGCAACGGTGCAGGTCAAGTGGTTGCATTTTCATTCGGCCCGAATTGAAACATATTTCCAAGCACATCATTAAAAGCTGGCTGAAGCTCCTTGCATTAGCGACCATAAGAAGATGTTTTCTTTCAATCGTAGTTTACATTCAGTAGACTGGTTATCCTGCAGGAAGAGGCGTTCTTTTATTGCAGAATCCAAAGCCGCTGACCAAAAAAGGAACCGGGTTGATACATATCTGTGTAGGTTTGGAAGGTACCAGGAAGAAAAACTTCAACTTCACTCTGCTTTTCGCAAGTCGTACCCGTTCTTTTGGAATGGAAATAGTTGCCCAGCAAATAGTAGGTAGTCAAAATAAAGTCATTATACTAGTTCTAAAAATTGACGTCATGCTTTTACATCTAAGCTACTCTTTACGGAAGAAACAACGGTTAACCAAGTCAAGGTGTTGGAGTGTTCTGTGCAGATATAAGGTGGTGCATTCTAATATTTGCCTTAAAAACGATCGATAAATAAAACCCAAACATGACTGCTGCACACACTTTGTTGCCCGCGTGCTCTTGCATCACAAACTTCTACACGGTTCGGACTCGGCTTTTCCAGACACTTCAGCCGATTTCAGGGCGTGCGAGAACAAAGTTTATTGTGGTTCCGGTAGTACCATACGGCAGCCGGTTCCGGGAGCTTTTCCCCTACACGATCTGCTTTCTCGACACGCACAACACGCAAAGCCAATAAACAAACAATAATGTGACAACATCGACATGCACCTTGCCCAGTAAACCCTACTCCCGGGTTCCCGAGCGAGCCGGAAAGAGGTTTTCATATGTACACCTTTTTTTCTTCTTCAATTTCCTCTCCTTCTTGCTCGAGAGTTCACGCAACGGGATGGTTTCCGAAGAACAGCTGGTTCGTGATGAATTGATGAGCGGTCCTGTGAGCGATATTATTTTGTATTAGCCGGAACACTTCCTGCGGCGCCTATACATGTTTTGCATGTTTTTCAATGTGCTTTCCGATGAGCGTTGCTTCTGGGTTGGCCCAGTTGGGTGAGAAGCTTTTTGATGGATTCTTCGCCGGCTTAATCCTATTACCTCGATACGGACGAGCAGCCGTTCGGTGTCGAAAAGGGCCTTCCCGGAAATGGTGTGAACGAATAAAAGTACATCAACTTTCGGTGCGATATTAACATTGCATCTTCTCATCACGTATATTTTTCGGTGTGTGTGTGTTTTTTTGCTTCTTAAATCTATATTTGTTTTCTATGTTTTATGAGAAATTTGCACTAGTAGGGAGATCTTGTTTAAAGTTCTTTTACCTGATTCAACTGATTGCGTGCTCCAAACAACTTTTAAGCTATTTTTTATGACCCTTACCTCATAAGACGATGGTTTCCACTGTTTTTTGTTTTGTTAATTGTATTGAAATTATTTTATCGTGCAAACTGTTTAAATCCAACAAGGACCTTGAACGGTTTGCAAATGAAAAACGTAATCTAATATGTTTGCCGCATCGTATGCTGCATCGTTTTCAATACACATATTCCTATCCGAAGAAAAGTTTGTGTTTAACATTTTCAATTTTTCGCTCATCTACATTCCGTAAGTGCACGAACCGCTTTACGAAGCCTTCGTCTAAAATATTAACAAAAAATAAAAACACAGGGAAGAGCTTTCCGTACGGCGTTCCGCACCCGACGACAATGGGAATGAAAAGATTCAGCCCCTTTGGCACGTACAAGCGGTGGCCAAACAAACCCGAAGGACTTTTGTAACGGCTCGGGAGCCAGTGTTGGGAGCCGTTGCAGTTGCCCGAGGACGCACTTGAGCGTGTATGAGCAAACCGCAGCAACAGCCCTTACGCAAGGAGCAGCTTCTCGAAACAGCAGCTTGCTGCTGCTTCTGCTGCTGCAAAACAGGGTTCATTCCGTTCGGGAGCCACGTAAAACTTTCGAGATGCAGAGCAGTGTAATGAAATTGCATTCGAAGGGAAGCTGAGAGCAAGTAACGAATGGGGTTGGAGAATGTCTTAGAATAATAAAGCTTTACACAGGTTTAATAATGTTTAAAACGAACTAGTATATGTTACATGAAATGGTTGTTATTCAGATTGTATTCTATTAATAAATCCAAAATTTGGTATTATGTGTCTAACGCAACAACTCGCTCTTAATTTAGTAAAGTTTTGAGCGACCTTTCAATACATACTTGGCAGCGTGGTTAGATTTAAATGTATGCTATTTATACTGTCTCCTTCCCAAGCGGTAACGAAGGCACTAAGCCGAGTGACGACCAGCATGGGATTGGAATGTTGTCCAACCGATTTGTTAGAATTAGCCACCTGTTATGCTGCCTTCATCCTTTTTTCATCCGGAGCTGAAAAATGGTCAGATAAACAAGGGGGTTTGCAACCGAATAGCAAACATGTCAACTGCATTTTCTCATGGAACGAGATTAATTATTTCTGTCAGCTTCAACGGCTAGAGCTACTTTCTGGTACCGCTTAGAGCTTTGGTACCGAGGAATTGAGGACAATAATAATATGAACATTGTTGAAAAACCTTCCTGCAGTGTGTTAGAAATGACGCATATCCTTACAACATGACCTAGAAAAGTTTATGCATAATTTGTATATGAAAAACTTGCAGCAGAGCTATCGGACGTTGGACGGTTTGTGGAATACTGGAAAACATTCCTGGTTCCATAAATTTAACACATTTTAACGCCACACGCTCCAGCTTATACTTCACACTGCTACACTTTTGCTTCCCATACCGAGAGGCCCTTTGTTACCATTGAGATGCGACGCACCCTCGGAGTCGCTCGCTCAATCTAATTGTTTAACCGAAGATAAACTTCCAAAACTGGCAGCCATTGCGGAAGTATTTCAATTAGTTGTGGCTAGATAAACCCAACGATTACGCTTGCCGGCCGGTCTACCGTCAGCTGGCAATGGCCGACGAGTGTTCGGGTAAGGGCCGAGACCGGTTATTTGCATATCCTTACGGTGCATTAATGGCGCACACACCGGTGGCGTTTCGCAGCGGATGCACCCGGACGGCGTGCAGCAAATGTATCGACCTAAACGCGTTCGACTTTTCTCCCTTTGCTTGTGTGCGCATGCATTACGTTGCCGGGATGGGGATTATCAAGAGAAGAAAAAACACACGTACATTATTCGAATAGCAATGTGAAAATTCGTCATATTCTTTGCCGGAGTTTTAAGAAAACATCTTACAAGGCGATTCATATCAGGCTTTTCCATCCCATTCCTTTAAGCAATAATGAACTTTACGCAAGGAATTTCTTCTGTCACGTTTTCACGTATGCTATGATATTCATTTAAATGAGAAAATACGTTATCTAGAATAGTCTATTATTCCCCAGCACACAATAGTTCTCAGCAATTTTAATTTTAAATATTGCTTTATAAATATACCCTTGCTTGGGATTCAATCGGCATGTTCCCTACCTGTTGTTTCATTACGATCCAACCAAGCTAGACATACCAGCAAGGAATTTGTATATACGTTCCTGTTTTTTAAAAGCATTGTGGTGATGGGCCATTCCTGAAGAAATATTACAAAAAAGACAATAAAGATGGTTCTACTTAAAATTAAATTAAAAGTATATGAATGATATTATGTTGAACAAAAGGAGATGATAGCTAATTGTCTTGGAGAATGGGTCACAACTTCAATTTCAGTTCTGATACGATGAAGGCTAATACAAAGGTGATTTTAAAACAGCCAAATACCAAGCTCACACATAGGCAACTTGTCAAATCTTTCGTTTACTTAGATACTTCTCAATGTGGCTGACGACGTTCGGTGAGTGTTTCACCAAACATCCCCTTCTCTTTGATCGAATCATTAAGTTAGGTTAGAATTTAACACCACCGTAACCGTCGTCCTGAACGTTGTCTTGCAGCGTCTCGAACCACCACCAACAAATGCGTTTATGTTTGCCTACATTTTGTACCGTGTTTACCGTGCCACCGATGGCGGTTCGGGCCACGCCGAGTGCGCCACACTTCTCGGAAAAAGCAAAACTCATCAATTTGTTCCACGCCCGGCACGGGAAATATACACCGGAAAGCATTCTTTGTAAAGAACACTTTCGGCAAGCACAACACATACGCTCGCCCTTGTGTGGACGCCGCCACCACCACTCCAGTAGCCACCCCGTAGCGTGTCACCTTGTTGTGCAGTGTTTCGTATTGATTTACGTTTATGTGGGGATGGGGATGGTGCCTTTCTGCTGCAAATCCCGCCATTTATGGGCGTCGAAAGGGTAAGATTTATATGCTGCAATAGTGGCGCGTCGCATGGCAAACGTAAACATACGCCTCGGAGCGGGCCCCTCGGCTCGCGGCGCAGGAACAGCGATAAGATAGAGCGAAAAAGGAGAAAGCTGCGCGCCGTTCTTGGAGTGTTTGCTATTTTACAGGCTTGTGTTCGTTTTCGGGAAAGAAAAAGTAGTTCGGTTGTAAATTGGGTGAAGTGGGCGCGATCGTTGCAAACGAACGAACTTAAGGCTGAACTTAACAGATGTATTTCTTATAGTTTTTTTTCCATAGTCTACATATATTCATTTTATAGTCGACATAGTTTAACCTTACCTAAATGTGTGCTCTAAAAACTACATGGAACATTTTGATTATCACTTCCGGAAAATCAGTAAAAACACTGAAGTAACGATGATACAGGGCAATATGTGTCAATGTCCGAAATTGATTATTGTCATTTGATTGCAAAGACTACAGGCGATGATTACTCTTTTTCTATCCACTTCCCGACTCTCCCGGCACATGTAAGGTTCGATGTCAGCACCGTCCCTTACCTTGTTTACCACCATCTCAGCAAATATACTTCCCAAGACACCTCGCCGTCAGAGAGGTGGTTCGTTAGCTACACCGCTTCCCTGCTGCTCGGAGGAAGCGAAAATGTCTTCACACGGACCAGAAAAACAATAAATTATCCGGGCCAATTTCACCAATCCCCGGTTGATTGACAGGGTAGCGAAGAAAAAGCGATGAAATTAGAGCGAGAACGGTGTGGCACGACGCACCGCAAAGAAGAAGAAGAAGAAAAAACAAAATAAAAGGGACAGAACACCGAACACACCGATGCGCGTTTGTCGTTGGTGGTTCCCTTTGCGGTTCTGTGGGGTTTTGCGAAAAATTTCCTCAATTCATCATTTGACCGCAAAGTTGTTACTGGCAGCCGAGGTTCGCGTGGTAGCTGGTAGCCCGTTCGATCCCGGGCCCTTTTCCCGTCCGTTTCGGCAAACAGATGAAATACATTAACGAGCGCACATACTTGAGCGTAGAGTCGGCGCCTTCGGGCCTTCGGTTCAGTTCGAGGGAACGTGTAGCGTGTGTTTTCGTGCGGGCTACCGTACATTATCCTAATGCGAGACGCACGATCGGTTCGGTTTGGTGATTTACATGAATAAAACACATCGTCTGATTAGGACACCGAACATTGCGGATCTGCGTGTTGTCTTGTGCTACGTAATGAGCCCACAAGGACGCAACAAATTGGGGTTGCTTTTTTGGTGTGATAACGCGTCAACAACTAGATTGAAGATTTTTTAAAGTTTTTTGAACAGCAACACTTGGAACACTTTACTGTTGAACGTGACTTTCCGTTTATCCAATCAATATGGCACACAACTGAGAGTTGAAGCAAAAAGCGAAACAAAGTTAAAACATATCTCCAGCTGGATTACACAACGCACAACACGAACGAAACAGTGTCTTCCCGCTTCCGGTCTTCCCGGGGACAAGCAGGATTGGCGGCGAATGTAAACAGCGGTCCAGATTTTGGCCCGAAACCACCGGCCAGGACTATTGGCGCGCGTATAAATCTAGCCGCGTTTGCTTCACGCCCCATACGCGCCGTCCAAATCTTGCACGAAAAACTCCCGGAACTCATAAATCACTGCAAAATACCCGACACACACACACACACACACACACCCATACAACAAGGTGAAAGGAGCATTCCACTTTGAACCGGCTCAAGTATCTTCGCGTTAGGGGGAGAGTTGGTTGGTTGTGGTTGTGTTTTTCGATAGTTTTAAAATATGTTTGCTTCCTTTTTTTACATCACACGGATCACACGGATGATTCCCACGCTCGGGGAAGTGCTTAGTGAGGTATAGTTTTCCGGTGGTTTTGGAGGGTTTTTTTTCTGCTGCATAGACCATCGTTGAAGTTTTCTTTCCCCATTTTGCAGGTAACGAACAGCTTCGGCACGATTTATGTGTATAATTTAAAGACGATAATGATGTATGGAACTGTTGTCCATATCTTTTCCAAAACTGAGTGGGTATGGAAATATTTCATCACGAAACATTGAGCTTTCGTAGTTGTGAGCTAAAGAATTGAAACGATTTTTAATATGTACACCATCATCAACAGCAATGTTTAAGAGACCAATGTCCATAAGGATATTCGAATAATAATGTTAACTGCATCGAGAATAGACAATCAAACCTTTTTCTTTTGCTCCTTTTCATTTTTCGGCTTTGACTATTCATTTTTTTCTTTTTTAACTTGTTTGAATGCGTTTGTTTGATTATGAGGCTTTCTTTTAGTTATTGCATTCAATCGTATGTTATTTACTTAAAATTTGCATTTTTTTTTTCGAATTAGCACAACTTTCGGGTTATTAATACACCTTAATTAGTTTTATTTACCGACTTAAAGGCCTGAGGGATATCTCATGTGCGTCTATCAAAAGTTCTACTTATAGTTTGTAAACGCTTGCAACATTCAAATTATGATGATATAAATAAATAAATAAATAAATAAAATATATAAATAAATAGTAAAATTAAAAAGAAAAAATAGTTTACCTTATGTTCATTAAAACAATATCATACCCATATCCATTATTTTTTATTGCTTATATTGGTAGATTATAAATAAGAAAACGCTTACAATGCGCCGAAAGAAACCTCTAGAGTCAATAAGGTGTATTGACCTCTGTGCATAATTAACCAAAATCAGTGTAATCTGATGACAAAATGTCTGTTCATTCCAGGCAACGCCACTGAAGGCATAATGAAATAAAACCCGCTCAATTTAAGGGATTGACATGTATGGCAGCCAAACCCACACATCAAAACCTGTAACCTATAATCCCATCTGATACGGTATTCATCAGCGTACGGATGATTCTACCGCCGAATGAATTATGTTGCGGGTGCTTCGTGTCTATCGGAAAGGAAGCAACCGCGCGGACACCATTACCATAAGAAGTCGAACGCAGACAGTGAACGCTCTCGCATCGAACCGAGCACTGGGGCACCCGGCTGCCCGTATCCCACGTTTCGCACGGTGTTTGCGCATTCCAATAAAGAATGTTGCCAAACAGTAGTAAACCAAAACGCCGTTCGCCACTCGCCAGAAACGGATGTCTCCGAAAGCACATACGTTCGCTTATTGATGTGGTTAGCGTTTTCGAGCGGCGATTCGAAAGGAAGAAAAAAAAACATAACCCGCAATGTGCAGGATCGATGTGAAATATGGTTTGTGTATGCAATTTATCAGCCTTGCTGCTGGCGTCCGATGCACTATGCGAGCCACCACGGATGCCGTGGTCGTGGCCAGCGAAACAAATCGCGAACGGTGTGTGTATTCGATTCGATTCGATTTCTCTCGTCCACTTTCTTTGGGCACGCTTTAGCGAAATCGTTCATCCAGCCGGATCCAGATGGGAATGTCGTGCTTTGGCCTAAATACTCATGAATATGCTACGCTACGGTCCGGTATAAGCACTCGGAGCACGGGGCTCGTTGCGTATGTCGTCCTGCAACCTGCAATGCGATGGGTTCGGCGCGCACTTTGGATTACGTACACCGTATCGACACGCTTTGCCCAGCGGTCAATGGTGGTCGATGGTATAAGCAGGTGGGACGTTCGGTTCGTCAAGAACCGCATCAGTGTTAATCATTTACGCGATCTCGCGGGCAGAAGGTGGACTTGCAATTGGTACCGTGTCGGTGGACACTGACGACCGGACAGCTGATAGCTTATAAGAAGTTAACCAAATGCACGCTACCTTTCGTTGGATCGCTGGAAGGGTCACCAATTGTTCTCTAATGAGAGCCAGAATACGGAGGATCGAAGGTGCGAGATACAACGCGTACTGACCAGACCAAACCTTCATACATCGTCCTTGGTTCCTTCAGTTTTTATTCCTGGTTTCTTACTTGGAGACGTTCCCTGCGCTTTGGGATTTCCGTGCTTTTGGTCTTTCTCACGCTTTGGGTTCATTTGTAGATTTTGAGTTATGCTTAGAGATGTGCGTACTGAGTAAAAGTGAGAGAGTGAGTTGAATCTTTGCAATGAATCAAGCGAGTTAACTCCTTTTGTAGAATTTTTATGACTCTTTCGGGACTCGTTACAATCTTAGTCACTCAGAAGTTCGTAAGCTATTGCCACAGGGATCTGGATCCCAAAAGAGTTAGTGTGTTAGACTCGTTTCACCACTCCTAGTCACTCTTTTGAATCTCGGATCCCTACAACAACTTGTAAATCATTCGCGAGTTAGATTATAACGACTCCCAAAAGTGTTGGCAAACCAATCGCATCCGAATGGTGAGTAAAAAAGAGTGAGTCAACTCCCTGCAAGGAGTTGTTATTCCCATTTCTAGTAATGACCAGCAAAACATGGTTCATTCTTGACCCATGTTTTCTTCCTTTTGCGTTTACTCGATACCTTCAAACCATATGGATGCATTGATGCTAAGTTTTTGAAAGTTGCATTTGCCTGCTTAGGATTTCGGATATCGCTTTTCGTGGTTTATTGGTCGATTTGAGATTGGGGTCGCATGAAGGATACTGTTTCTATCTGTGTGAAACGTTATCTGTAGTTTCGCTGTAACTTCTTGGGTGGCATAATTTACATATTGATCAAGAGAGACAGAGAGACAGAGATAGAGTATTCTGTCGTTCTGATTTATGAGTTGCATGGTGGTCTTCCTGGTAAACGGTTAGCAGATGTGGTGCCTTCTGCCACGCCAGCCGTGGCCAGAGTCCGTGGCACACAGAACGACAAAACACTTACGCTGTAGGTGCTTAGATGGAGAGCGAAAATCGTGGAATGAATAGCACTAAATTACGAACGAAAAGGCACACGCCACCGTTGTCGCACCGAGTTCGACGGTTTATCGCATGGCAGGCCGGGTGGGTGGCTTTCTTTGGCCCACCAGGCGTTGGCTTTAAGAGTGTGAGCTTTGGCACTCGGGCCGGACGGGTTTGCTGCCGCTGCTGCGCTGTTGATGCAGATGTTCCGTCGCATTAGGCATGACACAGTGCGCCCGGCCGATGACCACCACGGAGCGCGCGAGTGTACGCATGGTCCGCCGTGGCACTTTGCAGATGATTGATAGAACATGAGGGCTAGTGAACCGTTTGGTTTCGACCGGTCCGGGCCTGTGCCGGTGGCGTGACGATGTTTCGCGTAGCGGCAGAGGTAGACGGAGCAAAAAAAAAACTCATACATTCGCTTTGATGGAGCACAGACTTTTATCGATTCCGTCTCTACGATGGTAATGGAGTTTTCCTGTCGATTTCTGTGCCTGTCCTGCCAGCCTGACGATGGCATGCGGACTCGACGTGAGGTTGTTTCGTGCAGACGATAGAACGGATTGAACAACGGTGGGCAAAAATAAAACAGCAATTTGTGTTTGTTTTGAATCCGATCGGTATTGAACTGTCAACAGATTTCAGGCCAACCGGTGGTGGCACAGGTTCTTCCACTATCGAGGATAGAGGTTTTGCACAAATTTGCAATGTTGAAAGCAAATTAAATTGCACAAATTGCATTGCAGTACGGAAAGTAGTTTACAGAATCTCATTTTTACTGAAACATCTAATCGTAGATTTGGGCCAAACACCTGTCCGGAAGTTTCGTTTAAGTGGACGATTCGGCAAACATTATTTCGCAAACACGCATTGGTAAATGAGGGTTAAATGAATTGGAAAAGTGCATCAATTCTAGAAGGGATAAGCTTTTTTTTACTTTAAACTAATCCACAGGTACAATAAGTCAAGTTTAATATTTTCTATTGATCATTTACGGAAAGAGCAAAAGCCTACTTCCATATCACTAAGTGCTCTCGCTAGCCCATAAACCTGAAACAAAATGGAGATTCTCTTAATGACACTAGTTTGATCAATTTTGAAATGGTTGTTATGAGGAATTGATTAGTTAGATCCATCTATCACTTTTCATGAGTTCTTGATACTTTACACCCGCTCGAGAGATTGAAACGTCAGGCTGATCGCGTTGATTCGTCTGTTTTTGAGCTCGTGCGATATCATGAGATCATCTCAAACCCTTTCGGCACATAGAGCTGTCTCGTTCACTTCTGCGGAAAGAGAAAACGGCTGCTGCCATATTGCTAAGTGCTCTCGTTAGTTGTCTCTTTCCGTCTCATTGACCTGAAACAAAATGGAGGTTCTCCTACTTACACCGAACTGACCAATTCGAACATGGCTGATAAGGGCAATTCATTAACACCAAAGGTCGAGTCAGGTGTCCTGTGATGCGTGTAATCGCAGCTCAAAGTTACAAAAATGTCAAGTGGCACCTGTTATGTCCTGTGGTGTTTAAAACTTTTTGTTCTATGCCCTTGTGAAAGGCACCGACGTACTGGACTTTTTCACGTTTAAGCTCTCATCAACTACTCCACTTCCTGCTCCTGCTGCTCGGCTTCAACGAATTAAGTGTCCTACCATTTATACCCCCGGTTGGTTAGTTGTGTGCAACGGAAGTAACGAAAGAAGAAAAAAACACCCACACCGATGACTATCATATGGCTGAAGAAGCACCTAACTAACTCGCTCGCGTTTCGGGTTTTGTTGAAGCACCGGCAACATTAACGTTTTCTTCAGCGGCATAAAAATAATTAACTACACCCTCGAGCCAAACGAAACCAACCCGTTATCTGATGACGAAAGTGGACGAAGACTTTCCGGTGCCGGGCCGCACCCGAAGCCCTACTGGGATCGGGTGGGCTGGGGTTTCTTTCTGCCTGGCTGCTCTCTATCTTCCGCCTCCTGTGCTCGAGCGCCTGACTACGTGGTAGCTGGGACATTTCCTGTCTTTTGTCGCGGCCGCTACCACGGCCGGAGTGGTGGTTCGTGATCTTTACGCTTTATGGCTGCCGGCGGAGACGGCCGGTGCAACAAAACATAGATTTATGAAGTGGACTCGTGTTTCTTCCGTCCGTTACTGGCAGTAATTAATAGTGTTCGCGACGGTGCAGTCGGTTGCAGGTGCTGCGATGATATCTGCCGCAGTTTAGTGAGCTGTTTTTCTTCGGTGCAAAAAAACTCTGTTTTTTAGCTTTGATGAATTCTATACTCATCATCTACAATCAAGACTTTCTAGTTGAGAGAACTTTTTTGAAAGAGGTAGTAGTAGAAGAATCCCCATGCGAAACCCTTCTCACGTTAGTTCACAGGCGGCAAGGGTCACTTAACCATTCTTGTAAGGATCTCCCGCACCATTCAAAACATAAATTTGATTAACCCTCACATAAAACCCCGATCAAATGCTCCCCCTTCGGCCACAATTTGAATAAAACTTTCATTTATCTTCATCTCATTTCGAGTTTCCATCTAACTCGCTCCCGGGGGGGGACGAGCTGGCAACGTTCTGCACCCACACCACTCACCGACCACTCATCACCTCACCGAGTGAGCCCGAGTGCAGAAATCGCCGAAAGGAATTGACAAATTAGATTTCAAAAAGGGTCGGCACGAAGGTTCCATCTTCAAATAGCCATTCGTTTTGATTCATCCCGCGATGAGTTGTGTGTGTGTGTGTGTGTGTGTTTGGGTTTTTTTTTGTTTGCTGCTTGTCTACATACCCATTCCGGACTAGAAAAATGACCCAACTGGAATGTCGTGTTTTTTGTTTCATTCCTCCTGCGCTCGTCTGTAAGACACAAATTGAAAAATAACGAACATTCATGAGAATGAACCCGGCCCGGACCGGCTATTTATGCGGAAACCCCTGCCGCTGGGTCAACCGATCGGAGTGGGGGCTTGTTTCACTTGTTTTCATTTATTGCACCTTACATCCCACTGCTGTTAACCGTCGCGTTTCACCGTCGCAAATAAATAGATTCCCTTGTGTACCGCCGCAACTCATTAGCCCGGCCGGTGCAATATGCAATTTGTAAGAAATATGTCAAACCACTGATTGCGTCCGTCCGGTGTGCGCGGTGCGAATTGAAATTGCAAATTTTTCGGCCATCATTTATTCAATTATATGCCGTGTTTGCCGGGTTTGTTCCTCGTTTCTTCCGGTGGACGACCACCGAAATAAGCTACACTTGGCCACCTCTAAAAATCGCAGCCCAAAGAACGAATGCACAAACGATTCCTTCAGCATCAGCACCAGGCAGGGAATTTCGCTAAGGAGGCAACATAAAAATGCAGTTCCCGCCCCCCTCTGCTCCGGTCGGTTAAGCTATGATTTATCGCGATAGCGAAGACGAAGGCAAACAATAAAAATAAAATAACATTTCTGAAGTGGCCCGGTCGCGGCGTTGTGTGTTTTCTCTGCCACGGTGCGGCACAAATCGAAAAAGTTGGCCGGGTAAGAAATATTTTTCATTTTACAATCTTAGCAGCATCGGTAAGGAGTGGGTTTTTTTTAGTTTTTTTCTCATTTTTTTTGTCCTGCTGCAATATATTTCATTTCCCGGCGACTTTCGCCGGGCACAACTGGCTCCGGTTGGTGTTGCGCCGCAGAAGGTGTGCCGGTTCGCTTTCTGCACCATTAATAAACACACCAGGAGCAGGTGTTTCCGGGAATAGTTGCGATAAAAGTGCGCGTGGAGTTTGCAGCTTTTTCTTGCTCCCATAAACGCTGTCGGACGGGTTTTGGGATCGTTGCCGAAGCCAACTACGACCGATCAAAGTGTGCGGTGATGTGTTTTCCGCCTGGGAGGAATCGTTTGAACTCGTTGAAAAGTGTGATTGGATCTGGAATAATCGAATGCACGCTGCTTTGTCAAAGACAAACAAACGTGGCTTAAACAAACAAGCAATGTGACTCCAAAGCTGATTTCCCTTTCAAAGCCAGACAGCGTTTCGTTTACGGAAGGGTTTTTTCATAAGAAGCTTAGGTCAATTTAGCTTTAAAAAGGCTTCAATCGAAGTTCTTCACCCGGTCGCCTCATTCACGGAACACACGGGCCAGCATCTTCCTTCCGGGAAACTCCGTGGAAACTACCGAACAGATCACACGGCGGTATCATGTGGCATCATTTAGAGCGAAATGGTGTGCAATCTT
Organism: Anopheles dirus; assembly: GCA_000349145.1. Taxonomy (NCBI): domain Eukaryota; kingdom Metazoa; phylum Arthropoda; class Insecta; order Diptera; family Culicidae; genus Anopheles; species Anopheles dirus. The sequence goes on along the minus strand of KB672868.1, from coordinate 15,225,231 downwards.
TGGAGCGAAATTGCATAAGCTTCTCCGCCCCAGTCCAGTCCGGGGTCGATATGATACATGCGTTTGCTTCCACCGGGCGCCTGTGACGACGAGCGGGAGGAATAAGGATATCCGGCGCACCTGAAAATTGCCAATAACCCGGGAAACGGAATTGTGATTCAACCATCGATAATGATGATGACAGGTGCATTTGTATTGGTGTGTAGGCAATTTGTGGCGGCTCCGGGAGCGGCAGCGCCGGCGATATTCCCGGCAAACCCTCCCGTTTGCCATTAGTCGCTGACGAGAAAATATTCATTTCCATCCATCACGTGCCCGGGACGCGAGTGTTGCGAACGGCGTGCGTCCTCCGCGTCGGAACCAATCGTGAAATCCCATTAGCATCAATCATGCTCGCCGTTGCCGGAGCAAGGAAGGATGCTCGGCCCGATGATAGGTCGATCGGTGCGCACGCCGCTCGCACGGTCATGTGTGTGTGTGGGCGCTGTCGATGAATTTCATTTGAAGTGAACTTAAATGTGTCCCCGGTCAGATAGCTGATAGCCAGGGACGAGTGCAGCACAGTAGGCAAACTGGGGGTTTAACTAAATATATTAAGCCTCGGGATGGGAGCATCATTATGCTCCGAGGTTTAAGGCTACACACGGAAACGCACTGCGTTTGCGTATGATTCAGAATAAAATTGATTCATAATGCGTGGCATAAGGTTTTCATACGCTGTGCACTTCATATTCTGTTTCATTTTCAAGCGTGCAGTACCAGTATAAAACTATTCATACGATTTTAATACGAATTGAAAGCAAAAGTCCATCAAAGAATTATTGAAACCATCAAGAAAATTTCACAATAACCCATAATCGAAGAAAGTCTGCAACTTTAGTGAACGACGCTATTTCTTGACAACACAGCCAGAACATGTTTTTATGGATTTCAGGTTCTTCACACAAACATGCGTAGAGGTTTAATGATTTTGAACGTTTCAACAGCCAAACCAGACGCATAACTGAAACGAATACCCAAATTCGTCCTCTCTTTTCCGTGCCATATGCAATGGCTCTTAATTATTATAGGAGAAGCCGGGATAAAACGCCCACTTACGCTCTTACTACATTGAACCCCTTTTAATTCCAGCGCTTCTATACGATTAAAAAATGACCAAAACCAATTCAATGTGATATGTTGAATAACACAAAGTACACAAAGTACAGCAGTATGGTATTATAATGAAATTATAATGCAGAGAATAATATAATATAAAAATTATGTCTACGATTCCAACGTTCCAATTACATCAGTTTAATTTTAGATAACAACTAAAAAACGTTACAAAAAATCGAATTGAATTCAATTTTTAAATTATACCTTTTTTAAATTATATACATAATTAGAGTTATGTTTGACGCCTTCTGGAAGTAGCTTGATAGGTATCGGTCATTAATAATAATGTAAACAAAACTTTTTAGACAAGAGGACAAAGCTAAAGACAAGAAGATGTGAAGATACATCATATTTACACACAGTTTCTTTGAGTGTAACTGATTAGTTAAAAGATTATTAAAGTTCGATACATTAAAGTTCGATACATTAAATTCTCTCATACTCTCTCAGATGCTACTAGCACGGCCAGAAAAAAAGCAATATTTATAGGAATCGAAGCTAATTGAAAACACTCCCGACGGATTTCTGTCCTTAAACAATTTCACACACCGTGGAGTAACGAGCCGCAAGAACGAACGCCATTCGAACCGCTTACGCCAGTCCATAATGGTGCAATTGAAATTCATACTTTTACTGCACGGGTAGGGCGCGCCGAGGTTCATGCATAACTCATTGAATCATAAAATAAAGGAAGTTTAGCCCTCACCCCCCGCCACGAGCGCCAGTTTGCCGCACGTGGATCGTTGTTGCTGAACGTGTCGGCGTTCAAAGGAAGTAGAATCGATCAGAATATCAATTGCAGTGGAACGAGTGCTCGGTTGCTTGATAAAACCCTCCGACTGCTCGGTTTCCGATGCGCATAACACTCTGGCAAGATGTGGCCATCGTGTGTCTTTTAATGGGAATATGCAAATAATCGTTCTCACCCATTGACGCTGCGGCGGCACACGCGCTGCGCCCGGCACGGCGGGCAACGTAAACCGATCGCATGCACGCCGGAGACTAACACGCCAGCATTGTGTTTATCTTAGCACGGCTAATTGAAATACTTCCGGCATAGTTTGCGGTGGCTTCTGAGGCTCGTGATTGAATAATGGGTTCAAGCGAAGCTGTTCACCTTTTGCGGATCAGTAGCACGGAAGAGACGGTTGAACGCAGCGCTTGGAAGATAAACTGACTGGTGCTTGTAATAAATTCGGTATTGCTCGTTTGGTGATGCAGCCTAGACTTCTGCAGCCGTTTAAAGCTATATGTGAAGCTATACGTAAAGCGACTGTATCACGTTCAAACCACGAGACTAACGAATATCGAAATATGATATGAAGTTTGTTCAGCTCTTGCGATAATCTCTTGCTTTAGCTACACTTTTCAAAGCACTATTGGCAGCAAAGTTTAGCTAAGAAATTTCTCATCGAATGTTGTCGAATACAGTGAAAGAATCATCCCCAATGTTAAAGTGGTCTAGTGGTAGAAAAGTGTAGAAAAAAGGAGATCCTTACCATCTTCATTCCGAATGTAAACAGCTAATTACAAACAAGAAGCAGATGTACAGAAATGTGGACGATTATATCATCGCCAGAGTAATTTTGACAGTTATGCAGCCACTCTCCAAGAGGAGCCGACTCAAAGAGGAAGCCGAACAGTGTCACCATGGCAACTATGGTTTCATCTAGGCATCGCAAGATTTCTGAACGATTCGATCCCATACAATAAAACAATAAATAAACAAATACGTGTTTGAAAATGTATGAGATAGCTTCAAAGCAAGACTTTATGTTATATGTCTATAACTAAGACACGTTACCTCAGACTTTAAGTTTATTGTGGAATTGCAAAGATCCAATAAGCATCAAACCATCGAATCGTGATATATTTCGAATATTTTTTTATTTGCATGCATTTTGCGCTGTTTATAAACCAGGATTAATTAATTAACTACCAGGATTGAATCGTTTCAAAGAAAATTGATACTAGTTCGTTTCTTTCCGCTTTGTTCATCTAATACAACTGTCAACTCTTTTTCGTATCCCATTTTCGCGTTTGTTATTTCAGTTTATCGCTTCAGGATCGGATAACGATGGTACAGTGTTTCATACAGTCTGTTTTAAGCAGTTCTCATTAACCTTTTCTTTCATTTATGTTTATTATCTAACGTAAAACAAGTTTATTCGTCTTATAGTATGAAAAACGAGCTAAATATTCAAAATTAATTTGAAACCCCACACATCAGGAGCATGCTTTGATCTGTGCCTGTTTGATCAGGTGAATGGTGAAAAGTTCCCAACTATACTTTACATTTCCGTTCCTTCCTCTACCGAAAGGCAAGAGAACAACGGCAGCCAGCCACACCTTGGGATGTTTTCGCATGTCGAAACATTTCACCAAACCTGCCCAGAATCTTCCGGCCGTCCCGGCGAACGCTCAGCTCCGTTCATAATCGATTCATTACGCATCGATAGCAATGCAATGGAGCGAATATGTTCGCTTCTTTCAATCATTCCCTGGGCGATGTTTTACCAGGATCACCCGGTCGTGAGCGCTACCGGACGCCGCTGGGAAGTTTATTCGCCTGCAGATTATTCGTCGGCACGAGCCCCGGCCGAGACCAGTCTGATCGGAACCGCTCCGGTGTGTGCTAGGCCGTTTCTTTGTTTTTTCTTGCCGTAGCTCCAGCCGAAACACGAAGAAAGACGTACCAAGTCGGAGTCGGAGAAGCGAAGGTAAAAAAAAACAACAAAGAACATAATTTCTATTCCACACATGCTTACTTTCGGGCGGATGAAATATGACCCTTGTTTGACGTCTTGTTAGAAGCCCGCCGGTGAAGACCGAGACGCAGCGCCAACTAGGATCACCGGACGGTCTCGGTTAACCAATATGCGACAAATTCCTCGCATTCTTCGTTACTCACGAGAGCAAGCAATTTCGGTGCGCCGATTGTGCTGTTCCGCTAACAATGTCACAGCTGAGCGTTACCGATCAACCGATGGGGCGATAAGATGGAATTCGTTCGCCTGCCTTCGGCCCGGCAACGCCCGGCAATGAAAATCATAGAATCATCGAAACGATATCGATCACCCGCCCCCCACACACCCACACACGGCTTCGTCAGGCCCGTGCCAACCCGACGACAAAGCACTTTATTTCACTCGCCCCGTACGCCCGGTGATAGGCGTGTATGCAAAAGAAAAGATCAAAACGGCGTTCGCAAAAGCGCCTCGGTTTCGAAGCGTTGCACAGCGTTTTTCGCGCACGGCAAGCGGCCAACTTAACTTTCGCCGGGTTCCGAAGGTAAAAAGCATGAAAAAACCATCGAAAACATTGCGCTGCCGCTTGCCGGGCTGTTTCCGAAAGGGGTGGACTGACGGGCTAACATTCAAAGCGACACCGTCCGACACCGTGTGTATTTGGCTGTGATGCTCAAAGTTTACGATACCGACCGTCCGACCATCGCCCATCGCGCTCAATGGGAAACATCTTTCTTTTTTTTTGTCATGTTCTCGTGCCCGTGCCCGCGCACTCAATATTGTAAAGAAAATTGCCGGGTTTATCCAGAACGGAAGCAAAGTGAATAATACCGCTTTCCCGGGCGGTGATTTTCATCGTCAAAAGTTCCGGCTGGAAATATATAAAACGATCGACCTTCAGATAACGCCGAAGACTCCGGGGGAAGCAGGAGCGGGAGTGAAAGGAGCGGCGTGTTGCCATTTTCATCTGCCCAGAGGGAAGATGCCCGTGTGTGTGTGTGTTTCGGTAAGAAAACGCAATTTCGTAGTATTGCACCGGGTCGGTGTGGGAGGGTGGAACGATGGGAACATAATAAAATGTAATTTGAGATTATTTTCTCGAAATCGGTTAGAGCAGGTTGTGGGATATAAGGAGAAAGGAGGAGCGGTTGCGGATAGTATCGTTACGAAACACTCCCACCCTGTTCTCCGCAGACACGGGAGTCACATTTCGTGAGGGATCTGTCACATAATGGGTTTACGGTAGTGCCACCGGTGTGGGCCGTCGTTCAAATCCACCGAACTGAACGCCCAGGTAGTAGGCTATGAATGAAGTCCGGGAACGAGGCAGTGGGACGATGTGGCTGACGGTGAATGGTTTGGTAGAAACTGCTGAGAGATCAAAACTAGCAGCATGAGTGAGGCAGCATCGCATTGATGGTTGAAATCTATTTTCTTAATTGATGAAACGATTTATTTTGATTAAATTCCACACATTCTTCGGTTGGATTCGGGCGATATTCGACCGGCTTATGCGATGATTTTGTTTGCATATATAGGAGCTTCATACAGTCGGTACATTGTGGGTTATTAATTCATGCTGTTCTCGGCATCCATAGTTAGGCTAATTTTTTCATGAGAATTTATCAACCGGATTTTGATTGCCGCATTCAATTTCTGTTAGAATTCCCTGCAGCTATTATCAGGCATTCTGCAGACTGTAGAACATTAACACTTAGAGCATTCAGTACCTACACACGCTCGTTGTGATATAGACCAAGGAGATATATAGGAGGTGTAGTCATAGCGATCGACCGTTTTTTTTTAGCAATTTAACCTCAGCTGTCAAAACGGCTGTGTAGTGGGACAGAGAACACACACGTACGGTACAATTTTGACAACAGTGGTCAATCCCCGTTTCACTCTTTCACGACGACCAAATGTTCTAGATGTCTACACCTCCTATATATCTCCTTGATATAGACCCTGTTGAAATTTGAAAACTTTGAAAACCCCCGAAACCCTGCAAAGCATGTTGGAGAGAAGGATAGTTTTGAGAATTTCTTGCTCCGTATAAACAACACGAACAGAGAAGCAGCTACAATCGCGAGCTCCTTCGATGGACTGGTCATGTCAGCAGAAGGTCCTTAAAAGTTCATACAACAGACATCTACAGATTTTGCGGTGAAAATACTTATTATCGCAAGTATAAGAGATTTCTGGGAAGGCGAGGGTTAAGCTTTTGTAGCCGATATGCACTGTAATGGTTGTACTAAACTCTTCTTGAACGATTGGAATCAATGGAGGATCAGGACATACGGAGACCCTAAGTGGATTGGCCATTGGTTTCCCTTGTAGGTTTGAATCAATACAAATGTGGTGTAAAATTGTGGGGAGTATGGGTGCATTTTTGCGAGCCTTTACGAATACTTATCGGACACTTACCGGAAACTCACCATAACCTTATAAAAGCCTTATAGGAGGCTTATTGGAGCCTTATTAAAGCAAACAGTAGCAAACAATTGTTTAAAAATAATATTAGAAAACCTGAAGCGTTAAGGTCGAGGCGAGCTGAGTCCTTCTCGCACTTCCAACATTAATTAAGTGCCAACGAACCATCATAAAACAGCCCAAATTAGTTTGCATTCGCAATCCATCTTCAAAGCAAATGAGTTCGCCCTCCCCGTTAGCGATATCGCGTAAGACGGTGTCGCGTTGCGCGATTGGATTGCGAGCAAAATAAATATCAATCCGCGCCGTGGTAACCCGATCCGGCCGGGCGGGTCAACCCATATAAATTATCGACGTGTTTGCACATAAATTACAGACAGTATCGTGTAAACAACACACTTACCAGCAGACTGCACAAACATATGCAAGCGCGCACCGATGCAGGCGGAGGTCGTTCGGCAAACTGGCGCTTGCACTGGAAACCGATACTGTCAATAAATCGCCCCGGGGAGCCGAAGGAGTGGCAAATTTGTCTAAGAACCACACCGCTCGGCGCCGCGAAGGGCACCGTTTGCCTCGCACAAACATGCCAATCTAGGCGGAAAGCAATCCGCTCGGTTCTGGTTCTGGTATCTTTGGTGTTTCATGTTGTCCTTAAATTGCAAAACATTACTGCCGGTTTAGGACACTGAAATGGGCGCCCAAATAGTTCAAAAGATCGTAGCAACTGTTACGACGTAGCGTTCAACTTCAATATTTGCAAATTCGTCGTAATAATATTGTTGGTGGTAAAATGAAATTCCATATCCGCCGAAACAGGTTTGCGCTGGCTGGCTGAGAATTTCTGTGAACGGTCCTCAATTATTTACTCGAGTGGAGCGAATCATCATGCTTCGCTGCCGAAGTGACCTGAGTGCAATGACATCGTTGTTCTATGCGCGCTCGAGCACGTGCTTTTTGCAGATTTTTATTCACTGCAGCTGTGGACGACAAAGGGCGATAGTCGGCACACTGAAGCATGCTCCGTCTCGAGAGCATGCCCCGATCTCCAGGTATTGCTTCGGGGTATTTGATGAAGTTCTTTATGCCGTGCCAGTAAGATCACTGGTCTCCGTGCGTTCTCCGGCGGACATACAACCACTACTGCGGCACTCGTGTTCGTTACTTGCGGCTACACAAAGCAAAATCCCAGTATAAGCCAGAACAATGAGCGAGGAACAGCGTCAGGCCATTGGAATGGTCAAAGGGACAAATTTGAAGACCTAGATGACAATCTTTGGAATGTGTTGAAAGAAGTAGGGGTAAAAAATCAAAATATTCGATTTTTTGTAAACAAATCTAACCGTTCCGGAGCGCAACGTGTCAATTGACACCGCATTTGACCGTTAGTGTTAACGTTGTGCAATAGTGTCGCTCAGTGGGCAATAGTCAAAATCATAATCATTCGGCATAGTAGATGCCGAACGTTGAAATTCATCGTCGTGAATGATCATTGCGCTTGGCAGTCCACCACCAAGCTGGCGTAAACTTTTCGAGCGTAGAATGTATAAATTCAATGGCTAGAAGTAATTCACTCCACTTGCCTGTAGAAGAACGAGTACCAATTGAACTTTGAAACGATGGAAAGTGCAGTCATTGGGATATTTGCATTCCCATTCGCATTGGATAGTAAAAAGTGATATGAAGTATGATAATGCTTCGATCGGTGTTGATATCTAGTCTTGCTATTAAATTATTTACTCTCTGCATAACGTTAACTCTATGGTGTGAAAGTCAAATTCGACTTGATGCTGGTAAAAGCTTTGGTACTTTGCTTAGGTGCAAACATTGCGTATCAGGTTGTGGTTCTTAATACGCTAAGGAAAGATGTTACGATCATTCCATTTCCATTTCCATACTGTTAGGCTCCTATTGGTGCCTAATACTCTGCATTTCTGTATTGAAAACAATAATCCTGATAGCAACAACAGATTTGGCCTGTGAATAAAAAGCGAGTAAACCCTTTTACTGCTAATCGTTTTATTTTCTTTCCGGTGTTTACGTTGAGTTAAGCTCTGTCAAAAATTTCTCGCACCATATACCGTAGCAGCGATGCAGATTCTAAATCACGCATTATCCTCTTTTGGTAAGATAATGGCCCTTGTTCTCTCTATCACAGCTTCCCTCAGGAAACCAGAGCGGCGCTCAGGGTATAAAACATAACCTAAAGGTATAGGCGCTGCTGCTGCTATTGCTGCCGCTGCTGCAGAAGAGCACATCCTGCTGGAGCTGGCGCACTAATGAGGATAATTATCCCTAACGATTCTCTATTTCGCACTCTTTCGGCGGCTTAAGTACGACCTAATTATCCGACGCTCCGGTGTGCCGGCTCTGTCGGCGAAGGTGCCAGGCGATAGGCGAAGTGTTTCATATCGCACCGAATAATCGCTACCCACCGGACTAGACGTGGCCGAGCCCGTGGCCGTCTAGACTACCGGGAGAATCTTTGAAATTGTGGAGCAATTCTGCCGTGTTGACACTGGGGATAATGATGATGAAAAGAGTGGAGAGTAAAAGCGCGCATTCGCAAAAAAAAACACGATCGTTAAATTACTGGCTCCACGTTTGAGCTTGACAAAGGTAAGCCAAATAATGGTCTGTGCTAGAGAAAAACCAATATGCTAGAGAACGACATCAGGTGAAAAAAGTGTTTCAAGTGAAAGCTTCACAGTGTCGCATCGTGTGGATCATTGGGTTTTAATCACCCGGGCGTTGTTGTATAAGATTGTGTAAAAATAGTTTAATGTTCATAATTACACTACTTCTGCACTTCATTACCAACAATACAACAATCAACTCAATAGGCTTTTCTATTCAAAAGCTACTACAGGGTGTCCGTTTGACTTTTCCGCCCAGCATCGCGGGTGAACTAAGCCCAAAAGGCGAGCAAAAACCTGCGCATGGGGACAGCAGAAGTATCGCTTGTAAAATAAATAAGAATGCAAATCGTCTCCTTCGGCTAACTCATATGCAAATGGCCGTGGTCGGTGGTCGTGTTCCGGTCATGCTTTCCGCCTTCCGGCGTGTGTAGCGCCGGGATACACGCAGCGGGAGTTGCTCCTGACATGTAATGAAATATCTATTTCCACCATGCCAACCGGAAAGTTTTTGTACTATTGCGTTTTTAATTATTAATTTATTCAAATGAATGTATCTATGCGGGCCGGCCGGTCCATCCTGCCCGGGCCGGGTTGTCACTCGCACCGGGAAACTATTATTAGCATAGACCGGCGACGGAACCGAAACTGAAACCGAGATTTAAAAGCCTCTTACGCTGGCTCTTGGGTTGGGTTGCTGTGGGCACAGCCGGCCGAGTGCCGCTCGCATCGAGTTTAATCTCGTAGGATACAATCGGATGCACTTCAGCGTTGGTACATGCTAATGAAGAGCTTGTTTTTAGGTTGTTTTTAGAGCTGCGCTCGAGTGCTGCGTGAGAGTTTGAGAGGGTGCCAGCCAGCGTGACAATATTGGGAAAAGTTGAGTAATGCGTCACGCGTTTTAACATATACAAAGTTATGTTTTATTTTGTAAGTAAAAGCTGTAATTAATACGTCATAAAGTCTGTTAACAAGCATGTCCAAAATTGATCACATTTTTCTAGAAAACAAAACCAAAGTAACCAAGGAAACAGTACGTAAAAACGTATCGCGTGAACATGATGCGACCCAAGGATTGCTCAGTTTGCAAGAATGTTCAGATCAGCGCCTTCCGGAATATCCACTTCCCTTTTGAGAAAGGTCATTACCAGGGTTACCATTGTGCTGCCCCCTGCAAACCTCCCTACCATATTGGAAACGACCATGGCATGCTGCAAAAAGAACCGAGACGCAAAATGGCGCACACTTGCAGCGCAGCCACAATGGTTCTCCCGCTTAACGATGTTGCTCGCATGCATTAAATGAAGATAACAGCATGCGACAGGAAATAGCGAAAACTTATTGGTGTTCACGACAAAGGACACACCGCTCGGCTGCTCTCTTACTTGCGGTCGATTTTTCAATCCATTTGCCAAACCAATCGCTCGGAAGCAAGCGCCCTTTTTTTTCTCTCTCTCTCTCTCTAAAACCGACCGAATCTGTTACGGTCCACCTGGCCGGCGAGACTACGGTCGGTGGAAAGTGCTACATTTTTCGCACGCTCGTGCGCTTCTGCTTGCCGCGCAGGATTACTGACAGCTTATACACATACACACACGGCATATGTGTGTGTGCCGTTTTTTATGATGGTGACACTAGCGCAATGAGTTGTCGGAATGTTACAGCCGAGAAGGGAAAACCCTTATCAATCCTACAACTTCGACCGGCAAATGAACCCTGAACGAGGGCGTGAACTGAACAGCTGCTCAAAGTGTTTGCTTCCGGGATGCATCAAATGCAGACGGTATTGAAGGCTGCACGTCGCTGACTAAATCATTTGTTGGGTGCTTTTCATGTATTCCTGTTTAGTTGGGTCCGTAGCGTAACTAGGCTTAACTGTCACAAAGACAACTTGAAAGTGTCATATCCACGTTGGTTTCGTTTTGCAGAGGCAGCAGCAGTACAAATACAAAACAAAATAAAGCCATTTATGAGCGAAAAACCCGTCGTTCCGTCGTAACAAGCAGGTGGTGTTTTTACGGCCGTGCCCAACGACAAAGAAGCAGCTAAGGTTGCCCGAAGTCAACCAAATAATTAGTCCCTTTTGCCGCTCTTGCGTTCAGGCGGAGATTGTGGTACTAATTTAATCCAGTCTTTGTTGATTTTTTCTCTGGCCTATCCATTTACACTTTTTACACTGCGCTTCGCGCTTCGAGAGAGGCAACACGAAACTTCCAAAGATGGCAAAGAAATCCCGACGCCAGACCTTCGTCAAACTTTCAATTGCACAGCCGGCAAATTGTACCCCCGGCCCTGGGTACCGGGTACAATCAAAGGTGGGACAGCTCTTGCATAATAATTTTCAATTGCAGCGACTTCAAAAAAAAAAGAGAGACCGGGTGCCCGGGCAGCCGGTTGCGAAATGAGAATAAAGGTGAATTAATTGATTTATTAGAATAATTTATCCGACCCTCCGGGGGCGGGTGTGTCACGTTCCGGATCAAAAATGTGCTGCATTCAGCGGTGATACGCCATTGTTTATCGTCTACCATTAGGGTTCGTGGTTTAATCTGTAACTCAAGCAGTTTCAGACGCGGAAGGTGAAATTTTGAAAATTAATCGATTAATATTATTTAGCTACACGCAGCTACTAAAGAATAATAGTATTTTGAAGGTTCATGATTCAGGTAACTTCAGGGGTTATTGAAAGATTCTTCAAAGAGACATCCGTCGATTATGTGATCATTACACACATGTATCTCACTTCTTTATAATTTCCTCAGTTGGCACAATACCTGCCTGTAGTTCCTGATCATGGAAGTTCATACATGGGAGCATGGCCAAATTCCAGAAGAGATTGGACATCGGTCCTGTCGTGTGCAGACATTCAGTTCATCTTTGGAAAGTTTTCTTAAAAGATTAATAAATCATTACAAATTAATCAATACTCAGACACTCATCAATCACTGGAGATTAACTTTGACCAAGATTCTTATATTGCTTCAAATGACTCTCCACTGAAGATTCATCTGAATGAGGCATCCCCAGCGGCTGGACCAAACACTATTATCAACATGCGTTCAACAGCGGCAACTGGTGTATCCATAGCACGAAACGAAAGTATATAAATGAAATGTCCTCCACCTCGCACAAAACATACTGCAAGCATTCATAAACATTATAAATTAATCCCCTTTTCCCCGGCCCGGTCGCTGGAAGCTCGGTCAATAACAATTTCAAAGCACGATGTACAAGTTTGCGCCCCAGGGATTGTGTCGCTAGCCAAATGGTTTGCGCTGAACTAATGAAAAGCACCTACCGGTAATCCGCCCGGTCGTCCCGGTTTCAAATTCCGACCGAACGCGGGACGCAGGGCGGGCACACCTAGGACTTCGGGAAGTTTGTTTGAGCAGCTGCCACCAACGATATAATCTTGGCCGTGTTTCGGCATGGTGGACGAAGATACGGCTTAGTCCGCTCGGCTGAGTGTTGTTTTCTCGCCCTCGGCCTTCCTCCTTCAGCTCGTGCCCTGACCCGGGTGGGATCAGGCCGAGTGAGGCGCCCGGCATATCGATATCGCGCACCGTCACCATTAACGGGTAATTCACTTTCCCTCCACAGGGGCGCCGGGGTCAACTTACTCGCTGTGCCGAAAAGTTGCTCCTACTGCGTTCACGGATTTGTGGTTCGCTGAAATGAATCATATCTATGATGTCTTTTTGTGCTGCCACCCTAAAAGGACCCGGATGGGTCGGTATAAGTTGAAGGCAGCCCGGTGAAGGTGGTGAAGGTGAAGAGGTGTGAAGTACGTCCCCAGTCTCTACTCTGCCTATTTACTTCATCTGCATTGAAAACTTTCTGTTATTATTATCGCCGGAGTTCTCGGTATTAATACAAAGCGCGAGAAGCGATGAAGATATCATCTTTCCTCGGCAGACATCCATCCAGACAGCATTGTGCTTCGGTTCATTCGAGCGATTCAATTTGGGGGAAACGAATCCTAAACGGTGACAGGTATTGATTTTCCCGGGAAGTGTTCCGCGGGTTTTTCTCTGTGAAGCGAACAAACTATGCTTTAATTGATGTGGTTTTTTTTAATGTTGATAGGTAAAGTGACAGTATAGCAATTCTTCCAAGACTCCAAAACGCTGATCTCAATGTTTTGTATACTCGATCAAGTGCGAATTGACATGTGACACTCTAATAGTATCGAAATTTAGATTCAAATTGGACGTGCGATATTTGTGAGAGTTTCATTCGACTGTCGTTGTAAGTTCCAAGTCAATCATAAGTTCATTCAACGTGACTGTTGAATTATTTAAAGATCGTAGAGTTCAGTATACGTAATTAATTATGATAGAGTAAAAAAGGACTTGGATTCTAAAAGTAATCAACAAACGTCTGCCACCTGAAAAAGCACGTCTCACTCCTTCTATATTGTCATTATTACTTAAACGGCGTAAAAAAAAGCCATCGTAAATAGCCAAAAGTTCGAGTCGCACCAACATTCTCAACACCTCGTTAGCTTACGAATAAAATTACGATTGTGGCGGTTGCGGTGGCTGAAGTCGCTCGTACAAAAAAACTCATAAATAACATTAAACACCGTCACGTTCAGGAAATCAATCTCTCGAGAATGAATCCACAAACAGCACGTAACGGCCCGTCCCCAATCAATCTCTTGCTCGCATCTAGCGCACTGCACCGCGTGTAAACGGCGAATGCGAGTGTTGTGGCTATAAAGTTTGCCGCCCAATTGAAAGGCACTCTCCCGACGGATTTGCACGCCGACCGCACACGCACCGATCATGGCACGGTTTAATAACGGCCACCGCCTGAGCGGAATTCCAAATCCGGCCCAGTGACGCGCTGCGTCTTAGATTCGGCTATTCATTCGTGCCGATTCGTTCGACTGCTCCGGGTCGAACCACCAGAGAGCCATCCAACGGACTGGCCACCATAATTGATCTGCATATTCCCCCCACGGGTGCACATTCTGTTTCGCAACCAATTTGCCCGATTTCGTGGCAAATGTCTTCCGGTTTAACGCTCGGCCTTTCTTTTTTACCCCGCCTGTCAACTGACGCCTCTAAGGGAGCGCCCCTAAGGACCGGGGGCAGATGACGTAAAGGTCAGTGACGATATATCTTGCCCTGCGGCAAGACCCCCCTCTCTCGATCGGTCCCAATTTCCCCGATCTAATCGGGCTGAATGCTGACCGAAAACCCTCCCCGGTCAAAAGACGCGTTCTAGGCGTTGCGAGATTAATACGAAAGGAAAACATTCCTACGCCCGTGCCGAATGGGGGCCTGCACGTGCACATGGGCGAAATCACGTATTTTAGAGGAAAACCCCGAGAAGTTTGAAAGCATTGCAGTATTTTCGAAAGCGTGCGCCCGCACGGCCGTGTGCTGTGCACACGGCACACATCCGACCGCTGCGACGGTCACGTTCGGGTGACATTGTTCGGGGCAGTGAGTTCGGTCGCTCCCGTGTACGTCGCGTCGAACGTTCGCTGAAAAGGATTTTTCTTGAGTCGTTCATTAAAATTCCACCACGTTCGGAATAAATTTTCATTAGACACACTTGCAGACAGGTCGAGGTCACGTCTGTTGTGTAGTGCCCATCAGTGAAAAGCATCGCCGGGAATGTGTGCCACGGGAGCAGAAGAGTTGTGCGCCGGAATCCTGCGTCTGGGCTGGATTGACGATCGGTCACAACTGGAGGGTATGGGTTTGTGTGCTCGTGCGTAGCTGCACGGTACGGAACCTTGCAACGACGCTCTTTGCATAGTTGTGCTAGTTTCCATGTCATTATTAACGCATGTGCTTTCAACCAATGTTGTCACTAAGTAGCCAATGTTTGCCTCGACAGCAACATCCTCGTGAACCTCTTTAAACTTCTTACAGCGTAGGGTACGGTCTACTTCTGTATGTTGTGATTAGACAGGAAAGGAAACTAAAAAAAAACCTGGACGATGGACAAATCAACCGTCCTGTCCTTGGGAGACAACAAGATTTCAAATTAGCCGGAAGAAGGCTTTCAAAACAATGCCGGTGTGCGCTAAAGGGTTTCACCTTACTGGCTACCCGTTCGAAACCTTTCAGAGATTCCATAGCGAGACAGTTTTGGAATGTGTTTAAAATTAAACTCCAACAAAACCGTACTGAAGTTTGTAAACGACTTACTGAAACTAACAGCGAGTGATAGATAACGATGGGCAGCTATCGATACATTTAAAGTCTTTTTCATCCGTCCTTCTTGTTTTCATATATCCGTCTCTACCTACTTGAAAAGCATCTGCCCCTTTCTGTACTGCTATGGCAACGTAAGTAGCGCTTCATTTGGTTGTCCCTAGATGGCGCTACTGCTGTTAAGATGCTGTTCAGTGCATGACATGCACAATGTATATCTCATAGGCGTTCTTAATATTCAAGATATAGTATGCGGTTTTTAATATTGGCACTTGGCACTCAAGATTTAAAGCATAATCTTATATGTTTACTTATCTTTTCATAGTTTAGTGTATGTTTTGAGTGTATAATGTATTGAATAGGCAGAATTATATGTTTGAGTAAAATATTTTCACAGTCTCACAGGATCCTGATTGGTTTTAATGTCGAGCAATATGTTTTTCATTATTCTCACCTTTTTCATTTCGTATACAATCACTGCACATAAAGTTTATGTTATACGGCTTAACTTGCATGTTAACCCAATTCTACTATTCAATTGACAGATCAAATTCATACTAATCGAACTTTCAAAATAGGACAGCTCTTTTCTATCGATTAAGAAAGCACCCTTTTCACTATGCCACCGTTTCTTCCTTACGAACGAAGATTCGCAAATGTAACCGTACGGATACAATGAGTTCGGAAAACTGTGAAGTACGGAGAAAAGCTACTCCACCAGGCTGCATCGATTTCCATACACTACTCGACTAACCAGCCACGAAGTGCAGAGGTTCCATTGAATACGAGCTGGGAAGCATACGCTCGCACACAAGTGTGTTCCATTACGTTACTTCGATCTCCATTCAAAGCCCTCAACAAGATATAGGATGAGGTTTCTTTCATCAATATATATCATTTTCATTCTCAACCTACCATCAAAAGTGTGGGAAACACTAGCAGGAAGCCACCAGCTACGCTGCTCATGTACTGTAACTATGGTGCTTGTAATATTGATGCTACATCTACAACTTTCGAATGAAAAAACCGCTCTTGTTGCTCATCATCGAAGCATGCTACTTAAAATCTTCGGTAATCTTAGTTCATCGATTTTAATAAAATTAATCATTTCAGCCTTAGAAAGTTATTCCGACAATGGTTGCTTTACCACGATAACATTTTTTGTTGATGAATAGTATCAATTTGTTTAGCTTGATTAATTGCGGCAGTTCATACAATGGCCGTAGCTATCTTGAAACTTTTTCCATTTTTCAAAACCAACCAACCCCTCCCTACCCTGCTGCACTTCCCACATAGGACTGTTGTAGCAAAATAGGAAAGAACTTGCTGGCACTGAAATGTGGTACCGAGATAAGGCAAGAAATTTGGCTATGGAATTGCCCGTCTTGATAACTTTTATATAATATTACGAGATCACTGATCAGCAGAGCACTGTTCATCACTTTTTATCTTAAATGATTCGAGCTGTCTGTTGTTGATGCAAACTCGTCAAAAACTGTCGTTTCGAACTTTTAAAATAATATTTTCTTCCCACGTGTATCTGTTGGTAGCATATTTTATAACATATTTCCATATTCATCAAACCCTCTCTAAAGCTTTAAGCCATACCGTGTTGGAGAAACATTAAGGAATCAGTATGCAGTGCTGCACTCAGCACTTAATTGACTCTGTTTAAACCCATTTAAATCAGCCCGATAGCTATCCACTCTGTGCATTAAGGTGAATGTTTGCCCCTGGGACTGCTTTTAATGGTACACGCGATCGAACGCAAGCCGTGGAGTAGACGTACGGTCGAAGAGCCTACCGCACTCTGCAGGGGGTGCATAATTTCTGGCTGTATCATGTTTGCTGAATTTCACCAATTCACATTTGATAGCATATGGGCCAATCCGTAATTTAATTAGCATGCGCCTTGAGTGTTTGAACGCTGGATTGGATGGGAATCATGTAACTGAGCAAATTTCAAGAATGCAATCCGACTGAGCTAATCCAATAATGTGTGGTGCGTGTATGCACTAGGAGCAACTATAACTTGCGCAGAGATATGTGAAAATGCAATGATATGTGAAGATTGAAATTTCTATTCATTACATAGAATATTTCATCTTTTTTGTGATTTTTACTATAGGCGATAACGGCCTACCCCCTTCTGAGCTTTGCTGATTCAAAAAAACGTTCAACGTGTTGCTAACGATTCCCAGACACTTCGCCTACTTTAACAGGTGTCAAACACAACAGAGATCTTCAAGAAAAGTTTCTCCAAAAGACTTGAAGACACTTGACAACTGACAGTATTCATCCTAATTTGAGTCAATGTGAAAATCCAACAGTTACAGTTACAATCCAACAGTTATAATGCTCTCAACCATACACTGTATTTGTGCCGATAATAGAGCCATAATATGTGGCAATACGCGTCATTCCGGAAGGAAATGAATCAATACCGCCATATCGGCGTTCAAATGTAAACAATAGCCACAGATCACGGTCCAGTAACGTAGTTAGAATAATAAATTTCAATACATAAAAATACGTTGTCCCCTGCTGCTCGAACTTTTGCAGCATGCCACAGAAGCATTCCAAACTCCGCTTTCAGTGGCGATGGAAGGAAGGAAGACGGGCTAGGAGTAAGCGAGGAGCGCTGTTTATTGTTTTTTCCCCGGTAGGTGATATATTATCACTTCGGTCAGGTGTTGCGTGCTAGTAAGTTGTTTTGTTCTTGTGCGTTTTATGAGCTCGTTTAATGGCGTTACATGGTTCCGTTTACGAGCAGCAACGGATGGATCCGCACAGAAGAGCTGAGCTTTACGGTAGTGAGATGTTTAAAAGCAGATAGCGGGTTTTTGTGTGTGTGGTTTGGTGTTTCGATACGACTAAGTTTCTTGAGCTGCTCTTGATTGAAAAGAATATACGGAAATATTAGGATACATTAAGATTTCTCTGTTTATTGTATTTCCGAAGTCATTTGAACCATTCAAACGTTTTCACAAGGATAAACTTGATTGTAGAACAAAACAGCACGCATTTTTTCACACTAAATATTGTCGTTTATCCCATTGAGACAGCTTGTAAGACATTAAATAATGCAAGAAATGAGTCTTCTTCCGTGGCATCGATTATCTTACATTAAGCATTGAGCTTAGTCTTGCATGTGCTTTGTTCTCTTCAGCAGCGCAGCAACGGCGACCAACTTCTCAAGGTCCACTGTTTCAAATTTGAATCCGATTCTAAATCATCCACTTCGTAGATCAAAAAATTATTCAAGCTGCATAAATTGAGCTGCGCATTACGTGGCGCAAAACAATCCCGTGCCCTAACATTTGGAACCATCTTCGCGGCGTAAAGGCCGACGCGCTCGCTCCGGCCGTAAATATCACTCATTCATTTACATAATGACCGACGGCATTCATTGCGCCTCAGTCTCTAATTACATTCTTCCGTAATCATGTTGCACGATTTTTTGTCCTCCATCCGGGTTGTGCAGTTAGTCGTCGCGAAATTGCTTCCCATCAGCGGGGCGCGGAGAAATCCAAAACGCAGCCAGGTATGAAAATCCGAAACAATGTTACGGTAAGTCGTGCAAAGCTCAAAATTTAATTTCAAAGAGTTTCGACCATTTTTTTTTCTTGCCTTTTTCTGGTGTTCATTTCCATCGTTTCTTGGAAACCCACTCCAGGCTGAAACGGGCAGGCTGGGCAGGCCGGCGAATAGAAGCTTCGGTAAAGTAACATTTTGTTTTTTTCTCTCTCGCTCTCTCTCTGTTCTGCGCTGAAATTACAGGATGCCACCACAAAAATTCTGCCCTACCCCCAGACTGTGGGGGACACTTTTGGAAGAACAGGAAGCGCTGACGTCTGGGCGAACAAGAAGATGACGCGAGATGACAAAAGTTTTTGATTGCTTGAAGTTTTATCTGCCAGGTTTTCTGACGGAAGAAAACCTGAGCAGCGAGAGAACACAGAAGGCAGTATTTAATAATGATTAGTTAGGCATGCCAGCCAAAAACAAGCGTGTAGATGGATACTTTAAAGAATTTCACAACGTTTGCAAGTCTCAAAAGTGTCGTGTTTGTGTGAACGTTTGTGTGATTTAGGTTAAAGTATTTCAAATATTAATTACATAATTTTTGTGTAGACCAAATTCGCTCAATTCCAATGAGCTTTGATCATATTTTTCTCCGCCATGCCTATCGTTCGGATGACAACAACATCCAGTGTATCCGGGCAAAATAACAAGATATTGTTATCACTAACTGACAATTTATACACTGAAAACGTCAGCCGTTTAGTTGTCCAGTAAGGCGAATAATTTATGATTATACGGCCATAATTAATCACTGAAGTTGCAGGCGCCCGAAGTGGGCGGCTCGGGCAGGATTATGCTCGCCCGGGTCGTCCGTCGTGTGACAATGACGCTAACGGCGGAAATCATATCATGCTCGTGTGGCACTCTAATCGGGGAACAATCACGGTGATGAATTTTGACAGCGATTAATCATGCCCGCAGCTTCAACGAGAGTGCAGTGCCGAAGTGAAGTACGGCAACCCCATGCAGAGGACATTTAAAAGAAATGTTAAATTAACACCATTCTGCAAGCTTGTGATAGAGTTACTTTTCAAACAATTTTGAAAAGGCACACATGTGTTTAGCTATCCGGAATTGTAAACAGCATACCGCATACATTTCACAAAAACACCTTTCAGCTATATAGGGGCATTGATCACTGAGAGTTACAACTCTCGAAACATTTGCAACAGAAACATGAGCACGTATATTATCGATTCCGCAGCTCGGCTTTTGTCTGTTTCGTGTTTTGCCTTGAAGTACCTTTTTATGCAAATTGCCCAGAGCTCATAATTCGAACCGTTCCCTCGGTTGGCAGCATTCTGCGAACTGCGGTACGAAGTTCAAACACCATATTTTGATGTCATCCGATCGTTTAGCCAATTTCGGAGATTGAATCTACGATCCGTGCATTCCGATAGCCTGCGTGATGCGAACCCCACCTGCAATGGTTCGAACGGATGAGAAAGCACGCCCCATACGTCGTATGTTGCAATATTGTAATGTATGGTAAATTATATGTATTTATTTTTCTTTGCTCCTACATCATCATTCCGCTTGCTCCGCATTCTGCTGTGCTGCATAATGACAAACCTTATCGACGTATTATATCTGCAATAAGCGTATGAATCTTGCGAGAGCTTTATTTATTTATTTACTCTTAAGTAAGGCGGTCAAAGGTCTACTGAAGCTTCCTTGCAAACCTGTACCAATTCTGTCATATCCATCAACGCTACAGTCTGGCTCTTTTGTAGGATTTCTTACGTAGGAGAATGGATCAGGTTGCCTGCGAGAGGTCTGTCAATATTCGCCATCGGGGATGAACGTAATAGTGAGAACCATTATGGGCACCTCATTTTGCCAATTAATCTGCTCTCTGACTTTAACCCACAACATGAGGGCATCTATGTAAGCGTTATACGGCTATTTCAAACAATGGGCTCTAGTTTTGAAAAATGTTTTCTGTAAAGCCGTCTCTGCTTGACAGCCTTAACAGATTTTAATTATTTCAGCAGCAGAATATATGCATTATGCAATATAGACAGAACAGCGCCCATGGCCGAGTATTCCTAGAACTGAAAGCAGGAATACTACGGACGTGGGGTTAAAAACATTGTCCTGTATAAATACTTTCATTTACATTCAATATTCCATAATAATGTTTCGTTTATTCATATTGAAATTACTTTTATTGCATCGTATTTTATGGCAGCGATTCTATTGGTTTCATCGAGTCATTGGGGAGTCGTGTTCGGAAAAAATGTGACTATAGTTTGCTTGGAACGCTGCAGCTTTTTCCATTTAATTAAATTTTAATATTAACTTCCAGAGAGAAAAGAAACATTTAAGTGAAATCATACTTGCAAATACACATGTAACAAAGTACAGATTTCGCTTCACCATTGCTACCTACAAACAATTAAGAGCTGAAATGGCGGCATCCGAAAGGAACAATTTAAAGAACATGCCACCACCCACAGTCAGATATTCGCTAGAAACGATCTCCTTGGCAGCGGAACACGATCGGTCCATTGCACGGTAAGGATTTAATTGAATAAAATTTCTCCATAATTAGCAGCATACCAATCTCGCTGTTCTGACCACCGCGAAACGTGGGCAGCGATTTTCATCCATTATCTCCGTTCCTTCATCGAGCTTGGCCAGATAGTCACACAAAGTTTCCGAGCACCGCTTCAAACCCTTTCTGCCTTTCTTTAGCTATTGGAAGCGTCTTGCGGAGAAATTTCCTTTTTTTTTGCTTTTTTTTCTCTTCCAAACGATGCCATTGAGCGGGATAAAAATCTATTGCCAACTGCTACGGACAACTCCATTACACATGCCACAGGAACGTGACACGCCCGCCTCGATTGCGTTTGTGTGTGCGTGTAATCGCCGGTGTGGCAACGGCAACGCAATGACACGGACGGTAATGAATGTTTTAATACGTTTAATGGGTGAAATTTATCGACTGGAATGGTGGCGGTGGCGAAATCCCACCCTAACGAGGCGCTTGGTAATGGCGGATCATTTTAAAGCGTCACAACGGCGGATTGATTGTTTTCGCGCTTTCGAGCGTGTGTGCCTGCAGAAGCCACCAACACCGGAAGTGGTATAATTGTTATAAAATGATATCAAAGTTGCTTTTACAAAAAAGATTTGCATTCCGTTGGTTAATACTCTAATGCCAGTCGGAAAAAGGTACGAGAACTCATGCTAAACGTCTGCCATCATCCACGACTTCCTATTGCTAGCGTACCGGGTGGTATCTACGCCGTCAAGATATACGCTTTAAAGCGAGCTGGCGTTGAAGAGCTACAAAGTGAGTTGTGAAGAATCCACCGTTCGAAGCCTCTTCACATTCACAGCATGGAACGCAGCCGGGCGGAAAAGCTGCTTATGTTAGATGAAGTATGTGTTTAAAGAGGAAACACATTCATCGCTGGGAAAGCTATCTCCTGTACAGCTAAGAAGATATCAATTACAGGTCCAACATTCAAATGCGATTGTCGGCGACATAAAACACATTTCATAAAAGGTTCGTTGCGTGGAGCTGTGTAAAAGCCGGCATCGTAGGTGAGAAAGAAAGCCTCTGTAGGGAGACCGTAGGTTGTCTATTAATAATGCACAGTGCAATCCTATTACATTCCGTTCGGGCTTTGTTTGCTTCAAATGTTGCAAGCTATTACGTAGTAATATCATACATACTTTATTTCAACTTCAAGTACGTGAAATATCTAACAAAACAATATTTCGGAAAAAAGATCCTCCTTCTTCAAGTACAGCTCGATTGAAATAATGACTACAGCAGTAAAATGTCTTCCCGCACGCTTGGGCGATGCAGCCGAGTACTTGAACGTGAGCCGTGATTCAAATGGTTTCACATTTCACTGCTTTCTGCTGCACTCTCCGTACTATCCGTACTGTCGAGTGTGTTCTTGTGAAGCACGTGTAGGCGATAAGATGATCCATTAGATGCGTGAAACAAAAACTGGGAAACCTTGAGAAACTGCGAGCGATGACGACAATCCGTTTTCCGGAGAAGTTGAAAAGACACTTAACAGTCCTTTTTTCAGAGAAAGTGAACGAAAGTTCGCAGTTGCGAGAAGTGACGAAATGAGGATGTACGCAAGAAGTTTGTTTTTCGTGTTTAATTGATTTAAAATGCTCGAAATCAATTTCAAATGTCACAATTGTGACTACGAATACAGTCTGTTGCCCTTCCCGTGTGTTGGTGAAAAGAAATCACAATAAACTGTCAACGCCATTAGCTTGTCCCCGCAAATTACGCCCGCAATCACGTCTACATCGCCCGTCGATCGCTTGATTGGGCTATTTTGAGCCGGTTTAACACATTCCCTCAGCCAGCGCCGTGATCGATTACCGCCGTTCGATTAGAAGCGGTGTATCGATGACGATGACCCACCTTTTTTGTTTTCTTCATCCCGATTTCTACCTCAACGCTGGTCGCGCTTTTCTCGATAAGAAGTTTCTTCGCACTAAACGCTTCATCTTGCTTTGCCCGGCTTTATCCGTTTCATCCTTTCCACATTGCGTGGTCGCAGCTCCACACTCCTTCTCCGCGCACACACCTACACTCACACAATAGCGCCATCAAACCAAATCATCACGCAGAGCGGAAAAACAATAAATTATTCGGTCCAATTTCATCAATCCTCCCTTGATTGACAGGGTGGAAACGGAAGCGCTACGAACCGCGCCGGGATGTGAGAGGGAAATGGAAGAGGAAAAAACACGACCAAAAAACACATATGCCGAAACAGGGACAGAATTCGGACAAGAATTCGCTCCCGGGGACGGTGGCCCTTTGCCGCACGACACCGGGCCAGCCCGTGTAAGGTTATGGAGGCTTTCGTTAAATTTTCTCAATTCATCATTCGACCGCATCGGCCTGTAACTGCCAGGCCGGTCGTGCTGGCGAAAACAACATACACGGCGCGATGGTCCAGTGATCCGTGACGACAGCGAACAGATGAAATACATTAGCTAATTTCGTACTTGACATAACAAGCTTTCACTCCCGTGATACCGATCGACAGAGGTTTCGATGGGGAAGTTAGATAAAGGAGCCGAGCGGTGAACGTGGTACCTGGGAGCTAGCGAGTTCATCAGCTCACATCGACCGCTTTGTACGAACGTTAAGCATTTAACAGCAAAACAGAGCAATGTTCATCCATTCTTCAACGGTTTCTTCAAACTGTAATGTTCATGCTTGAAGAACGCACACGCAATCATTAAATCGTTTCAACCAATTTTTACCACGTTTATTATGAGAAGTTCAAAGGAATTCCCTTTTGTCATTTGAAGTTTTCAATCTGGCACGCTAAACGAACAAAGGAACCCATGCTCGGAAAACGAAACATAAAGAATGCTTGAAGTGACTTTAACATTGGGTTGAAACTAGACTGTTAAAGAATGGCTGAAAACTGCTGTAACTTATTAAAAAAAAGACTTCAATTGAATTCGAAATGAGTCATACATCTAAATTTTAACACCTCGAAGCTTGAAAATCTCATTATGTTAGACAATTATTCTTTCTTAGCACCATTTTGAGCATTTGATTTTGAGCTAGATTGAAACCACGATCGAACATATCTCAAACACACAGCAGCTGTTAGTTTAGTAATCTTATCAAGTTAACACAGCGCAAACATCAAACTTTTCACCCAACTTCGCCATTTCTACGATCGCTCCTTAAAACTAATGGTTATACTAATTATAGAACTTCACTGTCAGTAAACGGACACCACGCCGGCATTGACTGACTTTAAGCTGAGTTGATACCCTTGAGTCACTCGCCGTCTGTAGAGTGAAGTGGAAAGAATCTCAAGTATTTTTGATCGATTCAATAGCGTCCATTATTGTTTCGATCAACGCACGCCCCCCGGCACCAGCAGCAGACTTTATTGGAAAATGAAAGATAAAACTGTGTGTGGCTGAGCGATAAGCGACACGGGGCGAATAAAAACGGGCGTACGTGGCAGCATCGCTTTGCGCTCCGCCGGCAGCGGGCGTGTGGAGTGGAGTCGAGGAAAAATCACTTCGGTCAAAAGGATGACAAACGTACGGCGAAAGAGAGCTGTGCAAACGATGGCACACCAGCAGGACCCATCCGACGGTCTGTTCTAAAATGGTGTTGATTTAATGCACGTTTCGCCGGAACGCCCGGCGATTCGGTTGGCAGACTGGTGGCGCACACGGCCGCGATGCAGTAGCGGGCTGTGTGTGTGTGTGTGTGTTTGTGTGACGTGGTGGGTGGACAAAAAATTCACCGAGAAGACATTTCGACGCAATCACCTTTGCTATTGTGCCCGGTTCGAAACGGAAGTGTCACCCGTGGGGGTCGTTGTTGGCTGACGGATCGTTCGCTGTATTAGGATGGGAAGCTGTCTGCTAGTCGAATGTGGTTCGATACGTGTTATTATGTGAAATTGGGAGGTATTGAAGGAGGAGTTTCTACACTTTTTGCGTAGAAATCTATCTACGACTAGCTTTAAGCTTCTCCGGTGCTTGTACATGTATGGTCAATATTACTGCTCGAAGTCGAATTAGTAATCAACTAAGGAGTTCCAAATTAAATAATTAAACAAAAATCTATAGCATAGCTAGAACAAGATTGTTCTTATGTTTGCGTATACTGCAAATCATTCGAAATCATTGTAAATACAAATTTCATTGGAAAACCTTTTCAAAGATCTTATTGGAACTTAAAAAGCACTGGAGTATTTAAAATAATGCTTTTTCCGTTCAAATTTTCAGGAAAATTATGAATTTCGTTCAAAACCTAATCAAAAACTTCCCAACAACAGATGGCGCCACTGAATCAAAGCTATTTTTCTATGGCTGCTGTGATTCCACAATGCTTCCACAATGCAATATACTCTCAAAATAGCATTTCTTTTAATCAAAGTTGGAGTATACGTATACAGAAAAATGCTTCAGAAAATACGTTATTTATAAATTAAATTTGATCTGGGCAAAGCAAAGCCTTGGGAGTATTATTTCACGTTCATTATTCACACAACATCGCATGACTACCACTGTGCGCTTAGCCGGAAACATCTGACTCACACTGTTCGCGTTTCTTCCAATGCCTCACGGTAAATACAAGATAAATACAACGTTCGTGTCGTCCGTCCCAACATCCGTATCCGAACAACGCCAGCCCCAGCTTATTATGCCGACACGTTTGCCACGTCACAATATGACTTCCATGTCACAGAGAGCAGACAAGGAATTAAATCTTATTATCTCCAAAATTCATTTCTCTTCCTGCGCGCGCTGTCAGGCACGCCGTGGGAATCACTGTTCAAACACCTCGCGCCGCCCGCCCAGCGCAGTCATTTATTGTTGCTTCCCAACCATAAAACAGGTGTTCAGTTCGTACACATGTTTATTTATGAATGAAAACTGCCGCCCCGCGTGGGCGTGTTCTTTTGCTTGGTTTCGCTGTCGAGTACACTGTACAAAGCGTCGGCAAACGAACTCGGGGTGGTAAATTCGACAACTGTGCCGGTACTGTCGCTGAGATTGACGGAATACTCGAATGGTAAAAGTTTTCCCCTATCAAGTTTGTGATGCCGGCGAAGCGGTATAAAAACGGCCCAAGATGAGAGCGTTTGCCTACGTATTACATTATGCATACGCAGGTGTACAGCAAACATGTTCTTAGACCGTGAAACAAATCGAGTTACAGTCCCCCGGCACCAACAGCCGACAAAAAAGAGCTTCAAACCCCTGGCTTACGAAACGCTAACGAAATATTATTAGCTCCTATACGGACCGTAATGGGGTGCCGTTAGTCATGGAGTCAATATTCATGACCATCATCACGCTGATGATGCTGATAACGAAACGTACGAAAAGGGAACATGTTACCACATGACAAATGTACCGCAGTTAACAGCAGGACATCGGAAAAGGGCACCGAATGTCAATGCGCACCGAATCCTATAATTCCGGCACACTTCCGGCCACGGCCGTTGACACGGCCGGGCCGGCCGGGGCTTGGGGCAGGCACCCATAAATTAGATGGTGAAAGTTTTCCCGGCCCAATAAGGTCCCCGTATGAGCGGGCGGGTGGGCATAAATTTGACCAGCGCTAACTAACTTTGCCGAACTCGTTAATGTGCCGGAGTAGCGCGGTTTGCAGTACACAATCGTCTCGAAAAACCGTTTGCAAAACCACCATTATCGCCTGTGAATTGCAGGCGACTGTAACCGGCCGCCCCTTGGTGGGAACAAACGTGGAACCCCGTTGGAAACACGGTCGCCCCGTTTAGTGATAAATCAAAAAGTTTTTATCCTCCGGCTGCTTTAAATGGTGCATGCTTTTATGGTGTGTGCGTGTGTGTGCGGGAGCAGACGGCGGCCATGGCGGCGGTTCCTCCCGAAACGGTTTCACTTTGTGTCTCACTTCAGATTATTGCTTGATCCAAAGGAGAAGTTGCCGCACGGATTGGGTTTCTTCACATTAAACTCGAGGCGGGCGACACGGGCAGCAAGTAATCAAATTTTGATACTAGCTTAGACCAGTTTTATTCACTGTTTAAAGGGACAAAATGGCCTCCAATTCTCGCTCGTTTTTTTACAATATCTGGAACATAATTTATGAAAATCGCTCCTTTATTTATCTACATCGTCCTCCACGTGGCCTGCTGCGAGATAAGTACGAGATTTTGAACAATTGAATGCACCACTCATTCAATTACGACGCCTGTCTGTGCCACAACCATGCCCGATTTTATAGCCCCAAACCCACAGCCGAACGGCAGAGGACCCTCGAATACATTTACAGCCGGAATTGATAGCGGTGCGGTGCTGGCAAAGTTTTCACTTTCGCAAACAAAGTGAATAGACGTGAGAGAAGCAAAAAAACAAAACGCGAGCACGCGCGCGCGCGCATCCTTTGGGGCAAACTTAGGGCCACCAAGTGAGCAAGTCCCATTTTTGGCACGGATTTGCTGTATAGCTTCCGCTATTTACGCGTATAAATCTTACTCCTTTCGCCAACAACCCCGGCCGGAATGCAGCGACGCTGGTGAATCAATACCGATACACCACACCCGACCGACCCGGCGTGTTTCGCTTGTTTTAGGGCGGGTTTTGTTTTTGTATTTTATGTCAGCGAAAAACGGAAGAAAGCTTTCCGGTGTTCGGTGCGTTCTGCTTCAGGCAGCGAAACAAATCGAAGACGGTTGCCGTCTTAAGCACCCATAAAACACAGCTCGCCGATTATCTCAAGATTGGGAGCTGCGTAACACACACACACACACACGGTGGGAACGCTTCAGTGCTTCAAGAAGTGTGGAAGTATGAAAAATGTGGCACACAGTGTGGCAGCATCTTTAACACTGTGTCGTCTTCTTCCGGGAGGGGGTACAAGTTTAAACGGGAGTGTTTTCCTTCTTGCTTTTTGCTTCCCTCACGAAAGACATCCACTGTTGTTGCTGTGTAGATTACCATATTTACTTACTATTCAAATTATTTCCTCCGATACAAACAAAAAATGCCAACAAAAATCAAACATCACCTTTTTTTCTCACTCACTCGCGCACTGTTCTGCCGCTTTACGCTTTCGCCGCATCCGGGCGTGCGGTACGGTTTCCTTTAAACTGTTACCATAGCAACCGGGCCGCCCGCATGTGCGGCTGACAGGTGAATATTCATTTTTCGGTACTCCACCGCACACACCTGCAGACGAGCTGTGTACGGGGCAGGCCGGCTCGTACACAGTCGTGTCTGACAGAAAGCATTATCGTCCCTCGTGAACCATGATATCCCATTAACATCCATCATGCCTCGGGCGGCCAGAGATGATATGACGATGATACATCGATCGATGCGCATCTTACAAAAGTGCTCCCAAGGCGTATTAAACTAATGCTTCGGCGGAAGAAAATTCAATCGCCGTGCGTGTAACAGGCAGCGTCGGGTTACGTTAAAGACGGGGATTGCATCTTGCCCGGTAAGTACGAACGGGGGCTTTTCTCTCGAAGGAAGTTGGTGAAAGGTTTCCGTTTTCAGTAAGACTTACGGTTTGAAGCTTAGTTCTTGCTTGTTTATTGTATTATCGAGCTTTCATAAATAATGTAATAAATACAACGTAATTTCGAATTACGAAATCATTGATCGTAAATTTGAGTGTAATGTTTGAATTTTTATTTACTAAATTAGAAAGCCAATACAACTTTAATATTATATCGACTGGCTAAAGTGTTCTTACAAGGTTTGTATGGGAATTTTATCTAGTGAAAAATTGGGATAATAGTTAAATAAAATTCAAATTTAAAACCTCAAAGTACATCTTACAGAAAATGTATCAATTTAGCCGAATTTTAAGCATTTCTGTCTTTTTATTGCCTAGGAACAGACCATTCCTTACACAGAATACAATGCTACCGTAATCAAATAATGCTACCATAATCTCGAAAATAAATAATCATCATCAATCAATCATCAATAACAGTACACCATTATATTTGTGCCTTAATATTGTCGTCGTGAAATCGCGTAATTTAAAGAAAGCACTGGTTCATTGATGTGGTGGTTTAAGGCTCCTAAGGGTGGTTTACTCCTGTCAATTGATTAAAAATAATTGCAAAATCATAGAAGAATCTTTATGCCTTGAAACAGGTGTCATATCATGTTCAATCAATAACTGACTAAATTCCTTCCAGAGCTCAAAAGGCGTGATTTTTATTTATTCAGAATTCAAACACAGCAAACAACAATTTGTAAAGTCGTTTCTTACTACGAGCATAAAAACACCGAACACTTATTTGTTCACCCAATACGTTAGAAAGTCCCTAGAAATTGAAGATTTCAATTCTACATTAATACTCATTACTCATTTGAAACTCATGACACTAATTATGATTAAATAAAAATCATCGTTCCTATACTTTTCATTCAACTTACTCACTCCAATTGGAACGAAGATCGATATAGTTTGTTACTTCTCAACAACTTTCCACGTTCGCGAAGCAAAAGTCGCACACCGATCGCATCCTTCTTCGAGCCGGGTTTACCCACTCCAACAAACAGCCAGCGCAGGTATCGCCCATTGAATTGCTGAAACGGCACTCGGCACCAGCATAATACGTTAAGACCATTAGTTTAATTTCCCCCTCACCCACAACCCCACCCCGGTACCGGTGCGCCGGTAAACAGACGGATCAGAAAAATCATCTATAAGAGCGAATGAAGCTTAGTGTTGGTCGTTGGAACAAAGCGGCACACTTATTGTCTAGCGGTGGGAAGGAATAAGCCACACACCGCACAGTCACTGCATTCCGGTGCTCCTATCGGTCGTTTCCGAGAAGTATGCAAATAAACGTACTCAGAGCTTGCCGGCTATTATCCTGCTGCTAAGGCTCGATGATGACGACGATGCTGATGATGATGCGGTAAACTGATCGATAAGCATATCGTTGCATTCATCGAAGCACAAATTACTTCGATATACTTTCGATACAGCAGCAGCAGCAGCAGCAGCCTGCTCCTAAACGTCACTAAACGACTTAAAGATTACGCCCCATCGTGGGCTGAAAACGATTTCATATTAGAGTCAGCCGGAATGAAGGCACTGCAGGCCATTTTGTTTTTTGTTGCCATTCAAACTGTCAAACGCACCGTACGAACGCTGTGACGTTGCGTGCATAAATGAGAGTGCAATCATGCAATCGTTATGTGACTTTTCAAACACCATTAAACAATGGATGCCGTTTCGTTCATATTTCTTTCACGTGCCGGAAATTATTGATGTGCCTGATATGCAAATTCCACCTGCAAACTAATTGTGTGCTTTCAGTTTTTTTTTTGTTGGCATTTGTAGCACAAAATTTGTCAAAGTTTAAACCCATTCACCGAGAACTTCACGACCGGCCGAACGGGCAGCCGGGCGTATGGCAACCGTGTCACTCTCGACCGTGTCGAGAGGGCCGCTGCTTTGAAGAACTTTGAAGCATTTGCCAAACGCGGCACTACACACCGCACACAGCAGACACTTGCCGCTGCGCTGCCATGCCGGTTGCAGTTTCGCAAAAGCCGCATTGAATAAAACATTGCATCGATCGCTCGAAACTTACCGTGGCGGGCCAAAAATACGGAAAACCAGTGCACACCAGTTCACGGCCTGTTGTTGCATGCTGCAGCGAACCATCGATACCGGCGCTCGAAATCGGCGCTTGCTCACCGGTTTAGCGAACCGGTGGGGCGAAAAATCGATCCCACCAGCTCTCTGCCGGCTGCCGAAACACGGCCCTGCCGTCCGCACAAACAGCTCCGTGCTGCAGTCGGCACCGGGTTAGCTACGAAACCGCTTTCAGCTTCATTGATGTCAAACCAGAAATGAAATATCGCTCGCTAAACAACACACACACACACACCCAGCTCGACTAGGCTGATGAACGGGGCCATTTGACGAGGGGGGGGGGCTTTCGAGAGCGCCACATACCACCGG
This sequence comes from Anopheles dirus, assembly GCA_000349145.1. Classification (NCBI taxonomy): domain Eukaryota; kingdom Metazoa; phylum Arthropoda; class Insecta; order Diptera; family Culicidae; genus Anopheles; species Anopheles dirus. The sequence continues at coordinate 15,194,042 of KB672868.1, read as the reverse complement.
GTCTGTCTGTGTTAGAGAAACTTTTATTAATATAAAAACGTTAGTTTTCCCCTTTTTTGTTTTAGGGCCGAGCAGTTTTAACGTTTCAACTCAATCGATGTTTCATGCGCATCATACACGGTAATAGATTCGTTGGGCTTTTCCCCCAATAATTGGACGTTGATTTGAAAGCTATCGGTTGGGATTGTATTGATCGGATTAGGGTGCAATCCTAGCCGATAGAATATATTATATTTTTATTGCGATAAAGATGACTTATTTCAATTCTTATTCGATAAACACATCACTTACCAACTCTTAAACTCTTATTTCATGTTGAAGTGTTTACTACTATTTTTGCTAATTTTTATGAATGTTTTTAGGAAGTCCAGTGCAAAGTCTAGAAGTCTAGATGTCTAGTTCACCCACGAACCATTAAAACATCGCTTGAATGAAAATATCCATAGCGCTCTTTTGAGAACTACCTTTATGGAGCATAATGGGTCATTTTAGTTTTTCGTCTAACGTCTGAAACATGCACCTCATTAGATCTTGCCACACAAAATCAATTGTTTCCCATGACTGATTCGACATATGAAACGAACTTTTGAGCTATAAAAGAAGGTTAGTAAATTTGAAAATAAATCGTATGTACCAATCTATTCTTTATATGCATTTCGGTTTCATTCCAGCTCAATACTTTCCACGGTGACCTTATAATAAAAAACCTTGCATGTCGTTCTATCGCAACTACGATGGATCTTCCAAATCTCATCCTAGTTGACGAAAACATGTTCCTGATTCTGTTTTGGAAAAACTTCTGCTTCATCTTAATGTCATATCAACGTCGTCTTTCACGTCACACTGCTAAAGGTACGCTTCTCCAACGATCACTAACTTTTACGCTTTGAAATCATCACCCAATTTCTGTCAAAAGTCTTAAAATATCATAACAAGGGAGGTAACAAAAATGTTTACGCGCGGCTAAATGTAATGTGGCGCATGCTTCACTAAGCCGGAGACGACATGTAGGTCGTCAAACATCTACTTCTTTAAGAAGAAAAAGGAAGGAAGGTAAAGTAAATGATCTTGAGAAAAATAAACAAGATGTTAGTAAATGCAAAATAGAAATTAAACATTAGATTACTATATACAATGCAAAAAAAGAGCTAATTCATAGTCAAAGTCCAGTCCAGTCTAAAGCCTACCACTGTCAAAAGATATTTTCTATGTATGTTAAGAGTTCAAAAAATCCTAGCTCACATGCTAATGACCGCTTGACATTATGTTACTCATCAAGCTGCTCCAAAACCAACCAACGTAAAATATGCAACTGAAACCAGAATATCCTTACTTCTTCTCTCTATCTTAATGTACTCATTCCGTTTCCAAGTTTCATCGTACTGCATAATGCAGATTAATGGATGCAGATTTTTGTTTTTCGTTCCACCCCGTGAAATTTGCACTCCATGCTCACTCACATCACCAGGAACCGACCGACACATCACCACGTTAACACTCGCCCATTGTGACATTGTGTGTCTGCCGGAAAATGTGATGTAGCAACGTCAAAAAGCACTCACCGAGTGTACATCTCATCTGGACGGTGACTTGTGTGGCTTACGAAGCGCCCCCGTGTGCGATCTGGTCCAGTTCGAAAGTTTTGATACGGTGCGGACAGAGCCTTATAATTATTCGAAACATATTTCCTCATGGCCATGGCGATGACGCTGTGCCGTGACCGAACGGGAGACGAAATTTGTAACGAAATCCGCCTACTATGCATTTTTAATGTTCGATCCTGCGAGGCGTTTTTAAACGCAATAAAACGAAGAAGCAAAGTTGCGATAAACTTCGTAATGGAAGTTAGGGGCGCGAAATAAAAAAAAAACTTTTACCTTTCCACAAACTTTGCCAACGGCGGTTCCTAATAGAAAATTTACCCTCCCAGCGCGTCCCCCACCCGATCGATTTCTATCCAATTTCGTTTTGCATCGGTGCGTTTGAAGTGAGGCGAACATTCTGCCCGGATGAGGTCGAGTGATTCAGGTGAAAATAACCAGCGCACTGTAACCAGAGCCAGCCCGGGCCCGGCCGGTAGGATTTATTAAATTTCCTCAACCACTCCTTAGCAAGCAGGTCAACCGTGCACAAGGAGCAAGGAGCGGTGCTTCCGAGCGATTGGTTTTATCTCACTTCTTGGCGAGCTTTAAGCGCGTGACGTGGCGATCGAAGAAATTGTACCATTCATTTCACAGGAACCACAATTCCACAAAAAAAATTCGTTCAGTTTCGATATCACGTTTTGCAGCATTCAGCTTCACTGTAAGCGCGCGCGGCTGAGCTTTCGTACCAGAAAATGTGCGCTAGTTTGACGAGTCTCTCGTGTGTCACATCCCTGCACGTGGAGCCCCTGTGGCGTTCGTGATACAACCCCTAAAACACGCTATTTGGTAAACAGCTTACCAGCCCGGGGAGCACGAGGGGCCAGCCGCCGGTGCGGAAACATCGCTTCCGAAACAATAACTAATCCCCGTGCCGGCAAAACCCCGAGAAAATGTTTGCCATTTCGTCGTAAACCACATGTTTGTCGTACGGGTTCCTCCCCGGTGGACATTCGTTTCGGGGGATATTTCGGATGTGAGCGGGCACACCAACCATCGAACTGGGGCGTCAGGGCGGGCGCAACGGTATAACAGGTGACAATTGTTTGGTTCTGTTGTTTGTTTCCTTTTTTGTGCTGCTATAACTTAACAACGAAAACATCGTCTCCAGTGTGCAAATCCCTTGTTTCCATTCGGGTTTACAATCGGGGTACGTTGTACGTCCGCAAAACGACCAACGCTGGAAAAAATGTAGAAAAAGTTATTGTGTGTCCTAATGACACAGAGTCGAACAGGCGCTGGAATGGAAACGGTTTCGATCGTGGTGCTATTGTTTCGACTACTCGTTACGGCCGGCCGTGCAGTGGTGCATATGAACTGCGGGTTTGCTATTCCGGGTTGGTAATGAAACATTTGTCGAACCTTTTCCAGCCTGCCTCAATCATTGGGTCAACCTGATTACTGATTTTGTTTGCCGAACTTATTGATGGTTGAGAGACATGTGCTGGACCTTCGTACTAACCGATAGAGTAGTTTGTTTATTCTGCAAATTACCGTTTATTCTTGGAAACCATGTTTTACTCATAAATCACGCATATTTTAAGACAGCAAACAAACTAATTACCATTCACTGTCGAGAATAACAAAACCGACTATTGATATCGCCTCTGGTTTTCGTGCAGTTTGAGTTCATGCAACGCTTGGGTCAAAACCACTCCTGATAGTGTTACCAAAAGTAGAGAAGTGACACATGAAAGAGGTGATATACAGAGGTTTAAAGACTAGCATTCAAGGATTGTTATACTTGTGTATCGGCTGGATGATAAAGTTTGCAAACACACGAAGGATAAGTTTACTCTATTTGATATTGCTTTCGAGAGCTACACGGAGTCATAGGAGTGTGAGGGTTAGACATTCGAGGAAATGTTTTGAATTAATGTTTAGCAGGCAAGCTATCGAAAGAGACTACCACTGCAAGATTCGTGACAAAATATTAAAAAAAAACTATAGGTTTCAAACCAATCAAGCTCGATATTAATATGTTGGAAAGCAGTATGACAATTAAAGTGTCCGATGTAGCATAGGTTCGGTGGTGTAGTGGTAGAGATGTCGGTTTTCATGAGATGGGATTGGTATCAAAATCTCACTTGGACCGCTCCAAGTAAGAAGCAAACATCGGAGCAGGTTAATATGACTACGACCTTTAAAAGCAGAAGAATCATGGTAGTTCAACAATATCCCTACAATGAAAGCGTTTTGCGTCCTAGGTTGCGCAAAATCTCATCTTAAAGAGCGAATATTGTGTTTAAGACCTCATACATTACGCCGCACATCCGTCAGCGTTCCTCATTCACATCAGTTCAATTCAATTAGACAGATAAAATGGCGGAAATGTAAATTTGCATATAGATAACGTGCTCACGGGCCAAAGGCAAGCCCTTTCCTCACCGAATAAACGAGAAATTTGAGAGAAAACCTATTTTCATACCGTTTGCGATCAGGATCGGCCCGTGACAGTGTGTTCAATTGATGGTGCGATGTTTGGTGGTGTACGGCGTCTGCTTTTCTATTACGCGCTGTAACGAATGGTGTGTCGTGTGCTGGATTATCTGCATGCATGCATGTCGCCGATGTTTCTGGTTACTGCCACACGTTTACTGGGCATTGCTGATGCTTTAAGTGCACCGTATACTTATTTTTTACAATTTAAATAACCTATTTAAGTGACTATTCGATGTTGAAAAATTGAAAAAATACTATTTGAAATAATGTCAATTAAATCTAACCAAATATCTACGCATATCTCAAAATAATTTAACATATTTAAGTATAAAAAAGGCATGAACCAATATCTGGTATGGTTGCATTCACTTGTATTACTTCTACATCATATAATTAGTTTATACAACTCAACACTACGTGCCGAGATTTTTGTGCGTCTAATCACTTGAGCCGTTCTTTCCGCCACAATTACGAAGCTTATTCTGATGAAGATTTATGCATGAGTTTTTCCTCCGCGTTCCCGTGCATCACCGCTTCACCCCGCGCACCTGCAGCCACGCTGCGTAATCGAATGTGTTGGGAAGTTATTTATTACCTTTGTTGCCTCTTCAACACTTAGATGATGATTATATTCCGTTCCGCCATCGGCACGAGATTTCACTACCGGGTGCCGGTGAGCAGGGCGTGAAAGCAATTAATCCATCGCTTACAGTTTTTGCCCTACACTTGAATTATGCTGCAACAACCGTCGAGCAGCCGGCGCTACCGTCCGGGTGGTGTTTCTTCAGCAGCGCCAAGCTCGTCGTCCATCTGCCGCTTCGGCGCCAAAGTTGCTCCCGTATCTGGGGTTTGCGGGAGCTTTTTCCCTACGCTGCAAGACGTAGCCATGATATGAAATCAAAGTGTTTTGTAACTTTTCGTTCCCTTTTTCTGCGCAGCCAGGAATCATTGGATGATTCCGTACACCGTGTATTTCAATATCCGCCTCCACTCCACTCAGTCAGTCCATCCCGTTCCCCTATAGCCCTACATTATGGTTTATTAAATCCGTGACGTAGACTATAACTCAAGCTGACGAATGCGCAAACTTTATAATCTCGCAGCGGACGTGGCCGTAGCTTCATAACGATTCAATTACGGAGAAGTGCTGCTCGTTAGATGGCATTTAAATGAATTTAAATATATAATTTAATTTCACGCAGTGCGAGACTATCGCTTTTTTTCCTCACTATATTGCCAAGCGGAAAACAATCACTTAAGATTATCATAATAATGTAATTAAAAAGCGCTGTAGCGCATGCGATAGACATACAGTACACGTATTGCATCCTCATTGTACAGGAACATTTAATATCACCTCATTCACAGCCCTCTGCAATCAGGAGTTTGCTCAATCGATTATCTTCCTCATAAGCAAAGCTGTTGGCTTCTCTCATTCAGCATGGGCGAAAGTCAGTATTCAAAAACGAATTCGTTCCAAAGCAGCACGATCTTAAGGCACGCTTGCTGTGCGGAAGCACACTGCCTATCTGTGCCTTATTGCTGCGATAGATCAGTGCTCCCGGCTGCGCATTTCGGCCGCCCTAAACTTACAGCTGGTATTTAACAACCTTAATCATCCTCTAAATCATCTTCCTAATACAGATCGCAACGTTGATGGATTCCACTTTAATCGTTTTACCGTACAAACTTCGCATCGAAATAATCTTTGTCCGCACCTGTGCGCCGCAACGACCTTCAGGTGATGGATTGTACCACCCGATCTGCGATATTTATCTTTTAACTTTGCCACTCCGTTTCGGGCCGGGAAAAGAAGGAAGCGAATGACGTGAATATTCTTCGTGCTGTATCATTCGGTTAGCTGTGAGAATTCACCTTGCATCACATTGATGGCTTAGCTGTCTGCAATAAATGTAGCATATCAATTTAGATTGCTTACTTACTACCCTGCTTCCATACAAAGAGCATGAATACATCTTGAGTGTCTTTAAAGTAACTTTCGTGATGTTATTCCATTTAGACACACCAACCTACGACGATTGTGAAAGAATATCCCTATATAAGTATAATATCCCCAAGAATATATCTTACATGTGGTATTTTCTTTGTTATATGATGGTATTAAATAACATAACACGAATAAATTCGATAAAAATTAGAAAGAAACCTATGTTCCAATCCTTTTTTGGTGATTGATGGATAATGCGGAACTTCATTTCATGTTTTTTTGTTCATTCTACTTTTTCTAAGTTGACCTCTACGTACAGGTTTATCGTGATTGATGAGGGGAGTTAGTTGTTCTTTTGTTCTTTTTGTAGGGCACAGGATCATCTTCCTAAGTAATTGCGAATTTTTGATAAGGGTGTCACATCACAACCTCTCAACTCGTCATACTGGAATTCGCAGTGGAATTTTGATGGCAATTTCAGGACCTGCTGTTTGCGAATAAAATCAAGGATGTTTCCAAAATCGAATTCAATATCAGTCCGGTTACCTCTCTCATGTTACATCTTATCCACAAAAACAAATGATTCATTTAGATGTATGTAGCTTTGCACACATTTGCAAAATGTTTCGAGATTTTCCACGATCTTCACTGGTTTATTCCAGGGTGAGGGGTTTGCAGCTGATACGAAAGTTTCCTCATAAGATATGAATATGGATATGTTTTCTCATACAAATGGCACGGTGCGGTTTAGTTTGAGTTCATGCATGATTCACTCAGCAACGTCACGCTGTGCACAATAAAAGAAAACATTACTGAGAATTGATTCACCTAGATTAGCTTCTAGTGTAAAGTCTGTTATGAAATTGTTGCGAGTTCACTTATTTCTGCGAATTCCAGTTGATAAGGCTTCAACTAATACAATTAATTAGTTAATTAATCTCTCGAAAATAGCCTTTCAAACTAATGAGTAATGTGCGGAAGATAACTTTCAAAACTATTAGAAAAAAAATAGACACTCAAGTTGACTTCAGTGAGGCACAGGAACGCTTGTTTCAGTTACAATCTAGGCTGGAAATTTAAATTCTAGCCATAAGTGAAGAGCGGTGAGAATGAGTTCCAAGCGTCTACCCAACGAAGGCCAGTGTGCACTAGGCTTCACAAATGCTCCTCCTGCCTGCCGAACGCAATTCTCCCATCTTGGAATTGTGCTCCGAAAGCTCCGAAATCCAGGAGCCAGAGTATCACCAGACAGCTACACCCTCTGATGGATCCATCATGTTTCCTGGCCGCAAAAGTGGCCACTGCGTCGGCGCTGCCCAGGCTCGGAATCGGACGGTGCCCGATTCCCCGCCGTGCCGAAGCCGACAGGAAACAGACGGGCAGCCCGAGCCAGGCCGTTCGACCGTTCCTGCCGATGCTCTCGGCGACTCGCCCGTCAGTCTTCGGGCGTTCGTGCTTCCTGCATGTGTCTCAAGCCGTGAGTGTTTCTGTTCCGGCTGGGCTCCCAACGCCAAATTTCATTTTCCCCCTTCGAAAGCACACATATACACGTGTGCTCACACACACGAAGGTGGCTGATGGTGCAAAAAAATCACCCACCGGCAGGAGCGGGACCGAAATTGGAGCTGGTGTGTTTGGTGCTTTCGTTTCCTTATTGTTTTTTTTTTCTACGGTGAAGCTTCACAGCTAGGAAGTTTGTGTTTAGTGAACAGTTCCAAATAAGGCACTGAGTGCAAATTATGTTTGTGAAAAGAAAGCTGTGTGTGTGTGCTTGTGTTTGTGTAACCAGCTGCGGGTGGAAGCGTTTGTGTCAAATGATGGCAACGTCAGATGGAAATGACAACATGCGTGACAGCATCTGCATTTGACACACCTCAGCGTGCATTGGTATTAGTGTTAGTGAACCAAAGAACCAATGACACAGTTGTATTCGAATATTGTCCTAGTAATTCTCGTATATGTTCAAATCATTACATAAATCACATGTATTTTTTTTTTTTTCATTTATATCAATTCATTGCTAAAGCTAAAGGAAACAGTTGTCCTAGCAGTGGGAGAGCTATTTGCGTGAGCAAAGCACGGAGACGAGTTTTCACCGTGCTCAGAAAGTGTGAGAGAGAGAGAGAGTTTCCCTATCGATGAAGAGTGTCTTCTCAGTCTATCTTACCCTGTCGGTCTATCTGTATCGCATTCGCACCCTCTCAGTGCTCTCCGTGATCCTTTCTGGAGCTATTCCCACCACGAGAGGGCGCTACCATTCAGCTCCTCATACACCTCACGATGGAATGTGACATTGTCACTGCTTTGCAAAGGAGAAAAACAATGTTTATTGGAATTTCTCACCTGTGCCACCGTTCAGTGAGTAAATCTTTTTTTTTCTTGTGTCCAACTGGTGTAAAGTTCATGGAAAAACACTTAAGGAGAAGAATGAGAATATAATTTATACGAATAACTTGCATCGATCGAAGCACGCGTAGCATTGTTGTTAAGTTCTTAGAATTTTATTGGAATGGACATTAAGAAAATGTATCTCACTTTGATAAAATCAACTAGCACTACAAAAACAGAACGACCTCTCCTTTTGTTATAAGAAAGAGGAATGTAAACATTTAAAGATGTGTGAAAACTAAACGTTTGTGTTTATGAGAGGAGTCCATTCAACCAGTGTTCAAAGTTTAATTTACCCTTTAAAGAACACAGAACTACTATTTCCCACTAATCCTCGTCTTTTTCCCCAATAACATGTTAAAGGCAGATGGAATTCAAGCATTAATTTAATATTTAAATGCAGCAGTACAACGAACCCTACACTGCGTTTCCCATTCCCACCATTTCCCGCCTCTCCCAGGTACCGTTTGATATTCATCGATCATTAATTCCGATCTACCGGAAGTGACAACTGATTTATTCAACAAACGAAAACGCCACTCCTGATACCGCCTAATCCCTTGCCATTGGCGCCAACGGAGCATAACGTCCGGAAAACCATTCTCCTTCAACCGTTAAACGTTCCGCAAATCGCCACGCTTCCACCGGTTGGGCTACAGCGGTGAGAACCTGTGGGGGTCGGGGTGGTGAAAACTGCCTCAAACTGCTTGTCTCCGATGGGACCCAGCCGTGACGAAAGGCATGAAAAGTTAATTCCATTATTTCGCGTAAGGCAACGGCGAGTGCGCCTTACGCTTCATTTAAAACCGTGATAAATCGCGCTCCAGCGTTCACGAAGCAGATGAAAGAATCGCCTTCCAAGTGACATCGGAGACCCGGGTGGATGTAGAAAAAAAAACCCTCGCTCTGTGCTGTTTGAAGCGAACCGATAAAGAGTGGGACAAATGTAATAGAAATTAAACATGTTGATTGACGGAGCGAGTTAACTTTTTCCAGAGCTTTGAAACTTCTGGATAAGTAAGAGCTTAAATGTTAAAGCTGCTGTTTTCATTGTACGTATTAAGCACTTAATATGACTGCGTCGAATTTTATTCCTTTTGATGATATGATCTTGAGATCATTTACGCTAGTCTTGAAAGAAATATAAATCTACTAAATATATGACTTTGCATTTGCTTTGTTTCATTTTATTAATTTCATCCCACAACATACAAATAGTAATATGAATTTAAAAAAACATAACATATCAAAGCATAGCAAACAGAAAAAACCCAACTGATGTATAAAACAAATGAAGTGCACAATAAACTAGACATTTGTTTATATTTTAATATACAACATACCTGTTGCTGACTGGTATACTCATGATGACAATGAGAAAAAACAATTCCAAAGCTTATTTACTTTGAACAAGGTAAGTTTTACTAGATAAGAGACTGATTATTCAGGAATTTTTGACGAATGTTCAATATTCACATATCACATGACATATCACCAAATATTATTCGAACAATGTAATGAACACATGGTTTTATTTATTTTTTTAATCAATGTATTTAGTTGTGCAAGTACATTTTTTCGTAATATCACCTATACATCATTCCCAACTTCCATAAACTCAAAAATAACCCTTACCCCTACGAAGCTTCGGTTCCTCAACACACTACATTAAATATGCATTGCTATCGCCATTATTAAATGCTCCTGGTAAGACGCTGATTTTCCCGGGAGGATGCTTACAGGGTTTACCACAGCCGGTGACACATAGTGCACACTTTTTGAAGCAACCGGCATACTCACTCCGAAGCGGCGTTGTGTTG
>KB672868.1:15107906-15159943 GCA_000349145.1 Anopheles dirus | reverse complement strand
TCAGCAAAGCCGCGTCATTGATATTGCAGCATGATTAATCGTTGTCAAAATTCATCACCGTGATTGCTCGCTGATTAGTGTGACATGCTAGTAAGGCATGATTTTCGCTGTAGCGTCATTGTACCATCATTCATGACAGACGACGCGACGTGTGTAATCCACCTCCGGGTATAATGATTAATTATGGCAGCATAATCATAAATTATTCGCTTCACTGGACACCGCACCAGCTGGCTTGTTTACTGCATACACCCAAGGTCATTTATTGGCAACAAAACGTTAAGTAATCGAAGCATGTGTTTGTTTCGGGGAGAACAAAACGTTGCCAAGGCTGTGTTGAATGTGGTAACAATGTTGCCACATTTCCATATTGGTTAACATTGGTTTATGACCGTTTAAAGGCGAACTTAGACAATACTAAGTCTTCAAACTGCAGTGGCATAATTGAAATATCGTTGTTAGATTGATGAATTTTAATTCATATTAAAGGATTCAACATTATAACCGTTTTAAACGACTCTCATCTTCACTTATACAAAAGAAAGTAAAGTTTCCGAATAAGTTGAAGCAATTATTTCTTTGTCCGTCTGCATGCTCTACCTCTCAACGTCACGATGGCCTTCCACACCACCTTCGTGAGTCTTCACTCGCTGCTCGCTCGTTTACTAGGAATGTGTCACTGTTGTTATTTTAAATTACACGCTTCGGTTGTCGCAAGCAGAGCCACGCGACCCCTGAAGCACTTGTATGTTTAGTGTTGTCAAAGAGCTTAAAACAGACCGACCCCGGGCAAACTAAAACACAGCAAAAGCTTGTAATGTTCCGTACTCTTTCGCTCTCCACTTTTCCCAGACATGCCGGGTTCGTTACACTGGCGACGAGCACTGCAAGTGTGCAAGGTTGAGCACGACTCTACACAAATTAGAACAGAATGAAATGGAATGTGAAGATACTGTGGAGCGGGAAGTTTCGATTGAATAATCACTAAGTGGAATTAGTTATTTTCCGAATTGAGTGTTTTCCTGTGTCTTGTCTGAGAAACAAACATACAACATGTGACATTGTACTGGTTTGCTATCATACTAGTTAGGATAATTGTAAGTGATTTATTATAATACAACCCGATCAGAGGATGTTATATTACCTACTTTCCCTATCAATTTCAAGCATCGCGTAATCCTGTGACTCTTGTATTCTTTGTGTAAAATTCCATTTGCTAAATCACCATTTATAGTTGGTGCTTTTGAACGAACCGACCATGTGATGCAAATGCACCGACATCAATAGTACTGGAGTAGCAACATCGCAGACTTTCGAGTGGAACAAGCCATCCTGCATGTAGCGTGGAGTTTGTTAACAGCCGAATGTGAGTGTGGGATATGTTGAAGTTCAATCGATAGCGTTGAACACTGATTTTCAATCTGCACAAATGCATGGAAGAGAGGAACTTCATAAAAGCGCCCACATCGAGTGAACTTGTTGCGTTTTCACACATTGGCTTAACGGGAAGTATTTCCAACCCATAACGGTTACTGGCTGTGGTCATTGATGGATTAATAGTGCTAGATGTTTGAGAGATTTCCTTTCAAATATGTTGATCTTGAATCTATGAATGTAAAAAAATGGAAATAAAATTAAGATTCCAATACGTGTCTTCGATAAGGAGCCGAAATGCCTCTCCAGTCTACTTGTAAGTTGAAGAATATGCATTCGTAGAGCGTTCACTATGTTCGGATCCATCCGTCGCTCGTAAACGCATCATGTAAAGCCATTAAACGAGCTCATAAAACGCGAAAGAACAAGACCATTTGGGAGCACGCAACACCTGGCCGAAGTGATAATATATCACTTACGGTGAGTGTGAGAAACGCTGCTCTTCTCCTGCAAGGTCGGAGATATCACGACGGGGATTTTTGTGTGCAAGTTTGTTTTATGTCCCAGAGCAACGCCGGCTCCAACAATCCGTCTCTGTTGGTGATATTTGCACACCATTGCAACGAGATTATCCAACCTTCCTCGGCAACCTTTCTTTTGACGGTTGTCGTAAGGAAGGACCGCCAAACCATCTTCATTCGTATCTTATTATCGTACACGCACGCATTCGGTGTGTTCACCACAAATTCACGACACACGTACTCTCACCGTCGTCTTCTCGCACGCGGCTGCAAGTATTTGCATTTTCAGCAACGCGCCACATTGTTCTTGCGCTTCTGCCTTCGTGCCGTCTGGGCAATATTGGTGTTTGCTTGGAAGACGGTTAAACTCTTAGCAGAATAACCACCAGCTGCACTATCTTCCTGTGTGGCAGGCAGATGTTGTGTCTCGCAAAACACGGACGGACGTACGAAGCTCAAATTGGGTGCTCGGCGTTGGTACCAGACAGTGAGACAAACGAAAATGGTGTTGATTATTCATAACGCAATGCAAATTTTGCCCGAATTATGCAGGAAAATGCAGGCATACCTCATTCTTTAATAGTCGCTATTCTATACTAACGTAGATAGGAATATTTAATTGCAAAAAATTAAATCACAAATTCACATAATATTCTCCATCATTATAAACACTACTAATGTAGAAACCTATATAAGTTAAGCTTAATAATTCTGAAGGTATTCACAATTTTGAGAAATAGGATTTTGGCATATGCTTTAACGACTAAATCTAATCCATATTGTTTATTGATCAATTTTCTCGGCACGATAACAACGGTATTACCCCAAGGGCATTTCCGTACGCTGACAATGCCGCTTTAATCTCGAATATCGCATCGCAATAGCGCATTTTAAGGATTTTCGCTATGGGGTTTAAGAGGCCAGAACTATGCCGAAGCTTTCTCAATTACAAAATTAGCCGGAATTAGCAAATCCGCCGTTCGGGGCCGACGGTGGAGGTAATTAAATTGGATGCTTAAAACAGTATCGATCGTAAATCGATGAAATCGTGCACACGCATTACGGCGAGCAAAATAGGCTTCGTTTGTGTGAAGTTTGAAACTTAAATGCATGGCGATGCTTAGCTTTGGATTAATTTTCAGAATAAAGCAACATACCAACGAGTGATCAAATAATCTTGTAATAGCATTTCGTACAAGTGTATTTGAAACACCATCGTTCTACTTTATTGGAGATGAATTTGCTCTCGGTATCAGTCGATAGGGGATTTGTAGTTCTGGGAAGTTTGATTAGGCGCCATTATGAATTCCGAAGGTCATATGAATATTTCGCAGCCGCAGAGTATACAATAATGTTTCTAGCCGAATTTTATTCAAATCATCGTGTTGCTGCAATATCATTCGCTTCATTCTTCCATCGCTTGAGAAGAAAGTCTACGGCTCTGTTTCAGCAGACATCAGCAAAACAAAGAGTAAAGTTTCCGTTCCGGAAAAGAAGTTATAGTTTCCATTTTCGTTACCATTTTCCAGGAACGGGAAAATAGACTCTTCCTTGACCTCTTGCTTCTACGGCAAAATATTCTCCACTTCACCCTTTCGGAAATACACAGCCACCATCAGTCGTAAACTTTCAAACCAAGAACCAATAGCAAAGAAGAGAAAACAATGGAACTTTTATGTTACTTCAGAAACCCTGTCCACACTTTGAAACTTGACAAGTCCTGGAAGTGGAGAGCAACATTTCATCGGTATTCTTCTCAAGGGAAACATCAGTTTCGCATCATCATGAGAGTGCGAGTCTTGAAAGGGGGGTTTTTTTTTGCAGCGAAATATTTGTTATTCATACACTGGTTGATCTGAGAAAAGACACATATCATTCGAAGCATATTTTCCATTTGTTGACTACATGTGAAGCTTGACTACGATGTGAAAAAGAACCAAAAACTATTTCTTGGATGTTGCATTCTACCACGGGTATTCTCCAACGTCGTTCTGCATCAACGTACAGCTCGCAATGCACGGAAAGTTAATGTTTCGCGCCAGATATCTGAGTTATGTCCTGCCAGGGAATGCGGCCGTATTCGGTGCACTCAGAAGGAAATATATTGTATTTGTATTCTCACAGGACAAGAAAGTTCGCTCTACATTTATGGATGCAAACTACCAATCGGGAAATGTACTAACGGTACATAGAGTTTATAAGGCTGGTAAGATTCGTACACTACTTACCGTGTAGTCCAATAATCACGTAATTGAAAGCAAAACTAAAAGTAATGAATAGTTATGCTAAACATTAAGGCGAAATAGAATCTCTCGTACAAGGGAAAAATTGTTTTAAAAAGTTCCAGTAAGACAAAAAAACGATAGAAAAAATGCAGACAAGAAGCCACAGAAACCACAACACGTAAAAAAAACTGCAATCTTGTTCGAGTGGCGCCATCTGTTGACGGGGAACGCAGGTAAGAGACATTTGTTTATGCAGTTTCCTGTCATATCATTCTTATAATAATGAAACAAAATTATAAAAAGTATTTCTTCTCTTGTTAGAGCTACTAAATCAATAAAAAGCATACTTTCCAAGTATCACCAGCGCTGCTGCTGCTGCTGTATGTCAGTTTTGGAAACACTTTAACACTCCTCCCTGACGGCGCAGCACCGAGCCAGGACGGCAACTGCACTACTACGCTCTTCCATACACCGAACCACTTGAGATAAACTTTCCCCAATGCAACACACCTAATGGATGCTTCCCATTTATCAGGCACCATCGAACGATTCGCACAGGGCATGTTACTTGGCTCCAGTGGAAAACCATAAATCTGCGTTTCATGTCACCTCGCTTCCGGCATTCCCGTTCTGAAGTGGCCACTTTCGTGGAGTGGCCCCACCCGGCAAGCACACACTCACACACACCGGTACACGTACGCATAGGGACACGCCTTGTATACGGAAGCGTGATGGTACCGGGCACAGTACCGTGCGAGGTACAACGTCGGCGCATCCCTCTCAAGACAAACCGGAACCGGAGGCCCTTGTTCTTGTTGTACTCGTTCCGGTTTTCGGTCGGCTCTTTCTCGATGGGCACGGCGGCCCCAGCACCGGGGCAATCCTGACGCTGACAGAGCGATGATGAATTGGAGTACCCTTTCGTAAATAAAACATTCTCACTTCTGTAAGTTTTCTGCCCCAACCGGTAAGTGGTTGGGAATTAGAGGAATAAACTTTTCTTTCCGAGGCTTTCGCCGGGAGGATCCGGCTTTTCTTCGGTTGGTTTTCGGGAGCCCATCACCGTCACCCACGGGCAGCGACAATTGTTTTGTTTGGTGCCCTCTTGTCACGAAACACACGGCAACCCCAGGCCGAAGAAGGGGGCCCTTTAAAACGGGCTTTAAGGCTGGCGTTCATTATCGCGCCAAACTTTGTCCAAACATTGCATTAGCCGAAGGTAACTCCAATAGGCTTCCACCGGGGAGCGATACAATAAAACGAAAAACTACCGGTAATAATTTATCACGCCGCGGGACAAAAAGGGTGTGGAAAGATTGAAAAATTCCTTAAGTTCATTCAATTATTTACACCACCGTCAACGGTTACCCTGCTCACGGCGCGACGACGCTGAGCCACCGATGAGCGAGCGGTGGGTGTGAAGGATTTCGTCACTTTTCAAGTAATTAACTTTGTTTCTGTGCTGCAATCTCGACAGGGGACTCAACAACAAAAACAAAATAAATCGGATCGAAATTTTCGACAAAGCCTAAAACAATACCGAAATCTTCTCATCTGTTCGGGGACAAAAAGACAAGCCGGACGATAGCATGTTCTGTTCGTAACGCTTGCGCTAAGGGGGGGAAGGATTAGACAGCGATGGCTTCTTTTCTGGCAACTTTCGTTAAGGGTTTCCACAATCTCAGGTTAGATAAGGCTTCGTGCGCGTAAGCAGCTGGTAAGAGAGGAGTTTGCCGAAAAGTTCACAGCGAAAGTGAAGCATTTCCTGATTTTTTTAAAGAGCCGCTTGATCAGTTTTCGGCAGCGAGACTGTGCGGTGCAATCAATAAAGCAAATACTCTCGGCAGAGATTTTGAAACGTAATTGCCTGTTTCAAATGTTTCGCTTTGTCTCGGTTTAAAAAAGGTTCGAAAATAAACTACATAGAAAAACCAACGAAAACTCAAATAATAATGTAGTTTTGCGACCTCTCAAGAGATGGCGCCACTCCATCAAGGTTTCATTTCCTAGCGATTAAATTTGCCTTTGGTTGCTATGATTAGAAGGTTATCTAATCCGTTCAATTGTATAAAATAATACGTGTTATTCTTCCTCAACTACACTACCAACCAACCGAAACTTGCGATTGAGGTCTCCGACTTGGAGACTTTTGCTAAGTTTTTTGCTTGGCATCAAAAACATGGTAAGAAGAGTCAAGGTTATAAGTGATTCATTTTTTTTGAGATGTTACAATATATGGGACGTTTTAATTTGTAAATAGAATATTCAATCATTGTTAAGAGAAAATAAAAGTGTTTATTTCTTCTCCTGAATGTTATTTCCTTGTAGATTTAACCAACATATACACCAGCATTTGTTATGCCTAGATCCTTCTATAAAATCTTTTTTTCAGTACATTGTTTCAACGTTTTCATTAATTCAAAACTTATCCAAAAATTTCAAATTTTCGTTTCATTTAAAATAGTAAAATAGCAGCAGAAAGGTAGATTTCTATCAAAAATTGAAACAAAAATCGTGTACTTATGTTGTGATCATGCTCCTAACCTAAATTAAAAAAAAAACCTATTTAGCGTAGATTACGTCACATCAGGATAAAACGACACGATTTGTTCCTTTGGCATGAATATTTAAGCACAACCGATCAGTTTGCCCTTAAAAACACAACATGGTAGAAATTATCTTCGCATGGTTAAGATGGTTACTAGAAAAGAAAGAAAAACAATAATGATTGAAAGGTTCATTTAAACGCCATTATTAACAAATTGCGTTAGTGCTCGCAGCGGCTAAATAATCGAGAAATTCAATTTTCTGCTCTCCATCAACAACCCCCCCGGTTCCGGTGACAGTGACAAATGAACGGTGCCAGCTCGGGGCGTTCTATGTAGCTTTAAATGCATTTCTTTCGCCCTGCATTCGAATCCAATCGAAGCAGCATGAGTTTATTCCATCCGTGTCCCTCGTCAAGTCGGTCAGGTTGTCAGCGCCAGCAGCCACTGGCGTCGCTGTTGGCAACGGGCTTTTCAAGACGGCATCGTTGAACGTACAGTAGGCGCTGCAAAAGGACTGGAATTATTTAAACTCAAAAACACTCGTTCACGATGGGATTGGACGCTGGGGTTCTTTTTGTTCACTGCATTTGCTGAACATGACAACTGAAAAAACGTTCATTTACTTTGTCAACATAGAAACGGTCGGTTTCGCATACACTATCAGTTTTCCATGCTTAAACGCGCATTTCTTTCCACAGTCGAAAGGGGGACGCAAGGCGCACCAGTTAATAGTAATAATGATCCTTTATTCATTACATTGCTCTTCATTCCAACATAATTCGCTCGCTTTTCGCACCCTCTGCGGCCTGGCCCGTCGCTAGCGGCCCTGGGCACTATAGGGGTCCGAGGGGGGTATGCTGAGTTTTGTTAATTATAATAATTTACTGCTTGTTGCTTTTGCTGTGTCTGCTGTTTTAATTTATTGTTTGCATCATTCACCTCCCCTCGCTACGAATTTGTAACCTAAACGGTAGCAGCTGTTTGCTGTCTGTGTTACGTACGTGTATGCGATTGCGTTTTATCTGCATTAGGAATAAATAACAAATAAAGGGACACAAACACCACACGTTTCCGAAGAATCGCGTTCCCTCGATATGAACGGAAATGTATCGGTGCATTTGTAGCGGCTGAAAGCAGACACACAAGATACATTCTACAAAACTTAAGCCAAACAAATAAAAAACCAAAAAGAAAAGTATCTCACACAATGAATGGTTACGCACTGTGGAATCGGAATTCAACAGTAGCATGTAAGAATCTTCCTAACCATCGGCAACCGCTGCTTCCGGTTCGTTTATTATGCTCCGCTCCGGTTCGTATGAATGTAAAAATAGTGTTTGTAAAAGCCTTCCAAACGGTGACGGTATTGTATAAATGGTTGCTTCCCTTCTCGCGCGTGTGTGCCGCGAATTCTACGAATGCGTTCGGTGTTCGGTGCAGTGGAAAATGTTTCCCAACGTTTGCGTACGTTTGGCGGGATACGATTGGTCTCACGGCTCACGAAACTTGCTATACATTTGCTGAAGTTTGAAGTCCTCATGCGTCAGCAAATTGCAAATTGAAAGTAATTGTGAGGGATAAACCCCTGCACTTTGGGGGTTATCTCGCACAAGCGGAGAAAGCAATGCTGATAAAGCCAACATTTTCCCACATTATCTTACTTACTTAGTAAGAGTCGACGCCATCCATCCAACACAGTCCTCCTTCGTCCAGTGTCAACCTACTAACATGACCAGCCCACCGGAGCCTGGCGAGTGTAATGCGCTGCACAATGGTACAGTTCATAGAGCTCATCATTGTGACGGCTTCTCCATTGTCTTCCACACATACGGGGTCGACAATCTTCCTGAGCATCTTCCTCTCGAACGCGGATCAGAGACCTTCGTCAGGTTTGGACAGAGTCCATGTCTCAAAAGCGTACTGCCAACACACAATCTGCCCAATTTTAAAAGCAAAACGACACCTTTGGGTTCGCCAGCCACCAGCTGCATGGTGTTAAAAGTGAAACAACACACACTGCGCGCATCGCAGTGCCGTGTCCTTTTCCCGAAAAAAAAGTGTAAATGCATTATCCATTCCCGCGTGATGGAAAACGTTCCACCGTTCCACACGAACGCGACACCACCACAAACCCCCCTTTTCTGACCCTGGTGCGCGCTGCTAATATACGCCGCGAGCTCTGCGATTCCGTGTACCCTCCCTCCGTTTGTCCGGTGCGAGTGTTGTAAAGATGAAGATACAAATATGCAGACGTGAGTTTTGTTGTAATATTGGTTTTGGTTTTTACAGTGCTTCACATTGCCTTGTCCGAGAGGGGGTTGCTCTCCGTGTGATGCGAAGGCCCGTGCGGGCATGCGGAGTGCCCTGAGCGAATGTTGTTGTTTCGGTTGCTGCGTTTTCTATATGCTCGAGTGCACCCAACACCCTAAGAAGAGTACACTGATTCTGGTTCTACCGTTGGCTATCTTTGATTTCTTGCCTCTACTACCCCCTTTCCTACTCTGCTTGCTCCCGCCCGCTTCGCCACCACATACGTGGGGGTTGGAAAATATATTTCTACTTAGATTTCCCAGAAGGCAATAAAACGATCAACCGAAAATAATCGGAAAATCTCTGACGAGCGCGCACGTTAGTTCTCTGTAGTTTGCCCTCTGCCGGCGCACTCTGCTTTGAGTAATGTGTGTATGTATATGCATGTATATATATCTACATTTATATGTATATATTTTTCCTCTCATTCCTATGGGCGCGCGCGCGCTCACAAACACACACACACACAATCGCTCTCCGGTTTAGGCAGCACGCTCTTATTCTTTCACGTTTGCACTGTTCATTTGCAGTTGCTGCGCTTCCACCTGTCGGTTCATCACTCCCTCCCTCTCTCTGTCTCGCATCCTATTTCCTGATCGCGTTAGTGGATTTGATCAAATCAATCCTTTACTGTAACTGTGCTTCTGCCCTGATCCTACCCCGTACCGTATGATAACACTACGCGCGGCTACGCTTAATATGTTTTGTTTGCAATATTTTCCTGTAGAGACTATACAGACATTCCTCTGGAAAACAATCGGTGCCACACAATCTAGAGCCTCTCATTCTTCTTGTTTGTTAGCTGCTCAACAACCTTTGCAGATGGGGGGGGGCACAGACGCCTGCCATCTCGGACCTTTCTTGATTTGATCCTTTTCAGGGAACTGAATAGCCAGTCCAGCATACGGCGGAGGGGGATGTTTGGTCGAATTGAAATTTGAACCCAGATACGCCTCCGTGCGGGGATAAATAAAACGCGAGCTGTGTCCTATTCAGTTAAGGAAAACTACAGCCGTACCAGGCGCGGGATGATTTCGCCAGTGTACCGTGCTTGACCAGGTCGTGACATAGAAACATAAATCCTAGAAATGGTACTGTACATGCACGATACTCGCTTGTGATTATTTTGTAATGCGTTTCGCGTTTAGCGCACTTCTCGACTTGCCCAATCTGACTTCAGCAGTCCTCAACAGTACCGACAGATTGCGTATGCCTTTGCTGGGCATATCTGTTCACGCGGTAGCCATTCGCTTCTCCATCGCTGTATTGGTGTATGTTGGGAGGTCTTCTGTAACATCCTTTCATCATTCACGCACGTTTGGCTTAGTGTTTCTACTTCTTGCACTGTTTTGTTTAAATGTTTTCAATTTGCTTGTTTGATCTCTTTTACGCACATTCACACACACACACATACATGCAATCGATTTGATTTCCTATTCATATCCATATATGTTAGATTGTTTGCTTTCCTATGCTCTCCTTTCAACGCACACACCTATACGAACATCGCGCACAGCACAAAAAGCACATCTCTTTCTACATGGCTTTACTGCTCTCATCTGTCTCGCTCTCTCTCCACCTCGCTGTACCTCTGTCGTGTACTGTGATTTATTACTTGCTTTTTAACAGTATTATTCAATAAAAACTAATTTATTTTGTTTCATGCATGCTTGATTCATGCACGCTCGAACTTCTCCTGTTCCTTTCGACGTTTCCCACTCTCCTCTCTTCGGTTATCTCTTTTTCGCGCATTCTCTCTCACATTCTCACTCGCTTCCCAAGATGTCGTGATACGCACGCATTCTGATAGTCATCATCGTTATCTGTTGGTTGTATGTTTTATGCCATTTCCGGGCCAGTCCCACCTGCTCTAGCTGCCAAATGAGTTCTGCCGCTTCGCTCCTGCCGCGGCACCGAACGTACGCAGGATAGGCACACTCGAAACTACTGCCGGACAGTTGGTGCCGCCGGTAGCGACGGCAATGGTGGATGCTGCCGAATATGCAATCGCCGGCCGTTCCCTCACCAGCGCCACCCCAACGCTCGCGCCCGACGACTGTGGCTGCTGCGCCATCGGCGTAACCCATATGGGTGTAGGCTTTGGAAGCGATACCGGCGGTGGATAGTGTGGCAGCTGCCGGCTCGTACCGGCAGCCGAAATCACCTGCTGCGGCGTGCCGGACGTCAAGCTCATCGGTGCGGTCGTCACGATGGCCGGCGGTGGTGGCGGTGGTGAAAAGCACGAACGTGCCGCCGGGTTCATCAGCGCACCGTGCATGGACAGATCCTGCTGGTACTGTGTCGGTGGACCGGTGGGTTGGTGGTGTAGGTGAAGCGCTTGCAACTGCATCACGGGCACGGTTTGCATGGAAGGTGGTGGCGGGGGTGGTGGTAGATCACAACCTTCCGCCAGCTCTTGCGACGCTCTCCTCTCGATCAGGGCAGCCTCCGGACGCATGGCCGAAGGCGTGGCGGATCGTAAATGCGACGCCGTCATGGAACCGTTCTCGCCCTGGCCCACCGGCACAGAGGACTCGTCGGAAAATACTATTGCTTTCATGGGGACGGTCTTCAGCGAGGCGGCCGAACCACCGGGCGACGATGCCGAGCTGACACCGTCTCCAACGCGATCGCGGTGGTCCTGATCCTGAAGCGCCAGATGCTCGGCGGCAGGATCGTACGGTACGGCAGTACCGGCAAGCATGAGTTCTTCATCCCCGTCGACGCTGTTCGCGGCGCAGTTGGCGTTAGCGGTGGTGGTGGTGGTTGTAGTGGTGCTGCTGGTGGTGGTGTTGGTGTTTGCCGTCGAACTGGCTGCTAATGATGACTTCTTCTTGCTGCGTCTCGTTAGGTAGCGGTTGAGAAGGGAGAGAAATTATTATTTCCGTTTATTGGTTGGATTCTGATTGCGCTGGGGCGTCTGCGGCCGCTGGTTATTCGTTCCGCTGTACTGGTATTTGGCCTTCTTTTCCGATGGCTTCAAAATCTAAAAGGTGAGAAAGTGCAGCGTTAATGTAATGGCTCCCCAATTGATATCGTTATCTACCAAATTTAGTGGCTTAGAGACAAACCCTAAAATCGCACGTACGCACCTGAAACGAACACATCAAGTTCGCATCCACGGACATCATGCCGCCGGCGTTGTCAAACTCGCCGCAGTAGTTCGGCGCCGAGAACAGCGTGACCAGCGACCGCCGGGCGAAGAACTCGTACCCGTCCTCCACGACCTGATGCGCCCGGCAGATGAGATCCAGCTCGTGTATTAGCAGAAACTTTGCCACGATGTCGACGCCGAACGTGAAGCTAACGCCACGATCGTTCTCGCCCCAGCCCTTCACGTCCTTGTCCGGATCGCTCCACAGCAGATCGCACAGCAGCCCCGTATCGGGGACGTCCGTTGGCCGCATGATGCGCTTGATCTGTTCCATGTGCTGCGAGTGGGAGACAGACAAAACAAGACGAAATGTAGTTGCGCTAGTTCCAACGCTCCGGCTCCACCATCATCACTTACATTCAAGTCCGGACTTAAGCCTCCGTGACAGCAGAAGATTTTCTCATCGATGATGGCAGCGATGGGCAGGCAATTGAAGCAATCCGTGAACGTTTTCCACAGCTTCACGTTGTACCGCCGTTTGCACTCATCGTAGAAACCTGCGGATCGAGGAAAGCAAAGCCCCCGTCAGCGAACGGTCGCATCCCCAAGCACAAACCCAAGCACACACTCACCATATATCCTATTAATACTGGCACACTCGTGATTTCCGCGCAGCAGGAAAAAGTTTTCCGGGTACTTGATTTTGTATGCGAGCAGGAGACAGATCGTTTCCAGCGACTGCTTGCCCCGGTCCACGTAGTCGCCGAGGAACAAATAGTTGGCCTCCGGTGGGAATCCACCGTACTCGAACAGCCGCAGCAGATCTGTGTACTGTCCGTGAATATCACCTGCGAGCAGTGAGGAAAATAATGAGTTCACCGAACAGAGGGAGAGAGCGTTGGAGAAGCTACTACGGTTCGTATTAGGCGACGCACATACCGCAAATTTTAAGTGGAGCCTCCAGTTCCAAGAGTATTGGTTGTTGTAGGAAAATTTCGCGAGATTTTAAGCATAGCGCACGAATTTCTTCCTCCGGCATCGGTACCGATTTTCCTGGACGGCATCCTCGAACTGCGAATTGAATGTCATGAGTTGATAAAAAGTATTAATTATTGTTAGCGTCGGATCCGATTTGGAAGTTGCTATATTTAGGTACACCGCATACGAGCGGTTGCATCAGCCGTAAATAATCACCGGAAAACAGGGGAAGCCTTAAACCGTGCTGTAACTAACTTCACCGTATCTTCCTATCACGTTCCCGGAAATGATATAATCACGCTTTTAGACACAGAGAACAGCAAGCAACGTACACTACCGTTTTGCGACCGGCAGGTGTTAGTTAGCACAAGCGGTGTAATTGAATTATACGCCATACACAAACGACACGTTAAACAGTAGAGAGAGAAAAATAAAAAGAAAAAGCGTTGGGTGAGAAAATGAAAACGGTCTTTCAGGACATTTCTGCTGCACTGTTATGTTGCTCGGCTAAGTTTTCTCTGGGTATGAGGAAAATCGCCAATAATATGCTAAAGCACTAATGGGGTCGACTCCTCCTCCACCATTCGGCACAGCGTTGACCATCGAGAGGCACGTAAAACTGACGGTACATTATGACGAGCAATTGTCGTTCAGCGCAATACAGCGGCGAGTTCGATTTATTGGTGCCATTGGCAATGGCAAACAGTGTAGGCTCACCCAGCCCAGAACGGAAGAGTAGACGTTTATGTCATGAAGGTCATTGTTACCCGGACAGAATTGACGGCTCCTAACGAATAACAAGCACCGATACCGCCGATGAGTATCGAGTACAACAAATTGACTTCGTTCCAAAAACAACGTGCTTCATAAGCAAATTTAAGCAACATGCGCAGTTTCACACGTCAATATCTAAGGCAGTTGAGGCATTTTTCGTGCCTTTACGACAAAAAAAGATTTCTTCAAAAATATGTGAAAGATTTATGCTTCAGGAATAAGCCAAAGGAATCTGAATATATTTTGTAATATATTTTCATTTAATTTTGCGATACTTTGAAATGCATTTTGCGTGCATTTTCTGATACAAATCGTTATCATGAAAATTTCCTTCTGTTTTTTTCTTTATTACCTGAATCATCATAAAGAGAGGGTCTCGCCTTCTATTTCTAACTTGGTTTATAACAACACGTAAAGAATGTTGTCAAATCCTGCGCATACGTGGAGCAGATCTGTTCAAGATTTGAACCCGAACCCTGTGATGTGTAAGACCATGCGCTACGCATCTGGACCATAAGGTCTCCACCATCAGGGTACCTTTAGGAAGCTATAATATGTATGTTATAAATTCCTGCAAAACATCGCTATAAGCGTTGCTCTATCAAACATCGAAACAAAATCTTCAGTTGCTTGATCGTGGTTACGACAAAACGCTATCGGAACGGAACATAAAAAACCAAATAAAAATGACTGAGGTATGACGCAACCACAACCGCAAAACGCTCTCATCCTTTGCAAGTAAACTCTTAATATACTAGCTACACAAATTACGGAAAGCGACACACTCGCGAACGCTGGGGCGCTCGGGATAAGTAAAAGTTATGCGCCAGCGTTAATGGGCTCTGTGGGAGCATTAAAAGCGATAGCAACGCGAGATCATTGTCGACGTGTTTCAGGTCAGATCAGCCAAGCAGAGAAACGCATTCATCAACCCTCCCGAGAAAACCGAGATCTGGAAGCGCAGGGAATTCACGCCGTCGCCGCCACCGAAAAACTTCGTTTCCCGGTTTGCAAAATACCTTCTAGGGCATGCGAAAAAGAGCAGCTAAATTATCCTCTCCATCTACACCCACCAACCCACCCACACGAGGAACAATAGCAGTTGAGGAGCAGTTGAGGAGCGGCAACATGGCGCAGCGGCACAAACCATCGAATCGGCCCGAGAGATGCGCGCATGGGAAAACGGCATTGCAGCGCCGGCCGGTGAGCGACGACGACGACGACGACGACGATTTTAATTGCACCTATTTTACACCACACGCTCGCCCTCCGATGCAAGCAAGCAAATGGAACGAAAACTGGGGAAAAATAAAACCACCGAACGTGACCGAAAGGTAACTACACCCAGCGGGGTGGGTTGGTGGATGTGAATTACACCGTACGATTGTGTTTTGTGAATTCCGGAGCTACTACCAGCATGGTGGTGACGTCGACGTCGCACGACAATCCCCGTGTCGAGATGCTATAGTAGGGGGTGGTGGGAGGGTACTTAAATCGTCATCGCCTGCCCCTCGCGTGAGCTTAATCGAATGCAATTGATGGGCGAATTAATGGCAGCCCCTGGCTTCGGTAACACAATTGTTGCAACAAATGGCGAGCCATCGGTAGTGGTAGTAGTACTTCGGAACTAGTTGAACTAGCACACAGTAATACAGCTACAAGCAAACAAGCGTGCTGGATGATTGAACACCTCTCGGTGCAATTGTAAAGCGGCACGAACTAGCATGGATGAGGCAAATTACGGATGCGATGCGAACCGATCATTTTATTCGCGCGCCCCATCCGTCACTATTCGACGCCCACTATTGAGGATGTATTCCACTATTGAGGAGGATATTACAATCGCATGAGTAATAGTGAGATATTTTGTATGGAAATAAAAATTGCGTGTAAGGTAGAATCAGTTCGATTACTTTTTCAGTAGCCTATTTCAATCATAATGCCAATAATAGATTAATATACAGCATAGATATAGAAAAAAGCTTCATTTGTCTTTCGTGTGTTGGATCAATGTTGGAGCAACGACTAAAAACTGCCTAAGAACTGCATATAAGGGATCATAAGGCATTGAAAAACATCGTTCAAAAACATGGCTAGGGTATTCAAGGTCGTACAAAATTACATGCATCTTGAAATGAATTTTAAAATAATAATTTGCCTCGAAAATACAAATTTTATAAATTGCGTCATATATTTATGTAATATGAAACAATTTTTATCTTTGTGAAAAAATATACAAAAATCATAGGAATACCTATGTCCTACATCTAAGTAGAATATCACTTTTATCTATCTCCTCAAGTTTTGGGTTTTTTTTTATTGAAAAACAGCTGGTCCGTATATGGTTATGTTAGGGGCTGTACGTTCACCAGAGTCAAAATTCGATTCGATTTCAACCGTATGGCAACCAATTTCGTGGCAGGTACACGTGCATGCCCGTGCTGACGTCGCAAGCACGACCGAACGTACATGATAGTTACTGATGCAAATAAAACCCATCAATCTCTTATTATCCATCCAACAACCGACCCGGCGCGTTGCCGCGTGCTTCCCTCCTACGCGGCATGCTTCATCGACCTGACCTGGACCACCAATCAACGACCACCGCCCTAGAAACCGTTCACATGCATTAGGGACCGAGATCGCGGGGTTCACGACAAGTGCATAAGCCGCGTGTGACAATAACACGAGCGCGCGCGCGCGCGTATGTTTGTCCCCGGCAACCCGTCAGCTCAATTCTGCTGCCCGGTGGCGGCAATGATTGCATCTGACCGCGCGCTCTCGGTTCGAATTACGCGTTGCGCGCTACCGTACAAGGATTGTTGCTCGTCACCCCGGCGAAATAAGATGAAAGTAAATACACAATCGAGCTGTTGTTCGAAACCGCCCAACCGGAACGCACGCTCCACTGGCAGGCAGGCAGAAGCGCCTGGCCATGAACTTCAGCTAAACCAGTACGATGGTGGTGGCGGAGGCAGCCAAGTCTGGAGAGCTACTACACACCGTGTTACGGGGGTTGCTTGCGCTTTTTTCTGCGACCCTCTAGTTACGGGGGATCTCTGTTGCCGTCTGGACCATTATGCATGCAAACTTCACCCGTTGACAATCCCCGGAACGGAGGGTGGAAGAGCGCAGCGGCAGCAGTAGTTCGTAATTTGCGGCATCCCAAAAGCACCGCCGAAGCTGCGCCAGCGATGACGCGCATTCACGCGGATGACGACAGTTTTTGCGTTCCGCTCCGGTTGCGCACGGTGGTGCACCATGGCAATGATTTGTAATACCCACTCCCACCAGGGGAAGACGCGCGGCTACGGTTCGCTGACGTAGAAATAGAATGTTGACCTTGTTATTGGGCATATTGGTCACATCGTTATCCACTTTCAAACCAAATATACAATTCTATTCCAAATTCTCGCCAAAAACTTCAGCTATATCCAAAGTCACTACAACAAGACTAATCTAATTTCAACAAATCTATCCTTTGGGGGTTATACGTGTCTTTAGAATACTTCTTTTGTATTGGATTCTCTATCCGTAAGAGCCAAACAGCCATTAGTTTTTAAGGTTATGTATGATGATCGTCATCTCGACATCACTTAGGGCATCTGGACAGCCCCCGTGTCCTGAAGATACGCTTAGTCTTAACAACAAAAAAAAACCACCAATACCAATACTATACCAGAGTAAAGCCATAGTACGCAACATACTGACCTGAAACGAAAGCACGAGAAGAGAACAAAAAGAAATATCGTTAGTGCCAGTGCCGGAAGAAGATCGCAATTGGTGAGGATTACTACTCGAAAAGGCAACACACTTAAACGATGCTATATGTGCAGAGTATTGTTACAGAACCGCTATCATTAAACGCAATACTTTATCCTAGCTACGACTAGTTGACACGAGCAAACAAAACGAGAATACCGAACACGAGCACGAAAGCGGATACTCTCTGCACGGAAGCACGGTCCACTCGAGGAAGTGAAGAAATGTTGAACGCACAACCACACAAGAAACATGCTTACAGGGTTACTAAAACATTTTACGAATACGCCCGTCGGTAGAATCTCGAATACTGTACGGCTACTACTAAATACCTTTTTGGGAAAAGTTATTAAACGCCTACCTCACTAACTTGCCGCTTGTCCCACAAAGCGTTAAAAGAGCTACCGCAGAAGCAAAACTTACCCTGCCCTGTTGCATGTTAACCGCCGCAACCATCTACTAGAGTAGCGGGAGGAGCTAATCGTCCTACTTTCGACCGACTCCACTTCCCCATCTACCGCATACCGGCTTTAAATAGATGCGACGGAATCTCCACACAAACAGTCTACAAACGCAACATAGTATCTCCTGCAGAACCTTGCACCGCCAACCACTAGGGTTTGAATAAGGTGGTCGAAGAAACGACACGGCTCCCCCCACTAGAAGTTTAATTGAATCATCAAATATTAATCATTTAATTAGTACGTCGGCACGAACGTGGCGTGGTTAAGCGGGGGAAGATAAAAGCCTCACCACTAATACATCCTTCAAGGGTGTTGTGTGCGTGTTCCCCGAAACCAGAAAGAAAACGCGCCGGGTGCCGGGTCCCGCAGGTGATTTGCTTTAATTTGTATCAAAGGCAATTTTTCGGAACACTTTTTATTGTGGCGAAAAAGTAGTCTCCACCCCAGAGAACGCCCCGGATCAGCGTGAGGGGGCGTTGGTGCCTCGTGTCTGCTTCATTTGCGGTTGAGATTGCAAAAACAACCGTTCTTTCTTTTCACAAAACCCGAAGGAGCCCTGTGGCTGAGCGAACAAAGCGATGGAGACGCCCGGTCCTCAAGCCGGAGCCACTTCTCCGTGTGCTTATGTGTTGGTGCAGAAGCTTGTTGCTTTTTTTGTTGTTGTTTTACTTTCGCCTCAACCGTGAAGGGCACACACAATCCTTCCTCGTCAGCAGCCACCCGCATTCGCGAGACCGCGCTCGGAAAAGGCGCATCGGCGATGAAGTTAGGAGCCACAATCGTTTGGAGATTTTGCGCCGCACCAGCAATCAATCATTCGCGGCTTCGTCCTACGCGGGCAGCATCGCAACAGCCCGCCAACGTAAGCTCGCACGCGCCCACACACGCACGGGACGATCCATCACGGTCGATGGTCTTTGGAGTGAGCGCTTATCGCATAAGCACGGATCGTGCGTACGTTCAACCCGCACAAGAACGACCGTACACCTTCATCTTGATCGAATCATCCGAAGCACAATTACTTTATTAAAGGTAAAAAGATTAGTGTCGTGCCTTTAAAGGGAAAATAACATCCCTTTTCGTTCCTACTCAGCACCAAACATCATTGAGAGTAGAATGAAGCAAACATTTTCAAATTGGTAGGAAAAATTTTAGCCTGCTGTTACATGAGAGACCCCGACACAGTTGGATTCATTCCAATTCGCATCCGGTTCGTTATAACGCCAGCCTGATTATGTGTGTGCCAACGCTATCCGTATCATGGAAAATGCACCGCCAGCTGATAAGATAATTGTAGCGTGTAGACAATAATTGCATAACGCTGCCTTTCGTGGGAAAAAAAACTTCGCTGCCCCGCGACGAGTGTTGCGAGAAAAGTAATCTGAGCTAATTAAGGCCAGCATATCTCCTCGGCAAGTAGTCTAAAAGAGTGATAGCAGTAGATGTTGTGAAAAAATATATAAATCAAATTTAACAAAGAATGTGCTTTGAAGGTATCCATCGTAAACCGATTCTGACTGAGCTTTCAAGAGAAGAACAATCATAAAAAACATTTAACACTAATCGGTCACAAATGGATCGGATACTCCTAGCGTGTAACTTTGGGGTCAATTGACACCTCTGTTGAGAAAAAACCTAAAAGCATCGAAAACCATGAGTAACAATGTTTGGAACTCGTATTCCTCGTTCCAGTCCAAAATACACAGGAAAAAATCAGAACAATCTGATGAAACCCGTACAAATGACATCACTTTATATCTTTATAGACCTTCGCCAATAGCACCTGGTTGAGAAATAAAAGCACTAACCTCATATGCTAAGCACATCGATCCATCCAAGCAAGGAGAAAGGGGTTCGCCACGATGAAAGGCACATATTAAAGCGCGCGCGGGCGCGCGGTTATGCTTACACACTTCAATGCGCGTCAATAAAAGACAACGGCCGTCGCAACAAATGTATCTAGTCAACCGATCATCCAATTAAGCCATAAACGATAGTAACAATAATAATCGCAATAAAACATCATCGCGCCATCACGCCAAGCGAGCGCGCGCGCCCTCGCAAGGGCGCACAACCCTTCAAAAGCACACCACGACGACGGGACTGACTGCTTTTGCTGGCGAATTCATCCATGGTAATGACATTGACAGCTAAATCAGCAACAGCAGAGCCAAGCGGCGGCTGCAAGCGCGCCGAAGGTTTCACCCAACCGGCTGAATAAACAATGCTCCACATCCATCCACCCTTGCTGCCTTATTTATATTTTGCCCCCTTTTAATCCATTGCTGCCGCAGCGGGCACAGCACACACGTGTGAGCAATGGACAAATTGCCGGCCTACGACAAGCTTTACGACACAGCAGCAGCAGCAGCTTCGGCTCTGCTCGAGACGCGTCTGCACCGATTCGGAAGGAAGAAACGACCCACCGGAACACGTCTCACGTTGAGGGGTGAAGGGAGTAGAGGGCTGGAAACGATATTTACATATTCATTTGCCGGGGAGACGCTGATTGACCGGGCGGACGGGAAGGAACACCGCTCCGTAAATTCATTCATGCATATGTAACAGGATAGTTCGCTCTCGCAACATGTTGTAAACCGATTCGGTTCCTCCGCGTGCTATGCATTGTTTTACGATATAATTTTGCAGCACACATTACTGCCAAAGGGCCCACACTTCGCGCGGATAAGAAATGTAAAATAAAGGAAAAAGAATTCATTGGAAAAGGAGTTCCTTTTCCTTAGTAAATATCATTCGATCGATTCCTAACCCATATAAAGATATGGTCATATGTAGATAACTGATTTCGATACACTCAACACTCAGTGGTGAACGTTCAAAGCTCTCTTGAAACGAATTCATGTTCCAAATGAATCGCTTCCATCGCCGTCCTATCAGAATGACGTGTGCGAGGCGAGGCTTGTCGCAAACCGCAACATATACATATTGCATGTTTAATTTTGCTCCGGCAAGGGAGAATGAGAGCGAGAGAATGAGATCGCTTCCGGATCGATCTATCAAAGCAATAAACATTTTGATTGATTTGCATGCACCTTCTTGACAGTGATAAGTGCGGCATAATTGATTGATATGGATGAGTTTTGGTAGGTTCATTCCACGCGTCCGTCAAGCTGATGAATCAATAATATTGCTTGCGTACCAATTAATGTTTATGCTGCATATTGCCACTTTGACCGTCTCTCTGTTTGCTTATGCTTCGCTACGAATGTATTGTCCTACATTTAAACCACCATCAGCCTTACCTTCTTCGTGACTGGTTTCTTCGTTACCACTAATTTTAAAAGCCGGAAAAACAAGGCATAATCGAGAGTATTTAGATTATAAACGTTTTCTGGATTTTTCCTCACTTAGGGTAGATGTACCAAAAATGCGTTCCAAAATCCGTCCAAAACGTTCAAACGGCCTCTTTAGTGTTGATCAATGTTTACTTTGTTTTCCCTTGTCAGAAAACGATTCAACTCTGTAGTTAGGAACCTTAAATTCAGAAAAACCTCACCGGAAACAAAGTTCATCAAGCGAAGACACTAGAGGCAAGGAAACAAATCTAACAGAAATTGAAACTAGCAACAGGTAACTAACACATCAAAAACACAGGCAAACCGAGCTAATTAAAATACAGAGTCGGAGAAGGATTAAGAACTTTAAAGAGAGAGAAAGAGAGAGAGTAGAACACACAGCACATTCAGAGGGCACACCGGAACCGCGGTACCGGTATTACAAAAGGGCATTAACAAAGAAACAGGAGCAGAAAAGAACGTACACACAAAACAGTGCATCAACAAGAATGAAAGGATAGCAGAGGGAGAGAGGGGAAGGGGCGCCTTTGGCAAATAAACGCTAATGAGGTGAAGTCATTGTTTTGTATCACAATCGAGTAGGTATCATCGCCGGTATGAAAAGAAAACTTCAAACAAACTAGACGTACTGCGAAACATAAACAACGCAAACTAGCAGAGGGTATAGAGATCGTACGGAAACAGAAAATGAACAGAAAATCAAACCGATAACAGAGAGCAACTAATCATACACCCCAAAACTAAATCATACCAACCAACCAAACCAACACTACGTCCCGAATGCATAAAAACAACCGTCAACGCAAACGCAACACACGAGCAACTAAAACGTAACGAAACTGGAATGTGGAGAGATGCATCATTCCACACACACACAAACACACACATCGAAGTCGAAGCAATATGTACCCATGAAATCGTGTGAGAATATCTCTTTCAGTTTGCCCTTTTTCCGCGACTCTTGCGCCTGCTGCTGTTGCAGTTTGTGAGCTGTGTGGAGCAGCGCCCCGCCGACGCCGAATGCCATGATGGTGGTGCACGGAGAGGTGGAAGCAGAAGAAGAGAAAGAAGGGTCGAGAAGGTGGCGTGGTTGATGAGAGACGGGCAGGCGGCACACGGGAAAAAGCAGCATTAGTTGCGTTGCGTCGCGAAAGATGCACCACCGGAGCAATGGAGTTGGGTGTTTCGATGTTTTTATTCCCCCATTGTTTGGTCCCGAATCGCGATATCAGGGAAGTGTGCAAGCAAGCAAGCACACGACGCAGGCATACATTCGTCGACACGCACGTCAAACCGAACCGCAGAGCAAAGCAAGCACCAACGACGAAACGAACACCGGCGCGGCAAGGTAGGTGCGATAATGCGCATTCCCCGCATGGATTTGTGGGTTGTCGTTGTTGTTTTTTTATTTTGAGTTTCGTTTTGTTTATTGCAGATGTTGTCAGTGTCACATAACGAAAACGTAATCCAGAATTTACAAAGCAGCGGGAAAAGAAAGAGAAAAAAGAAAGAAGAGAAACAGAACGAATAAATAAAAGACCGGAATAAACCTGGACGTGCCGGTGAAATTGACGGAAAGGAAAGCAGCATATGTTGGAAATAGCATGTATTTAGGATGGTTGAAAACATAATCGAACAGCGACGAGAAATAACAACAACAAAATGCCATCGGGCACGAATACGACACAACGATGAAAATGAAGCGCATCGATGTGTGTTGGGAGCTCGGAACCGGATATGCCCGCATGCCAAATGACAATATGATCCGAAAGGATACGTGTATGTAAGGGTGGGGTCTCGTCGATCGGTCGGTCGATAGGTTCGGATGACCGTGTGGCTTCGGCATGCTTCAGAGATTGGATTAGTAGCATGAATAACGAACGTCCTTGAATTGAAATAAGTGGGAACAGACGATCGAAAATAAAGTTGATGAAAACTTAAAACGATAACCCATCTTCTCAACAACGCTTAGGTTCCAAACAACTTTGACATAAAGGGGAGCACCATTTGTGATCGAAATCTTCTCCAAACGGTCAAAATAGAAAAAAATACATTAAAATAAATAAAAAAAAGTACGATATGTTTATAACTAATGACTTTGAAAACTGAACTATCGATCAATGTGCGAAGATCTGGTGAATGTGCTCCATTACTCCATGATTTCAATGACGGATGATATTTAGATATTTTTCAACTATGCTTTCCACTGTTTTCGTCACTCCTAATACATAATGTAACAACCGTAAGGTATAGAAGGTGTGAAAAAGCGCACATAGTTTATAGGGTACAGAAATACACTTAGTCTGGAGAGAATTTCCAACATTAAAACTTCAAACAGACTATCACATATTGGTATTCTAAATGCAATTTTATGTCCAAAAATCTCGCTGGCACCTACGACTGAGATTTGAATATATTTTGCAGTTTTTGAAGACATTTTAAAAAAATATGTGTCCCCACAGAGAAAGTTCATCACAGCATTAGTTGACATCGCCTCGTTAGTGTGACTTTTCGATGCGATAACATCACCCCAAACTCAATTTCCCATCAAACGACATCGGTCAACGTACTTGCCCCGCCGGGGGGAAGGAAAAACTCCAAGGGTGGTAGGGGACGGTGCTAATAGTGTTACTGCAACAGATTCTTTTTACCTCCAGTGAAATATTGCGATGCTGCTGAGGCGGCTGTTGCTTCAAGGCAGCCATCATTTCCATTCGTTGAAATATTGCAGCGCACCTGGCGATGAGACCGACGGAGAGGTGTGCCTGTCTCGAGGCGGGACAAGATTTCGTTTTCAACCTAATTATTGAGCTCAAATTGAACCAGCGAACCAATTTCCCATACCCGAGTGGCGCTGGCGTTGGGTTCACGCTTCACGCTTTAAAATCCCCTTAAGCGTTTCGATCCGATCCGACGGCCCTCAGGCGGCATCGGTGAACCAATTTTCGCCTGCGAGAAGCTGCTACCCGTGACAAGAAATTTCCTTAAATCACCCTTCCATAAAAAGAAATTACTACTTCCCTGCACACCACCACAGGGTGGTGTCCACTGACCCTAGCCTTATAGTGAGAGCAGGCGACTTGTTTATCAACCATCCCCGCTAATGGTGGCGCAGCAATGTAGCAAAAGATGCGGGCAAGGTGATTCCCGAAAAAATACTCATCCTCCCTTCACACCCAATCCCTGGCCTGAGAGATACTGTAGCCTGAGTGGCATCATCACCGGTGAAAACGATGGTCCAAGAAAGCCGGGCCTCAGGCCAGAGAGCTGAAGCTAACTGGAGCAATATTGAATTTTCCTCACCGGCTTCTGCCGGCCGGCACCACCGCCGAGAAAAGCACGAAATTTGTGAGTCTCGCGCTTTATGGCCCTGCTGCCGCAGCTACTGCTGCTGTCGGCCGGGCGCGTATAGCTCGGGCTTCACGGACCGGCATTACACATCCGGAAGATATATATTTTTGACGTTCTTCAGCCGGCGGCGGCGACGGCGCGAAATGAAACCGGAACCGGATCATTTACCGTATCAAAGGTGATAAATATGTACCATTCTGGTGCCGGGTGCGCTCGCCTACGAAACCGTGACGTCGACGACACCACCGTCGGGCGTTTCGTTTTCACGTTGCGCCCTAGACGTGCGAGCGACCAGAACACGCCGGGAACAGGGGAGAGAAAAAAACGCAGGCCTCCGGTGTGGCTAACGATGTAACACGGTTAGGCCGAGACCGGGGGCTGCGAGCGGTTTACATTACAGCGAAACGGACTGTGTAACGATCTGTTCAAATAACGCCGTCGTGATGTAATTCCAGCGAGTCGACTAGGTGTGCGAAAGGTCACGCATTGCTTACTTCACAAGTTTTTCATTTTAGCAGGTAAAATTTTAAGCAGAGGAGTAAGTATTTGAAGCATCCAAGGGCCAAAGGATGTGGAATTTACACACTCCTCACTATCCATGTTTTTTTGTAGTTAGAGCAGTATATAAAATAAGCTTCAGGTTAGAGTACATTTAGTGTTGGAGTGATAGTGAAGTTGCATACATATAATTTCTAAAATATCCATTGGAACTGGGTTTCCATAAAAGTTTGATAAAAATAAATGAATTTAACACAGTTTCCCGTCATTCATCGCTCATGATTAGGATAAAACGATCACGATTGATGGAAAATAGATTAAAACCAATTAGTATAAGAAAATCGACAAGTATTTTGTAAAATAACAACAACAAATCAAGCATTTACTATCTCTTTCATTCGACCTGTGAATTAATCTTTTCACTACGTGTTTCTACCTCTTTTTTTCAGGTCGTTTTTCTCTTCCATCTGGTTTAGCTGTATTTAATGTGTGGATTATTTTGCATACTATAATACCCAAAGCCTACGAAATCAGCTCATTATTTATTTGTTATCTTCTCGCAAACGAATAAAAAAAACACATTTAAGCAAACAAAAGCTTATTTTTATTTCCACAAAAAGCTGCCCTCCCCAAGGCAGCTATATCGCGTGCAAAAACAGCTCGTAAATAGCAGCACGATTTTTCCGCCTACAAAACACACAACACAAGCATCGTCACACACCGTGCACCGTCATCATCATCATCATCATTCCCATCATCAGCAGCGAAGAAAAATAAGCACAAAAATTCCAAAAAATCTCCCCGCTCCGGTTGCACACACCAACGCAAACAAGATGTTCTAGGGAGCGAAAAGGAGAGAGAGAGAGAGAGAGAGAGAGAGAGGTGTGCCACGTGCAATCGTACAACCGAGGCGAAGCAACAACGCGTGCGGAAAACATATTCGTGCACCTCGTTCCTTCTTCTCGAAGCGTTTACGTGCGGCACAAACGTGCGCTTGTGCTCCATTTTCCTGGAGCAACGTATATTTTACTGGCGCACACAAACACCGGGCGGCTAATCGATGCACTCGCAGTACAATTGAACATGGAAATGCCGCGCCGAGTGCGCACATTTCTCACTTCGTGCTGCCCCATTGTTAGCCGCCTTTCGTTTTCGAGGTGCCCTTTGCACTTTACACTCACGCCTGTGTGTGTGTGTTCACATCATAAATTGGCATATGCACTGTTTGCGCACAATCAAAACAACTAATTAGAGGTTTGCTCTGGAGGGAAATAGTGTTTGGAAATGGTCTACACTATCTCATCCGGCAAAAGCATCGAACTAAAACAATCCTGTGGAACCATCTGGAGCCAGTTTTAGTTTCGCAGAACCAGAGAGCATCCCGTGCAAACGCGTATAGCTAACAAATCGATTTCTATTCCCCGATTTGCAAAAACAAAACACGAATAACTCACAAACATACTCCTCGCACTGCAGAGAAATGCATCAGCTGCAGGAGGCATGCCGCCACCCTGCTATCACTGTCAATCAACGGTGAGTGACATGTTTACACCGACACAGCAGAGTAGTGTGCCCTTCGCTTCGCCACAACAAAACACGCTCTTACACCCGACCGAAACGCGCACAAATTTGATCAATGTGCTTTCAAAGCCGTGTTTCTCCCGCAAGCGATCCGTAACCAGTGGTTCCAAGGAGAACTCCACACTCCGTGGACTCCACGTTTGCTCCAAGAGCACATGAGCCACTAACTTACTGATCGCGTGTGCATCAAACGGATGCGGAACAATATTTACCTTGAACCACCCGCGCCCGCTTGAAACAAGATCCCGTTTTCTCGATCAACGAAAATTGTGTAAACTCCCGGTAGGCCGTGAAGTTAGAACCCGAAACACATCAAAGCGCGAAGCGGACACACATGGCTGAAAGTGCGCGATGGCCTGAAAAATTGCTCCACCCGTGTCGTAAGGATCTAAAATTAGAGATACGGCATAATGCTGCCGTTCGACACAGCACCTAGGATAGTTAAATCGGACGACAAACACTGACTTTGTCCACCTCCATCATCGTCGTCGGCAGGATTCGTCTGCTGGCGGCAACCGTGACATACATAATGTTGCGTTTCAACCGTACACGACACGATGAGATGATGCAATAAATGTTGCTCCTGTAGAACACACCTTGTCGCTAGAAGCAGTACACCGGCATAGGGCGTACTAGCGCACAAATGTGATTACCTCTACCAATTAGATTGCTTTGCAGCGTTACAGCCGCAGTTTGTCGACGATTCTTCAACTTTCTGAAATAGTTGTCTGAAATATTTTCATTTGTTTTTTTTTCTCATTTCAAATAAAACATTGAAATTTTGAACAGGACAAAGTCTTCAACTCAAATGCAAAACTAGCACACAGTTTGCACGAAATCATTTCAATCGATATGTGTGCAGCCGGGTATTACGTTATCTTCCCATCAGCACGCCCGTAGTTTGGCTCCCCGTTTCGTTCGTTCTCAAAACAAAACAGATTAAACATTTAATGGATTTTCTCCACCCGGGGGTTGCACCAGCCCGGGGAAAAAAAACGAAAAGCGAATTCTTTCGCTATTACACTACACGCACACACACACACACACACACCAGCAAAGCATCGCAACGGATGCGAGCGAACGTACCCCGGAGATGGTGGTGTGCCGACCCAGGAACCTAACCGAAAAAAAGACGGAAAAAGGGCAAGTTTGAAAGTAATTATCTACCCTTCGAAACTTTTTTCCCCAAAACAACTTTGATACAAACAGCGTCCGCGCTGTTAAATTGGGCTTCCGTTTTCATCACCCAGCAGCAGACGGAAGGCGGAAGGAGGCGACGAAAAAGGGCAAGAACACTTTCATGGTGACTTATGGAGAGTCAATATGGTCGGAGGAGCTTTTCGCAACAAAAGCATTAAAAGCACATTGAAAGTTGCGTACGCCAGCAGCCAACGTAGCCCCGCTTTTAAGGGGAGGCAGTTTTTATTCGATTAATCGGGTAACATCAGTAGAAATATGATATTTTTACTGCATGGAAACTGTAATTAAATTTCGGAAGAATTATGGCCCATAATGGGGTCTCATAACATGCCCTCCAATTGCCTTGAAGGCAGTTTAAGTTCATCTGTAATTGAAACCATTTATAGTATTTTTTCCTTATGCAGTGATACCTTCCTGATATGTTAACTCTCTGAAAGACGAACATTTCAGACAGCCATTTAATTTTAAAATCTCTTATTGCCTCTCTAAGAGCAAATGTCCTTAAGGTGGATCACAAGACAAGCAGGACATACTTGTTGTATACATTGATTCCCTAACTCAACATTGCACACAATAATGTTCTACAATCTATAACCGGAAGTTCTGCCGGTTAGAGATTATGTCCTCCTGAGGTGGAAGTCACTCTAAGATGGCAGAGATCCTTTAGCATCCATCTTTCCGAGGTTTTACTACATAGGAATACAACAGATGTAGAGTTTCGCAGTGCACTAAACACACCTGCTAGATTATACTTCACCAACAGCAACAGTAACATCCACTGACCAGAACAGCACCACCACATTCATTTACCTCGAAAACAATCGATATTTCTGCAGAAAATTCAATCAACAAGAAAATTAATTATTCCAGCACTGGCACGGGCCCGTGCTGTCCCGCCACTCGTCCATCTCCGTCCATCTCGTCCTTCCCGTCCGACCACGGTGGCGAGCGCACGTCCACGGGAAAGTTTTGCCCATCTCCCGTCAAAGTTGCAGCATCGCGCTCGCTCACACTTCCTGGAAAATTTTCCAATCGATGCACTGCTACTGCTGCTGCTGCCGTTCCACCGTAGGCAGCGGCAGGCAAATCCTTGGCGAACGAGCAACAACTACCCCGCCGCACCTCATCCCATCCACGGAAACCATCTCCAAGTGAGAAAAACGTGATCTCAACTTCACGAGTGCCCTTTTCTGGACGATGAGAGGCACCACGCGGGGAAAAGTGGTGGCTTTCTTCACACGCTTGCTTTTGCACTTGTATTTTCCACCGGCGGTGTTCCATCGGGAACCGGAAGGAATGGAGGCTATCTTCCGCCGACCTGTTCCTGCCGCTCTACCCCCCGTCCCGCACTGCAAAACAAAAACACATCTGAGTGTCATGGTCAACGCACAAAGTCACTTCTCGGGCGTGGCACATCGGTGACGACGGGCGTGGATGGGAGCGAATGCGGGTGGAAAGTCTTGAGCGAACTGACAAGGCGAGCCAAACTGCGTACGCCTTATGTCTTCCTCTGCGGGTGAACCACAACCCCACCACTTCTTCCACTTGAGCGAAATGAAGTCGTGGGAAGAAAGGTACTGGTAGCCACTGGTATCTTCCCGGAGCGCTCCGGTTTGAGGGCCGTGCAACAACTAGATCCCTATCGTAGTAGTCGTTCGTTGCAGTAGTTGTAGGAGTGGTAGTGGTACTGGTAGTAGTAGTGCCAGTGCCAGAGACACACCAAAGCCGTCCTCCTACTTTTCTGCGGGACCTGCTGGCCATGGTGAGGCCACGTGCACAGCGCATCTCTCGCTCACTGTTCAGTTATCGATTTTCCCATTCCCGATTGCTTGGTGTGCGGTCCCACTTCCAGACCGTCGTTCCAGCACCGGAGGGAGATAAAGATCCGTCCAGTTGGAAAACGTCATTTGACATTTTAAATTGCATTAGGCGGGCGTTGCATGCGCTGCAAAGCTTCTGCAAGGGGGAGACTTGTTTGTACCGCGTGGCGATAGTCTCCTGTGCACAGGCTGGACACGAGCAGCTCGAAAGAAACAGAAACGACAGCAACAAGTACGCAAGTTGGGTGGTGAGTAAGAGCAAAAACAAGCAGCACCGTACCGTACCGGGAGCAGCAGTTTCGAATCCAGTGAGCAGAGCAAAAACGTTGGAAAAATTCACTTTCTAGGCTCAATTTAAAACAAAAGCGTTTGTGACACCTCTCGATCGATTGAATCCAAACAACTTTCTTATCGAGGTCCTTCCTCTGGAACCAGCCCCAAGGATAAAGGAAACTAACCCCCCCCCCCCCCCCTATCCCTTGCTACTCTCTCCCCCCACAGCTAACCCAGTTTGGCACAGTCGGTCGGCTGAAAAACTGTTGAGCATTGCGCTGCATACGTCGGAAAAACGGACAAAGGAAGGAAAGAAACAGCCTGCCTCACCCACAGGCGACACACA
Source organism: Anopheles dirus (assembly GCA_000349145.1). NCBI lineage: Eukaryota > Metazoa > Arthropoda > Insecta > Diptera > Culicidae > Anopheles > Anopheles dirus. Next base: position 15,129,506 of record KB672868.1, on the reverse strand, counting down.
AACAAACACTCTCACACACACACACACACAAGTGTGGCGCCTTTATGGTCGTAAAGTCGCGTGGCGTGCACATTTCGTGTCAAGGACATTCTCGATCGGAAAAGTTCCGGCAGCGCTATCGGCTGAGGGATGGGATTGGACCGCGTCAATCTGAGCGAGCGCGAGCGGAAGAAAATCAGAAATAAACTCCTCACGCGAATGGCGTCGGTGCGTCGGTGAGTGTGTGTGTGTGTGTGTGTGCGGTAATGTAATTATGCATTAAAAGGAACGAAAGGGAACGGGGAGACACGGTGAGTTTTTCACTCCTTCTGCCATTCGCCATGGTCGGTTCTGTTGAGGAAAAACCGGGCACGGTGCGCGCGAGAGAGAGAGAGAGAGAGAGAAAGAACGACCCACATAAACCGAACGGAAGCGGGAAAGTAGGGTAATGGCAAAAGTATTGCCCGTGCCTTGGAACCTGATGCAAGCGCGTGGGGGCTGACGCGGTCTTCCGTTTCATTCTGGAGCAATATATTAGCGTTTTCCATCAGCGATACCGCGTTAAAGTCCCCCGGAGGCGGTCCGCCGTCGGATGGTGTGAATCATTACCATAAATTGGTTAATCATCGGAAGATTTAGTTTACAAACGCTGGGAGAAGTGCGATTAACTCCCTCTCTCTCTCTCTCTCTCTCTGTCTGTCTGGCATGGTGGAATATTTTGATTTATACTAACAGAATTCCAGATTGTTGACATTTAATTGCCCATCGAAAACAGAAGCTCCGTCTACTAAGCCTACGGACGGATGTTTTAGTGTAAAGATGGTTATACTCGCTAATTTTTACACATAATGAATCATCAAATTAAGACGTTTTATTAAAACATTCCTCTGGAAGGCAGGGTCACCTTGATCGTAAAAAATAAAAATTTAAAGAAGGAATTTCACGAAAGCCGATGAGTCTACCAAAAATCAGTAAAGATGAACTCGTTGCCTCGTCTCGATGTTCAGAGCAAAACTTCGGACGGTAGATAGTTTAAATATGTTAATGTATTTTCGATTTTTCAAAACCATTACTTGATGAGATCATAATCTGATGTCTTGTAATTCAAACAAGACTCATCGTCAAAAGAGAATTCTTCATTGAAGACGATAAAAAACACGATAAACATTTTTTTTCAATATTTTTCTCCACGCATTTGCGCATCACCAACCCCGTTGAGCCCGAGCGGTAGACGAGTTTACCGAGCCCTGATCGAATGTAGAACAAACAAAGTAATTAGAACCACGACTGAATCCGTTGTGTTCGCATTCACACGTGCGATCGCGTCACGTTTAAAGTGTTAGCCCGGCCATCAGCTTGTAAAACCTTGTATATGTAGGTGTTACGCACGGCAAGCCCATATTCCCAAAATTCGCGCATTAATTGGAGAAGTCTCATTAGCGAAGTTAAAAGCGCGAATGAACGAACCATGCCGAGCCTCATGCCCTACACAACGAATGCTACACATATTGCCTTGTGCGACATGGCGCCTTTGTGATACACATCATCAAATGGAAATGATTCATTTGGAACTTTGTACTACTTTCGTTTGTCTGGTGGAGTAGATTCATATCTAGCGGCGCCGGGTTGTAAACGCAGAAGCAAACTGAACGCGTTGGTTCTCCCAAGGTAAAGCGATAAGATAAGGCAAGAAAGCTACACAGTAGCCGCTGACCGGTGTACAGTACTCCTATATTGAAGTGGGTTGCATACAAGCAAAACACTCGTAGTGAAGTTATACAAATCACTTAAGCAAATTTCCCTTTCTTCCACCGGAGTGCTATTTCCAGTACATTGCATAACTACACCGAATCGGTGTACCAGAAGACCTACGAAAACACACCAGAGCCAGGGAGGCCAAGTTTTGCCAAAAATTAACTACCTGCCACCCTCCCCCACACACAGCCACACATGCAAATACACCATCATGAACGGATGGCGTCGAAGCACCGTATCGGATTTTGGGCTGGTGAAAAACTATTTTTGGACGCGTTGTAATATTCGCCCGAGCAGAAATTGGTTCGGACGAGTCGAACGGTTGAGCTACGCTGCCGCCGCCAAAATGACACAAAATGCACGCACCAACACATACACACACACAAGCTTTTCCGGACGAATTTCCACATGGCACGAACAAAAAAAGACGGAAACAAAACCTCGCCCGACGTCAATCACTTGAAAGCCGGTAGGGAAAACCGTTGGCAACTTTTTACAAACTACCTCCCAAACGCCACTCTATTGAAGGGCAACTCCGGTAGGGAGGATGGAAGGGGATGAGGGTGGGGGGGAATTATTCGGCAGAACAGAACGGAACCATACGGCCAAAACCCTGCTGCGCGGTGTGGGTAGGGAACAGGCCCCAGAAATCCTCACATTGGCAACCAGACGCGTTAAAAATAGAAATCCATTACCCATTGACATGTTTCCACAAGTCCACGGACGTGGGGGATGGTGGTTTCGATGGGGTGGGAGGGGGTAGATTGGGGGTGGGGACTGATTTTCCTCCAACCACAACACTCCCGCTCTCGCCTCCGATCGACAAAACGCAAACACACATGTGTGCTGGAGCGATTCCAAAATATGCCCCCAGTCCACAAGTCCAAGGTTGATGTAAATTAGAGCTTTTTCGCACATAGCAACCTCGTAAAACCACGGAGAGAATAAACTCCACCTGCCCCTGCCAGTGCAAAAAAGAAAAAATACAACGAAGCATCGGCAACGAATGATACAGGTGAGTCTGTCGGAAGGAAAATTCCATTCCTGCGAGCTCCATAATTCAATAAACCGTTTCCAATTTTAATGTCTGCAATATCCTTTCCCAAACGATAGTGCAATTAAAGCGCACCGGGGTGGTCGGTGCGGTGGTGTTGAAGCGTACCGAACTACAAACGAAAAAAAACGCCTCCACCCGACCGGAACCACTGACAACAATCTACCCATAGCCAGCCCATCGTCGCGAAAAAGGTGTGATAAAAAAAAGGTGGAACGAAAATTGGCTATTAAATATTGAACGCTTCGTTATGAGTGTGCTATTTGTGGACAGCAATTTCTTCACGGCACAGTAACGACGCCGAGTCCTTCACCCACGCCCCCCACTGAGGAGAAGAAACATTATCGTCCAGACACCTTATCTATTCTTGCGCACCCACTCGAGCTTGGACATTGTCAGGCCGTTTCCAAGAGATTCCGCGGTTCCACAGCAACCCTTTGTAGTTGGATTCTCACAACCACCGCCTCGGATCAGATGATCCGCGTCGAAAAAAAACCTCGTGATTTCCTTCTCTACCTTCTCGATGAGCACATCATCATCATACCATTGTCAATATTTGCACTACACGTGCTACCGGGAGCGCAAGCTAAATTCGTTCCATCCGCCGCTGAATCGATCAAAATGAAAATGGCTAAAAATAAGCACCGTCCCAACCTCGGGCAGGCAGGCAGGCCCTCGCTGGAGGAGGGCGTAAACACTGCAAAAGTGACAGATATATCACGCTGGTGATTATTTAAAGAAGCGATAAACCTCATCCCGTCGTGCTAGATAATAAGCGATCGCGAAATGAATGTAGTGGTACCTAAACCGGAGCATCCACAATCGATTTATCGATTTCGGTAGTAATAGGAATTGAGATTCCTGCTTTCTTCCAGAGTAATAAGGGGGTGTATTTTGAGTGAGATGTCTAAATTTACATGCTGGATAGGTCTATTAATAAACATTTGGACAGACTTTTTGCATTTTCAAGTATTTTTAGCCTCTTCTGATAGGAAGGAGAGCAGGGATACCATTTTAAATTAGAAATTGTCCTGAATTCACTAACCCTCCGAGGCAGAACACTCCTACCTTTTCATCAAAGTCTCTTTTTCGATGTCTGGATCAGTTCTAGATTATCTGGATGAGATCAGCTCTCACCGTACGGCGAAATAACTCAGTTCAGCCACTTTTTTCATGCTCTGAAAGAAGACTTTCTTGGATTATTTTAAATAACTCTGATAGATGAATAGGTGAATAGTATTCTCTGCATATAACGATACATTTTATCTATGGTTAATATCGTTTTATCTTCAACAGATCACAATAAAAATTAAGTATTTCAGAAACATGTGTAAAACGTACGAAAATTTGATAATACCCAGATATGTAAATGACTGGAGATATATGTTTCGTATAAAATTCTTTGTCTGTATGTAATTGAGCCATGTCAGTGAACCCAAAGATCTGTTTTGGCAAGAACTAGGTCGCCTTGGTAGGCAAGAAGACTAAAATAAGATAATGTATACAGTACCATCAAGATACTGTAGCATCAAGGAACGTCTTAGATATTCCAAAATTTTTTTCAATTCATTAAATCGGACTTTTGTTGGTTTATTAAACATCCCAACGGACATTACTACCGAATGTCACTCCCAGCACCTAACACATTTCTGAGAGAGGTATAAAGAGTCATGTGTTTGTATCAATTTTTGAAGCCCTTTGCTCGGAACTAGTGGGGCACTTCAGTTTCAATGACGAATATTGTCCCATCCAATAAAAAAGAAACATCGGTGTGGAGCTGATCATAACCATTTTCCACGACGATGAGTAGCATCATTCTCACACACACACACATAAAACTACCGAACATTTGTCACATGAAAACATGCCAACTGTACGATAGTGTACAAAAGCAAGAGCGAGAGGTTCTGCGCGACAAACAAAAAATCCGAATCCACACACGGCAGCCACAAGCCCTCCACAGACTCCAAACACTGTCGAACGATACACTCGGAGACGTTCTGAACATTATAGTTCCGCACGGGGAGGATGTATGCTATCTCTTCCGCAGCAGAAGCTATCGGAGGTTTAAATATTGTAGTGTATCGCCAACCCCCAACCGCCGAAGAATGCTAGAGACTGCTCAAATTTCGTTTGTGCGGCGTGTGTTCCCCACCGCGGAGAGGAACGATCTCTTGCTCTCCTGCACGTACGAACGGAAAATGTTTTGATTTATGCTAACGAGCACTTTCGCCGCTGGAATGGAGGCAGGAAATTTGATGTTTACAAATGAGATAACGAGAAGCCAGTCTCACGATGGTCCTTCTGTGTCCGGGAGCAATGTGCTTGTGTGTGTGTGTGCGTGTGCGCGAGGAAGAAGAATCTCAGCTCCAAGGGTGAACAACTCCACAACCCCAGAACCGCCGAGCGATCCATCCGCAACAACAACAAAAAAGACGGAAAGAATTTTTGATTTAAGAAATTAGCATTTTTTGTGCTGCTTTTTTGAGCCAAATATGCTGAATTTATTTGCCGATTGTTCAAAGGAAGCAAACCCCTGTTCCGTGCGTGGGAGAGCATCATCATCGCTACATAAAATATGTACGGTTTCGTAGGAGCGAGCTTTGTTCGCGGTGCAGAAACTGAAACCTACTCGCCATTTGACAAACGTCGCCATAATCGCGCAGCTCACGCCACACGCCCCATAGAAGCTTTGGTGGTCGCGGAACAGCCAGACCTCTGACGGACCTGCTGGTCGTGTGGTGGTGCGCGCGCTGTGTGCTATGGCAAAACACAAAACCCCTAAAATGGAGCACTCCAAATCCGTCCAAGTCAATGGGACGGAAAACCAAACAGCGTTAAAAACCGACGAACGAACGGCCACAAATGGGCATGCAGTAACAGTTTCGTTCGAGTGCCGAACTCGATGGGGCGCCCTCCACCGCCCCAGACAGGGCCACCAGACCAACCGGTGTCGTCGATGGTCTCTTGAAAGCTCTCTTTTCCAATCTTTCGGTACTTATAGCTGTCCCCACTCCACCGCTGCTCAGCCTCCTTTTGCACCACTGCACGTATCGCCCTAGACGGCCAAATCGACCCGAGGCGATGAATGACAAACCACTGGCAGCAAAATGGTGCGCCGCTGATGGTGGTGGTGGTGTCGATGGTGGTGACACAAATTGAAAGAGATGAAAGGCGCAACACAGTGGGAAGCTGGTGTGACCGCCGCGCCAAGCCCGAGGGGGGCAGCGAAGAATCAGCTCGGTTCGAATTTCCTCGACCGACGAATTTCCGGCGTCACGGTCCCATTTCGAGTGTGTTCTTTTGCGAACGGAAAGTTAACGCCGGAGCTGGCCGCTGCGCACGATAGGAAGCTGTTTGGATTCAATTAAAGTGTGTGGAGAAAATTCGGTTTCAACAATTTGCCGCCAGTGGAACGGGGAAAAGATTAACCTGTGCACTCGTGGTGTTGACACGCTGTGAAAGCATTTTAATTAAATGACTCTTAATTTTTATGATTTTCTGCGCTCACCACGTAGAGATCTTTGGAAAACAGATGCCATTAGGTACGTTACCTGTAGCACGATTTGAAGGTGCTCTTTTGGTAGTACACATGTCTGTCGTCCATCGTGGGCGTATAGCCGAGAATAGTCCATTATTAGATTCATTTATTGGAGTTTATCCTATTCTAAAGAGCATAACATGATTAAAACACATACACACACTACAATGACTATGATCTGGAAACACACGATCTTCAGGCGACCCAATAGTGGAGTGTGTAAGCGAACGTTTTTCTACACCGCAAACGTGGGATCAAATCTCGTCTGGACGAACGAGAACTGCTGGTAATCTGACTTAACTTTCAGATTTTTAGATGAAGAAGATGTCCACCAAAATTCTGAAAGCGAGCAAAACTATTTCAAACTGAGTCTAGTTTTGATGAGTTTTTGTAGAGTCAGAATCCTTATCCGCATACAGTACGGACTGTCTCAAGTGCAATAGTTATACTAAAGAAATCGAGGACGGTGTATACGTACAAATCTACAAAGGTTATCCAGCCAACAAAGGAAAATGTTTGAAGCTAAACATATACTGCAGACATGGCCAAAATATGTCATTCTAATGTCTATTCTTCAGCATACCAACATTCTGGCTCCCCTGGTTCTAACAGTTCTAAGACCTACCTAATTGGCAAGAGCTATATTCAATTCAACAGCGTTTGGTTGACCTGATGTTTGAATAAAAATGATCCAAACTGTGACAACAAATTAGGTAACTCTATTTATTCTAACAATGCGACATTAAACGTACAAGCGTTTCTGCAGCGTTCAACCATCAAACATTTCGCGTTTCAGAAGGGATGCCGACGACGATCTCGATCTGCGTTCGATAATGTGAGGCAAAATGGAGCAAATCTGGCCCTATTAATCTGCCGCGGTAGACAAACCGACGCGGTTTGGACGACGATCTCCCTCCAAAAGATTCCCTCAAGCCATTGTGTTTCATCGATCAATCGCTGGTCTGGGATTTGTGGTCGGTACACCATCATCTTCGCCGGCCCCGTTCGTTGCTGCAGGTGGGTGTTGCCATTTAGCGGTATTCTCTCATCGCCACCCCAAAAAAGGGGAGCCATCCGAGCAAGTGGAAACCAACTGGAGGCAGAGGAAACAACAAAAAATCTAATTCCTCTCAAGCAGCCCGCTCCAAAAGACGAGCAAGCAGCCAAGCAGCAGCCACCCACTCACTTCTTCGCCCGCGGTGGACGGAACGGAAGCGAGCGGTACTGAGGCAAAACGGTACCGAGGCAGAAGAAACAAAAGCGGCCAGCCGGCAGGAAATTACCATAGAATGAGCCCGACCGAAACAACAAGGGCGGTCCCCGCCCCGCTCTCGAACGCGGAGAGTAAGAAGTAAAATCGGATCATCACCCATTTACGTGGCCCCCTTTCCAAGTTATCCAAGTGGTGGTGGTGGGTCTTAAATAAATTTACAGGCAAGAGACTTGGGGAAGAGGGATATGTTTGATGGGCCGTTTTCTTCCGCGTGGCTCTTGGTACTCCTCGCGCTGCAACGCGCAACTCGCGTACTCTCACGCATTCTCGAGAAGATCATTCACGATCGTCGGACATCCTCCTCCGCGGCTCTGTTCGCCGAACGAAGAAAAAAACAGCGCCGGATCTAACGGATCGGCGCGCGCGCGCGCGCTCGGCAGGCGAAACATTCATCACCCTGCCGATGGATGATTCTTAATTACACCGTTTCTGCTCCCTCCGCTTTTCGCAGTCGTTCTGTCAAAGCTGCTGCCGGTGGGGGTGGGAGGACTTTTAAGGCCACCTGCAGATAGCGCAACAACACCCGGTACTTCGTTTTGCGGTGCTTTTCTGTCGCTACTGCTTAGGGGAAGCACAGAAAAGTGCTCAGGGGAAGATTAATCAACGAGTGTCGTGTACATGTAAGAGACAGTGGCGTGAGTACATTAGCGTCATTATCGGAGCGTTATGAGCGATTTAGACTTATTTTTAACGCTCTAACCTAATTTCAAGCCATATGTTCATGGGAGGTAGCAGCAGATTAATCGTGCCGAAGAATTAAAGAATGACACTTCATTTAAAGAATGACAGCTGAACAAAGAACTCCCCAAACACGTTCAATATCCTTCTATTGTACGTACGACACAACAGATACTATTCATGAGGCACTCAATAAACCACTTACAATGGAATTATTGATTAAAAATAGGATATTTCTTAAAGAATCTATTAAGAACAAAGTTTCAACAGGAATAACTGTCCAACAGGTGTCAAACAGGCTAAATTCAGAAGCCGGATATCCAAATTGCCCTGTTAAGAATTGAACCGACAGCGCCAATCTACAATGGTGTAGATGTTAGTGGTTTAAAAAAGAATCAGAACGATCCTAGCGATGCATGTTCATACAAAAAAGTCAAACAAACACATAAAACCAACAAATTGTGCAAAGATCCCAGCGCAAAAGGATGTTTGCTAATGGTACAACCTAGCCTCATGCTCTATAGTCACCTGACCGTAAGATCTCAGCACTGTGATCAGTGCCGACATCTTGTTTAAAGGTAGGATCGTGTAGCCAAGAGTCATTTGAGTCATTTGAGTCTCATATTTGTACTGGGATTGTACTAGTTGAAGCGTTCAATGAGGAAGAAACGTTCTTATCCTAAATAAACATATAAAAACTACGAAATATTAGTGAAGATCTTCAAAAAAAGTATCCCAAATTTCGGCTGCTATTTTCAATTCTAACGTTATTTGTGAGACAAGTTTTCGAAACAAGTATCTGCTAGTTTCTCAACAAACGAATCAAGTCAGCGAAGCGACTCCAAGTCAGCCGTCTTCCGAACGGTTTCAGCTCCAGACGCGGCAGATGGATCAAACATACCGAGAGCTTATGAAAGATTAAGCAACATGCTCAACTCAAACGGTCGTGGTCCGATATTCATAAAAGGACATTACATTTTCAACACCTCCAACAACTGCACCGGTTCACGCTACAACATGCGGGCAAAAGGGACGAAAACCATCTACAAAACGGAACGCAGACACTCGACGCTGACAAATCATGAACAATTCATATTCATCCCCGGGAACGCGAGACCCACGCCTTCCCACGGGGTTCGCAACTCTCACATCGCAAAAAATAAACGAAAATAACAAGTCGAAAGCTGTCGCAATATCGATTGGCGCGCGCGATAAAAATATTCCCCAATCAATTGAAGTCAATAATAGAGACGCCGCCGTCACCCAAACGCCACAACAGCACGCGAACGGCATACCAGGGGCGTTGTACCCAACCCAGGCGCTCTTCCGAACATTAGCGTCCAAAACCCGCGAACCCGACTTATGCGACGAGAATAGAACCCCCTAGTGGATTAGAAATAAAAACACCGACGACGACAGCGGGAGTTTTTGTTTCTCTTGCCGTGGCATTTCGAAGGGCGGGTAGGGATTTCGCTGATTCCCAGTTGGAGCACACCCAAGCGCCAACCGCGAGCACACGTGTTTACAACATTCGGCACAAACACACGTAGAACCCTCGCGGGAATAACCACCATACAGGGGAAGCGTGCCGTGTAAATGGGTGTGATAATAAAAGCATAATGAGGTGAGCTTTACCATTGGGCGCGGAAGGATGCCATGTTTGGGATGGGAAAATCAGATAATCTTCGGCGGCCATTACGCGACCCGTATCGTTTCGGTCACAGAAGCATATCCCAATCCATCCGTCGTCTCCGACCGCCCAAGGACGACTCACCAACGCCACCGACAGAGCCTGCTAGTTGTAGGGATCAATCAACGAAGTGACTGCGCCATCGCTTCGACGTGTACCATTGCTACTCCACGATCGATCGATCGAACGAACGATAACGTCCAGACACATGCAAGTCGGTGCCCATCAATCGGACGACCTAACGAGCATTTTAATTATTTATTTCCAACGGCAAGCACACCGGCCGATAGGGCAGCAGGAGACGCGTGGAGCCACCCAGAGGCAGCCATGCTGATTACCATTGACCATTGACCATGACCGAAAGCTACACCCTTTTCGTTTTCGGGGAGGAAAGTGACGGCTCACGCACGCACGAAGTATTTTGGAATGGATTGTGCGGGTTTTTTTTATTCGTTCACTTGATGTCTTATTCATGTACGTGCGCATCGCTTACAAAACACAAATCACGTAGTTGGTTGGTTTAGTAAGTGCTGGACTTGAAATGGGAATATAGACTATGTGACTCGAATTATGATAAAATATTGACCGCTTATAAAGGTCAATTAAGTGTTTCATCGGGGAGTTCTTCTAAACCAGGACTTTTAATTATTCGAGGCACCGCATCGGAACACAAACATCTATTGAATACGTCGATTCAAATGATTTTGTAACCTACTACAAGTAGATAAACCCCTAGAGTAAGTATGGCTAGTATGAACGACAATGATGAACATCCAATACCAAAATAAAGTTTATAGATTTGCCGCCTACTTTGCGGCAACTTTCCAAAATCGAGAAGAATTGTCTTCCTAAAAAGATAGGAGAGAGCCATATTGATGACAGGACATAACCGGTGATCTGTGTAGGAGTAACGTGAAGATCTCATACTTGAAATCGTCCAAAACTTTAACTACCTTGAGTTGAAAGTAAGCTCCGTCCGAAACATTGATATTCAAACTGCTGCTTCAACTAGGCTCACAATCGACAGGACATTAAGGCAGGTCTCTGGGACATGGATCCTGTCCTGTCCTGTTCTATTATATAGAAGCCCTGTCAGTCACATTTGAGAGGAAGATGTTCAGATGGTTCTTTATGTGTGGACAATAGGTCCTGTATGCGGAGTCGGTAGGTTGGTGATGTGAGTAGAATGACACCGCACGATCCAGTTTTTAAGATAGCTTTTCTAACCATCGATATGGGGTTGAATCAGGGAACTTTTGTAACATGACCTGTATTAGCACCTTCTACTTCAATAGCCAGGTTTGTTCTGTTTTATTTATATTATACTCTTTAGTATTAGCTTTTGTATTCTGCATTTGTACTAACAAGTAATGCAAATGTAAAATGTTTACAACTTGAAAAATGCACAGAAAACTAAAAATCTGCTGATTGCATTTCACAAAACACAACCCCGAGAGCATTTCGAGAAGGGGGACGAAGATGCAAACCCAAAATGAAACAGAAACCAATCATAAGATTAATGAAAATGTCGAACATGCTTGATGCGATTGAATATTGATCTGGCATGGAAAATATTTTTCTTAGAAATTGATACAACAGAAGATTAAGTCGAATGGCAAGAAGTTGTGAGAGTAAAACATTACAAACACATAAAGTACGTGACGACACCATGAAGCACTCTGTAGCGGAAAGAAACACTGTAGTGAACTCGAAGTAGTGAAAAAAGGGGGAAAACACACGAAAAGGACGTCGTGAACGTGAAGGAGGTGAAGCGAGTGAAAGTGAAATTGAAACAACCAAAAAAGCGCACAATCACGCCACACGGTGAGAAGGGAGGATGCAACAGGGAGGAGGTGAGGTGAGGGCGTGCGGCCCGGTGTGAAAATGGCGCCTGCATTGGAGCATTTCAGACACGTTTTGCTCCGGATGTCGGACAGGTATATCCGTATCGATCTTTTCAATAATAAAAAAAACTAAATGAAACGAAACGAAAGGCACAGAGCACCCACACACATCGTGTTGTGTTATATGCTTTTTTATGAACACAGGTATGCTTTTGAAACAGGTGTATGAACAGGACACACAGATAGAAGTCTGCTTATGCGAGGAGGTGAAAGATCCCGTGGTGTGTTTTGGCATTGTGAATGAAAACCTGTCGGTGTGAAGGTTGCGCGTGTATGAGTGAGAAAAACCGAAAACAAACGACAGCTGCGCGGCTACGGTGGAGGACTTGGGTGGGTGGGGGTAGGAGAGAAAACCGGGAATCCTTACCTTCCAGGAGTCGCTGAATCAGATTGTCCACGTCCAGCGTGTAGTCACCCATGTTCGTCGTCGCTTTATTCGGGTTGGTTGTAGGCGAATATCCAGGAGTCCTTGGTGCTCCGTGCCGTGCTGCGCGCTGGATCCCGCGTGGACGTGTCTTCGCTGGTGTCGGCTGTCTGGCACTCTGATTCGATTACAAACTTTAAACTGATGGTCCACGGCAAACGCGACAGACCAATTTAGAGATAGAGCAGATGAGGCTCGAATGCAGTATCAAATGTAGTTTTGTTTTCCACACCGAATCCAACGGTTACTAGGATATCACTCAAGGAGCCCGTTTTCACAGCACACCACTCAACACTGCAACACAACTACTCTCACGAAAGAGGGGGGAGAGTTGGTTTCTATGTCAACACACGCATATCACCCAAGCAACCTGCAGTGCTCTTCTCTGCAGTCGCAACAATCCGGAGGGACCAAGGATACTGCCGGCGATGCAACAAGGATGTATTTTTTGCTCTTTTATTTCACACACCACACCAACACGCACACGCGCCGCACACCGACACTGGCGGGGAACCGCCCGGGAGTAGACCGACCGACAACGTGACAGATTTAGCCGATTTCGCGTGTGCTGCTGCTTCTGTTTTATTAATAACAACGTGAGGCACTACTCCGAGTGGAGCACACACATAACTGCTTGACTGCGTGCGCGGTGCTAATACTTGGCGACGTGACGTTGGAAGCCTGTTTGGAATGGAATATTGGATAAATACTTTCCACGATTTCGAAGAAATTTGTATTGAAAATATTATTCAGAACTGGTTTTAATTATCTTGAAAAAAAAAATCACACCACAATTCTGCCTAACCGAGCCCAGTCTATCTTTCCCCCGTGCTTTACTACACGCACGCGCAGCCGGTTTGATTCACGCGCACGACTTCCCGCTTTTTTCCCCCGCGAGTCGTGACCAACTGACGGATGCGAGACGAGCGAGCAACACACTACCACAAGCGCACCACAGTGCACCGCTACGATGCAGGTGCAGTCAAATGCTACGCGCTGCAACTGCACATGCACCACACATGGAACGCGCAAACACACGTTCCAGGTGTGGGAACACACACACACACACACACTAGCTAACACGACCCGAACACCAACACACACACGTCGCCGCAGCAGGCGAATTGCTCATGCGGAACACGGTGAACGCACACAGGCATACCATCCGGCGCTGAGAGGATAGCAAAATAACACAACACAGGCGCAAACACACACACTCGCTTGAAGTGTGTATTATTTTTGGATAACCACCAATCCCGGCCTCCGCTGCCTGTGTGGGGTAGATGAAAATTCCTCTTTCACACCCGACTCCGGTGGAAAGAAAATGGGATGCTGAAAAAACAAGCCCATACGCATCCGCAGACACTCGGTTTTGGTATGGTTTTTGTTGTTTTTGTTACCTTCCTGCCCGGTCCACTCTGCTTCACGCACGCACACGCACATTCACCACGCACCCGTACGCGGAGAAGCTTCAGCGAAGCGAAACCACGGATTCTGCCGTCCGTGGAAAATGAAAAGCGGTGGTGTTTTGGTGGACCCCCTTTTCTTCTCGCCCTTATCGTCGACGCGGCGCCACGCTCGCCCCGTGTGTCCGTGTATGTGTCTGTGTGTGTGTTTGTGCACCTGAATGTGCCCGTTTGTCGGAACGGTTTTAGATAACGAGATATCCCCCGTCCGCAAGCAGAAGAAACACAGAATTAGATCACACCCGACTTGAGAGCGTTTTTTTTTCTTCTCTACTCACTACACGCACCGATGAGCTGCGGTTTATGGTGCAGGGAGGGTGTGGGTTTTTGCACACGTTCCGTGTTGTTTTTTTTTTCGCAGCTGCAGCACCTTCTCTGCGCGTGCAAAAACGTCAAAAAAAAATAAACACACCACACACCACAGGGAACGAAAAATCCTACACTGGAAGCGTGTCTGTGTGTGCGTGTGTCTCTAGAGGTCGCCGAGAGGAGCAAAGTGGGCCGCAGGAATCACCGCCTTGGATGGGCTGAAAGAAAAATGCACTTTTTTCACTCCACACCACCACCACTCCCAAGCCCGGGGTGAAAATATTTTTCACACCGTACGCGCACACACACACACCTATTCCCGGAGACTCGCCGTTCGCGGAGTGGTTTTCGTCGACCACGATCCGTTTTTCTGCGCGACGAACCGCTGGCACGACCTGCACGCACGACGGATTTTCCACGAGAAAAGAAAACTCCAGCAGCAGCGACGCACACACACGCAGAACGTGACCTCCTCCCTTTGTGAAGCGGGCTTTGCACGTCTGTATAACGACCTGAGAACCAGGTGGGACAGCTGTCAAAGTCCTCTTTTGGCCGTTCTCGCTTCGAACGGGCAATGCAGAAAACCTCGAGGCGCGAACGCTGTCAAACCGAGTTGTATTTTGATCAAAATTGCTTGGAGATTGAAAAATATCGTTTTTTCAAACATAAATCCTTGTTTTCAAACTGAAAAATATTAAACTATGTTTTAATTCATTTTAAGTAGTAGAATTTTTAAATGTTATGAGGTATCGCGCATGGTACCGAATTTCTGTTCTCACTCAGTAGCGAGAAACGCGTTTCTACGTCCGTAGTGAGAAGCAGGCGAGAAACCTTCTCAGGTCTTTATACGGACATGTAAAGCCCGCTTGATTTTGTATGTTTTCGAACAAGAAGAACATCAACAAAAACCGATAAAAAACTGCCAAGTGACATCTGTCAAATCTGGCAGACGGGCGTTTGGCCTCCACTGTGATAGCATGTTCGAAAGACGAAAGAAATTGGATACATTTGCGAAGAAGCGTTTGAAATCCGGATCTAGTTGAGTTTTTCTTATATTTTATTATAAGTAAAAACGTTCTAGAAACTCACTTATATTTGCTAAATTTTCCCTATTGCTATGGCAATTGGAGACGTTACTCGCATCGTGTTTGATTTGTCGTAATTTCGAAATCTACACACGTCAGGTTACTTGGGACGGTTCAAAACAAAAACAACAACAGTGTTTATTTTTTTCGTATCCTTGCTATCGTACTTCGTGCATTTTCTTTCCCTTCGATCAGTGTAATCCACCAAAATGGGCGATTTCGACTGGAACGATCATAACCGGCAGCAGGTGCTACAGGGTCGACAGATCCTAGAACGAACGTCCGCCAGTCTGGCCCGTTCGAATCAGATCGCCATCGAGACGGAACACACGGGGCATGAGGTGCGAAACCCGCGAAATGCAGCGAGTCACCATATTTATCATGATTTGTTTGTTGCACCTGCACTTGCAGGTTATCAATGAGCTTGAGGTGCAGCGTGAATCACTCCTACGCAGCCAGCGCCGCCTGGAGGATGCGAACAACGATCTAAGCCGTTCCGGTGCCATTATCCGCGCGATGAAGCGGAACGTACTGTACAACAAGCTGATCCTGATCATGATCATCGTCATGGAGGTGGTGATTCTCGCCGGCATGATTACGCTCAAGTTCTTGTAGTTCTTGTACCCGTCCCGCCAAAGTGCAATGCCTTTCCGGTGCGCTGAACCAGTATCCCCTGCGAAACATGTGAATTCTTCCTTGCAAACACAAAGGAATGAGTGAAAAACCCGTGGGAATTAGTTCAGTTCATGTTTATTATACCCTTATACAGCGTATCAAATAAGTGAAACTTTATAAAATCTTCGTTAAAGAATAAAAAAATACTATATAACCTCACTCCGTCAGAAGGTCTTTGGAAGGCCACATTTGCGTACTGCGTTGATGTTAGAAGACAGGCAGGAAAATAACTACGATAAAGCTACACTCGATTGCACCTCGCTCGTGTGACTCGTGAATTTTAAACCGGAGACACATTGTTGCATTGCTGATATCGTGCCCGTGCGTGCGCTCTCATTTGTTCTTCAACACGTGCATTATGACCTCGTCCACGGTGTGATTGTTTAGTAGCGCTTTAACGTCCTCGTCGTCCATCGTGACGGAGAACAGTATTTTCGTGTTCTCCCGCATGCGCGTCGTATGATCGCCCGCTTCCTCGCCCTTCGTCGGTTGGTGGCCGCAGCCCTTGATCACGCGTCCCAGAACCTCCTCCACCGGGCGGTCGGGCCACCCGAAGCTTCGCAGCATGTCCTCACCCATCAGCATCTGAAGCAGCTCGGATATTTTACGCTCCAGCATGTCGTCACTCAAAAAGATCGGAATACTGTCCTCGTCGACGCGCAAACGCTTACCCGTGCTTGTGGGCGACGGTTTCGGTTCGACACGTTTGCGTTTCGGTTTCGACTCTTCCGCCTGTTTCGAGTCCTTCTGCACCACCACCCGTGGCGGTTTCGGTTTCGATTCCTGAGGCTTGGCAGGGGACAATTCCCGCTTTACGGTCTGTTCCTTCATGTCCTTGCGTTCCGGTTTAGCTTGCACCGGCGGACTCTTCTTCTGTTCACCGTTCGCCGCGATCTTCGACACGGGACGCGTTGGGATAATGTTCAATTTATCTTGCACCAGTCCGCTACCACTCGGTTTGGAGTTCGAAATACTCGGCTTCGGCGATTCGCCACTTCCAGAGCCCGATTGGACGGAAACCTTCGGAAGCTCCTTCGCTTTCGGAGGAGCAACTGATGCTACTGGTTTCTGCAGGACGACCGGTGGCGATCGTCGGCCCATTACTGAGGTCACTGGTTTCTCCAACACCACCGGCGGTGATCGTCGCCCGGTTGGCACAACTATCGGCTTCGCTGTTATCGCTGTCGGTGCCTTTATCTTCTTAGTTGCGTCCACCGTCGGGGTTTCGTTCTTCGTTCTACCCAGCTCCACAATGCTTTGGACGATCGATGGAGCCGATTTTTCCACGAACGCCACTTCGCCCTCCTCGCCTATGATCACCTCCGTATCCTCGGTGATCGGGAGCAGCTCGAACGGTACCGATGTGGTCGGTATCGTCGTAATCGGGTGCACCACCTCCGGTGTGCTCAGTGGAACTTCCAGCACCTCGAACACCTCCACCGTTTGGTGTTGCTCCGCTTCCAGTTCTTTCGCCGCCTGGGACTCTTCCATCGTGGTGATCTGGTACACGGCACCGTCGATCTCTACCGTAGCCTCCTTTTCTGCCTCTCGCTTGGCCATCAGTTGCTCCATCTTGGCCTTCTCGGTGTCATCGATTATTCGGTCCAAGTAGTCACTGTTCATGGGGGAGCATGAGCAAGAAAGTGATAATCATACAGTTTAGAAACGCCTATTTTAGTAGAAATAGAAGCTTAATCAATCCAGCAATAAGTGTGAAACTGCTAAACGGTAGGTTTTGGGCAACGTGAATAGTTAAACGCTTTAGCAATGCGTTATAAACGATTTATTTGTTCTGAGAGAAAACGAACTCGCAGTTCCTAACTGAACCATTTGCAATTGCTATAGTCAATTTAAGTTTTTCTATATAAAAAGAAACATCCTAATATTTTCTAAACAGGCACATAAATCGTTTCTCTACTGAAAGATTGGATACTTTTTGGCGTAAATTTTACACGTCAGCCCAAAAGCATTCAGTTTGCAGGATAAATTACTTTTTGATGGATTGATTCTGAAGCTACATCAGCGTACATTAGGTTCGATACAGGATTTTGCTGCGCGAATTGCATACTGTTGGGCGCAAATGAACTTACATATGGCCAGAAAGTATGCAGCTTGCATTACAAAGTACTTTAATAAATGCATTATTTACTCATCCTCAGTGTTAGTCTAGTTTGAGCATAGCATCGCAAAGCAGAATTGAATAAATACGGTTATTTGTATTTTTTTTTTTTTGATACGGTTTTATTAAAACATCCAACAGCGTTCTACGGAGAATGGTGAGTATCCTAGTATCATTTCGAAGCCTCTTCGATCATCACGTGAGTGTTAGTAGTAGTGGTTAGTAGTTTTAGTGAATTCCATCACAGAAATGCTTGCGCAGAAAGTTTGCTCAGAGCGTACTGCATCCATCCGTCATAGTTCATCCAACAGGTAATCCTTGCCTGTATTAGTGGATTTAGTACGTTCCTGAAGTTTGATGGACATGAGAAAAGCAACGTAGTTTAGTATTGTCATCAAAATTCGACAACGCCAACTACAACGACAGAGTAAAGGCAGTAAAGCATGCCATGGAACAAAAAAGAGCACAAAATGCAGCATGCATCCCAAACCACCAGCAAAACAAAAATGGTGGTAAATAAAACATAAAAAAGTGTGTACGAAACAATGATATTATGTGAGTATAAAAAAAACCTTTAAAACGATATCAAAAACCATGGTTGGGATTCAAACAAAAATAAACTAAAAGGGTTACTGATCGTACGTTCACGATTCATAACAATTGTGCGATGAGACAGGAAAAAATGCTATAAAATAGAACAGAACAGAAGCAAAACAACACTCACCGATGCTTGGAGCGCATATGCCGCAGCAGACAGTCGGACCGCTTGAAAACTTTCGAGCACACCTTGCACTGCGCCTGTGCGTCCTCCAGATGTGTCCGCTGGTGCAAGTTTATCGCCGTTTTTGTCGTGAAATGTTTGCCACACGTCGAGCACTCGAACGCTGTAATCGGGCAGAGGGCAAAAACACACATCGTTAACGTCTCGGCGAAAGATACGCCCCTTCCCCTCTTCCGGGGTCCACCTACGTTTGACGTCCGAATGGACTAGCTCGTGGCGCACCAGATCATCCCGGCGCAGGAACATCTTCGAACAGGTGCTGCATGCGAACGGCTGCTCGCCCTTGTGCATGAAACGGACGTGCTCGGTCAGACGCGCCTTCCGATTAAACTTTGCGTCGCACTCCTTGCACTCGAACGCATTTTCGCCCGTGTGCGTCGCCATGTGGGTGCGCAATTGCGTCGCCTGGATGAAGCGTTTGCCGCACTGCTGACACTCGTGCGGCCGCTCCCCGGTATGCGTCATACGGTGCCGGTTAAGCGTTTCACGCGCCGCAAACATCGCGGAACATTCGTCGCAACGGTAGGGCCGTTCGCCCGTGTGCTTGCGCCGATGCTTCCGCAATGCACCCGTCGACGGGAACGACATCGGGCACAGATCGCACGGGAACGGCTTCTCGCCCGTGTGCGTGCGGATGTGGATGTTCAGCAACGACGATCCGTAGAACGATTTCACGCAGTACGGACACTGGTAGTCGCGCTTCCGGGCTCCCTGCCCCATGTGCGAGCGCAGATGCTCCCGAAGGTTGTCGATGCGCGTGAACTGCTTGCCGCACACCTCGCACGGCATCACGTCCACCTCCTTCGGAACCATGCCGCAGTTGGTGTGCTTCTCGTGCCGGTCCAGGTGGTAGCGGCGTGTGAAATCCTTTCCACAGGCCATACAAGCGTACGGTTTGCCCTCGTCGTGCGTCTTCAAATGCTCGTCAAGTACCGCCTGCGTGCTGCACTTGGCGTTGCAGTAGCAGCACGGGAACGCATCCGACTCCGAGTGGATCGAGCCGATGTGCCGGTCGAGGTACTCGTACGCTTTGAACGATTTCGGACAGTACTGGCAGCGGATGTGACCGACGTGGGCGGTGGTTGTGTCCTCCCCGCAGCAGTAGCACGGATTGTCCGGGTTTGGGTTGCAGTACTTGTGGAACTCCTCGCCCGGGTTGGCGTATTTGGCCGCCTTCCGCTCCTGCTTGATCGCCTCCTGCATCGCATCCACCACGCCGGTACATTCGTTCTTGTGGGCACGCATTTGCTAAAAACAAGGGATGAAATGTTCCATATAAATTTTCTTCTTTGTCACAGACGCTAATAAGCTACTCAGCACGAGGGGATTTGCTGTGCGGATTGCATCTTTTCTACCAGTACACAGCAGCTGCGCATCAAAGTATGCAATCCGCAAAATTTTCACCCGGTAACCATGGTGCCTACTTACAGATGACGTCTTGAACACCTTCCTGCACTTTCCGCAACTCTTGGTGCGCTTGATGTCGAGCATCAGTCGTCCGTCCGCCATCTCCAGCAGGTCCGGATCCGAGTCCGGATTGTCCGACAGCTCCTCCTCGTCCTCGTACCCCTCGCGATCCTCCTCGCCGGACGCGCTTCCATACTCGGGCTCCTTGTTTACGGGCACCAGATCGATTTCGTCGTCACCGTTCATCTGCACGTTCACCAAAATCTCCTCCTTCTTCACGGCCCCACTGGTGCGCACCGTGGTGGACTTTCTTCCCACCATCTCGCTGTAATGTTGTTTTCACTTCCTGCTATGCTCCGCTGCCAGTCAGTTTGCCAGTTTCCGAAAGGAAGCAACGCGTGTAAACAACAACACTCACGGGGACATTCGATCCACGGCAAATTATGCGCCTACAACCAAACCAATCGCACGCACGAACCGAGATGAGGGGTGGGTGTTGAAACCTCTAGAATACGCAGTGCATAGTATTCCCCAGAACCGAAGCACAGCGTTGTATTTCTCACGGGATTATTTGTCAAACTTGTTGCATACGCAATGATGCTGGCGCAAGCAAGCTAGGCGTCATAAGTCAGCGCGCTCCAGGGTTAACACTTTTCCGATAAATACGAAAAACTTTCTGCACTTTTCCACACACCGAAGCGTCGCGTTAGGGCGTTTTGCTACTGCGCCTCTCCCTGTTATTGGAAAACAGGTATTTTTTACAACTGCAAACTAATTGCAGTCGTGTTTTAATGCCTACCTCTTTGCGCTTGACATTCCGTCACTGCCTAGACACGTCAGCAGCTTTGCAGCCTGTCAGGCGTTTTAGGGCAGCGAACTCGCACGAGAAGTATACAGTGTAGAAAGCCTATCGAATTAACGTTTGTTTGGTGGATTTTCACGAAGAATTTGTGACTGTTAACAGCTTTTTTTAGCAAAGAAACAGCGAAACAGTGAATTTCCCACATATTAGTCCGACCAAAGCACGCTCATTCTGTTGTCATTAAACGACGTTGCATGCAACTTTGTGCACAAACTGGCCTCTTTTGTTCCGTCTCGGTTTGACATATGACGTACGAATCACTTTTTAAACTGGCCGTTTACGGTGGTACACCGAACAAGGGGAATCTTCTGTAAATCATCATATATATTCTTAAAAATAGCATTAAACATGGTTTTTGTTAATCATATCCACGCTAACATGCAGCTCGCAGGAAATGTGTACGCATACGATGAAGGTTGTTGTGATTGATTAGGAAAATATCATGATACTCTCCTTAACTGGAGTTGTATTTTAAGAAGTATAAGAAAAAACAGAAGAACAAAAGTTATAGTGTTTATTTTTATTTATTTTATTTAGTATGACGGCCTTAGTGGCCGTATTGTCAGTGCCTAAATGCACTGACCGACATTTTTGGTCT
>KB672868.1:15094506-15104789 GCA_000349145.1 Anopheles dirus | reverse complement strand
ACGCTCGATCACACACTCAAACACTTGTCGATCTCCGAGCGAAGAACGACACAAAACAAACACACCAATTGGCACGACACAGCCACAGCGGGTAACTCTGCTTGCAAATTTTGCGCTTGGGAGCGTTGACCGATATCTGCCGCACGCTTATCGCGGGATTAAACGCATTCGAACGAAGTGCGTCCGATCTCGTCAGAGGCTCGTGGCAGACTGACGAAAAAAGTTATAGTGTAATAGGATGTAAAAAATGTCCAATATTCGATGGTAAGCTTATTCAGCAATTAACCTCAATGCATTTGATGATCTAACCTGAACAATATTGCATACAATTCACAATAAAGAACGCAAGGAAACATAAAAAAGACGCCTTCATTTGGCTCCAGAGAGGATCGAACTCACGACCTTCGCGTTATTAGCACGACGCTCTAACCAGCTGAGCTATGGAGCCACTTGCAAACCCGTTGGTTTATTGACAATTTAAGATATATCTGTATGCGGAGTACAAAACGAAGCCTTCTATTGACTCTCTTGTACCGGAGCGTAAAGACAAATTTAAAAAAAAATCGAAGAAAAAGTACGGCTTTGTTAACGTTCTTACGATTTATTCACGATTAAAATTAAGAGCATTCTCCATTCGCTTTGCACAATATTTATCGATAAGCTACAGACACAGTGGAGGTTTGTGGGTGGTGTTTCTAAGCACCAAATCTCCTCGCTTGCTAGAACACGATGAACACACACACGCATGCGATTGAGTGTGTTTTACTAAAATAGTGGCATCGAAAAGCTGCTACTGTTATCACGCAGTGGGAATGTGAACTACTCCGATCGCGAAACTATGGCATAATGCACATGCAAACGCACACACCGCGAATCAGTGTGCAATACTCACTGTTCCCTAGAGCAGGTCACGTGCGTCTAAAGCAACAATGTACATCCCAACCAAATGTAGAGCTTTCGTTTCCCGCCAAACCCGTTGCTGAATTGATATCTCGTGCACAATTGAAAGTAGTAGCGAATTTGCGGTAATTGTGTGTGTTTTGTTTCTAGTGCATGAGATCAACGGCAACTAAAATTTTGCTTATGTGTGTGCAATGTTACAAACTAAAAACTGGCCCATCATCTGCTGTACGGCAGCTCGCTCAGTGCGCTCAGTTCTGCGGACTGGTCTGCAGCCACCCGCGACTGACCAGATACTTCTTGACGATGCTCTCCGCGACCGAGTTCATGCTGTGGTCCAGCGAGGGCCGGCTGAGCAGCACCGTCTTTAGCGTGAGATAGCGCGTGACGGGCATGTTGAGCGAGCTGCAGAGCTGAATTTCGTTAGACGTGAGCAGTTGACCCCCGGGCTGCTGGCCCGGATCGGCTGCCAGGTTTCCGCCCACGGCGCCGGCGTTGTTCGCCTGGTGCTGATGATGATGATGGTGGTGGTGGTGGTGGTGCTTCTGGCCGCTCGTCGGCGGGTGTTGAGCGCCGATCGCCGGGTTCGGGGGGTTCACTGCCTCCCGCTGTAAGCTATCCGAGCAGCTTTTGCTGTTGTATGAGTCGTCGGAGCAGACCCGGTCGTCGGTGAGGTGCGTGGACTTTCGGTCGATGGAACTTGAGCTTCGGGCGTCGCTTTCGCTTCTTCTTACCGATCCCACCACCGTCGGCAGAGCCGCCAGCCCTTGTGCTTGAGTCGCCGCCACCACCGATGCCCCCACCAGGCCCATTCCGCTGCCCGGGCCCACCGACACCGATGCCCCTTTGGCGCTCTCGCCAGAGACGCCTCTGCTTCGGTTGTCCTGTTAAAATTTGTCTTATACAACCGGTGATCGACTGACCGTTTGGACCGATTATACATGCAAGCTATTTCGGAACCGACCGACCGTGCGCAACAGGGGAGAAAGAACAACAGAGAGAGGGAGAGAGAAAAAAACAGATTGAGACCGAGATCCGCGGGCAGCAAGTAATCTTAATTGTCACAAAAATAGCTCCCATGTATAATCGGAAACTACACACCGGCGGATGGCGATGGAAATGGCGATAGCGGAACGTAACACTCACACACCCATTTCCATGCCGGTCCGACCGGTGCGTAAGGCTACACTGACGCATGCTTACCGTGCGACCGTGTCCGTACGGTCCAGTGTTCCGGTACTGTGCCGCGGCAACGTGTTGCTCGAAGTGAACGCATTCGTCCACACGCTGGATACCATTCCACCGGTACCGGTTCAGCTCCGACAGTCGAATCCGCAGCGCCCGTTCGCGCTCCAGCGACGAAATGAGTCTTTCGAACTCGTGCGACGTGTAGAACTGGGAGTAGGTGCGCAACCGTTCGCGGAATTCACGCTGGTCGCGCGTCTGACGTACCCGTTTCATGTTCCCACGAAAGAAGTTCGCTATCAGCTGGTAATCGCGCACCACCCGTTTTCTGCGGGCTCGTTCCCGCAATCGGCGTGTGTAGATGTCGACCTGGGCCAGCTTCAGCAGCATATCCACATCCTCATCGTCCGGCTGCAGTGAGAGCGTGGAAACGAGCTGCTCCGCCGTGGGGTCGTACTCCCGTTCGAAATCATCACGATTTGGCATGTATCCTAGGGCGGCCGCTTCCTCAGCCGTACAATCCATCGGCGGCAGCTTCTGTATCAACAGCTGGCTCAACGGGCCCGTATCGTCCGAGGTGTGATCGGTCAGGATGGGGCGCTGATCGATCGCCGTCTGCCAGGTGTGGCGACCGATCGTACCATTGAGAAACTTGGACACATACTCCTCCTTGGCTTCCTCCGGTGTGCGCGTTTCGATGTGCTTGCTGATGTCCTCCCAGTTGCCGAAGCCATACTGTTCGATCGCATCCAGCAGGTGCAGTTCTTCGCGTGCCGACCAGCCGCTTCGGCCGCGGAAAATGGACAGAATGCCCGTGTCCATAAACTGGTACGAGTGGTCATTGCGATGCGGTCCGATTTCAGCCCCGGCCGCAAAACACTGTAAACAATCGCAGCAAACGAAAAAAAAACAATCACAACAACGTCAACTCAACGACTGACACAAGCCAGCTGACGTCATACACCGCCGCCGCGAAGAAGGGCAGGAAGAAGAAGAAAGCCCTCCCAATACCACACCTACCGCTAGGCACAGCTCGAAGTCCGTGCACACCACGCAGTGCACCCGGATCCCGGAAATGTCCTCCTGGCAGTTGGTACATGTGTATTTGGCGAACAGTTCTGTGAACATGTGTGTCACGAAGCGTTAGGTTTGCTAGGAGAAAATTCACGACAAATTTTCAGCTCGCCCGCAGACGGACGCACGCACTTACCCGCCATCTTGGATATCTTCTTCTTCTTCGTCTGTGTGCCCCCTTGGCGGGATCGGGCCAATCGGAGCTGGTTAACAGCGGGGTAGCAGATGAGTTGTCACTTTTTAATCAGCTTCTTTGACGTCTGCTTTTGAAATGACCGTTGCATTTTAGGATTTCATCATGATTTTGGAAGCAAAATGAACAGTTCCGCATACGTTAGATGCTTTCCGTATACACAACAGTACTACTACTCACCAATAAACGCACTTGCATCTTTCTTCTGCACTTTCTTTCACTTTCATCACGATTTGTATCATTTTCACTAGATAAATGTTTGCGCGTCGTTTTTGCCGACTGCCTGAAATTTCGTACAAAACGTAAACAACACAGCAAAACATCAAACACCGAGACGCCATGGTTGTGCTAGAGGGAGCAAGCAGTACGCCGTGAGCATTAGAAAGAGACAACCTCTGGTTTGGGGTCTCCAGATTGGGAATGTTGGGGTCTCAAGAAATATTGAACAAATTATTCTGTTGGATCGACCTTTGCATATACACACCTCAAAAGGCAAAGATCTTACAACTTTCATCAAGCCCCTACAAAGAAAAAAAGAAACCATACATGCATAGCAAAACATTAACAAAGATATCGGTGTTGTACTTATGCTTTATTTATTGCTTCGGTTTTACAATTATTCGCTGATTTTGTGTGCACCGTGGTCAACTTGATTCTATTTACAATAATACTCGTTGAACGTTTCCCTTAAGCCTGGTCTACACGAAGCGCAACCCGTCAAGCGCAACTGCTGTCAGTGTTGCCAGTTGCTTCACGTTACGTCAAAATCGTTTTTGGGTTTGGAAGGCGAAACTCAAGCGCAACTCAAGCGCAACTTTTTATAAACAAACGGTTTGAGTTAGTTTGTCTACAAATATAGATGTTTGTAGCAAGGATATCGTATTTTAATCATAGTCGTGTCTTTATTTGGTGAATTAAGCGATAAAAGTGCACAAAAATGAGAAAATACAGTTTGCTCCATCTCAAGCGCAACTACCTTTGCAAATTGTCGTGTCTACACGAAGTGATGCGAATTTGACGTTTTTTTCGAGTTGCGCTTGGAGTTGCGCTGGGAGTTGCGCTTCGTGTAGACCAGCTTTTACGCTAACACGGCTTACTACTAGCATTAGACCTCCATAGGGTGTCGATTTCCAGTGCTTCAATTGTAAGGGATACCTTTGAAAAGATTACCGGATTACATTGAACGTTATGGTACGGTACCTTAGCATAATTAAACTCGTTGACTTACAATCCTTCTTCGAGAGTACATCTAAAACTATACACTGCACTGCTAAACTCGGACAGAGATTGCTTTGGCGTGCCGGTGAGGCAATCGTCGACAGAACAAATAGCACTAAACTGTAATGGCCTCTCGACACGGTAATGGTACTGGCTCTACACGATATGATTTGGATGTGCTGCACGAACGGACTCCGCAGTTATTGACTAGTTTTCCCTCCTTAGTTTTCTTTCGTTGCGTTACCACTATTACAGGGTCCTAAATTACACGAAAATAAATACAGTCTTGTTCAACCTTAAACGCCTATCGCTCATACGCCACATACATCCGCGCTGGGTTCTCAAACATTCATTCACGTTCAAACGATGCTGTACAATAAATAAACTATGCTGCGATCGCTAACTGCACGGGGGCTCAGCTTGTGTGGAATCTCTGGCCGGCTCTTCGATAGCACGACGGTTAGTAGATGCAGTCGTTGTTGTAGCTTCTGTTAAATCGGTACATGTGGACTCGCTCGTGCTCCGGGTCCGCATTATTGTCGCCATCTTCGTCGTACTCCTCGTCGTCGCTGTCGTCGCTCGATGGTGGTGTTTCCAGCTGCGGTAGTCCTAGGTCGAGATACTCCTCGTTAGACGTTATGCTGACGAGCCGATCCAGGTGCTGCACAATTTCGTTGAACGTCGGTCGCTCCTCCGGTCGATAATGCCAACACTCTCGCATGAAAAGGTAACTGTGGTGAAAAGAGTAACGGCACACGTAAAGTTTAATCTGCACACCAAACAAGTCCGGCCATTTCAGCGTACATTTCAATGGAACATAGGGGTGGCTTTTCCATCCGTTTGCCTTTCTTCAAGTGCTCCAGTAAGTTATCCCACGTCGGGATCGATGGGTACGGGTTTCCTCCAAGTGTCATAATTTCCCACAGCAGTACACCGAAAGACCATCTAGGGTAGAGTGAGATAAAATAGTGATCAGTTTACCATGGAACCAAATTTTGGAAAAGGGCAAAATACTTACACATCACTTTGCGAATCGTAGAACTTCTCTTCCAGCGACTCCGGTGCCATCCATCGAATCGGTAGCTTGCCAGTCGTCGTCTTGCGGTAGTACTCCTGGTCGTGAATATCTCTGGCCAGCCCGAAGTCGGCGATCTTCATCACATAGTTATCGCTCACCAGAATGTTTCGTGCCGCTAAATCTCGATGAATACACTGTGAGATATAGCGTAAGTGGAAAGAGGTTAGTGAGCGCGTTCGCAAACATCAAGAAACAAGCCTTTTACTTACCCTTCTCGAGGCCAAATGTTCCATTCCACGTGCGATTTGGTACGCGAACGATATAAGCTCCTTTTGGGTGAGAATTTTCTTCTCCTTCTCGTTGGTCGCCTCGTAGTTCGAGCCGAACCGGTGGCTACGCAGGAAGTTCTTCAGGTTACCGTGCGGTGCGTACTCCACTATCACGTACAGCGGTCCATCCTTGCAGCAGCACCCGAGCAGGTTGATAATGTTCACGTGCTTGCCAATCATCTTCATCACCTCCATCTCACAGACGAGATCCTTCACGTCGGCGTCGGTGTGGCCCTCTGTGGAAAGTGTTTTGAGCGTTATAGAAACTACCAAAACTCCCATTCGGATCTGATAGAACGTACCCTTTAGCATCTTGACTGCGACCACGGTCGATGGATGACCCTTGACGAGACCGTGCGCCTCAGCCATAACGACCTTTCCAAACATGCCCTCACCGAGACTCTTGCCGAGGTGTAGCTTGTTCCTTGGAAACTCCCAGTTCAGATCGATCGGAAACTCGTACTCGGAGATCATGGTCGGGTCGCAGTTACCACTCTGCACCAGCGTCGATCGTTGCTTTTCGATGCGAACTATCGGCATTTGCTGGCAATGGTAGGGAAAGGCAAACGTTAGTATGGACGCCTCCACGCGGCACGCTACCCCACGACTTACCAATGCCTCCGACATTCCCGGTATGCTGCTCTCAACGACCGGCTGCTTCAGTACGATCACCTTCTTCGTCCACTGGTTGACGTGCTCCATGGCGCGGTGTTTCATCTTTTCGCGCTTCAGCTTCTTGCACACCACGATCACCACGCTGGCCAGCACCATGAAGCAGAAGCACAGGAAAATTGTCATCACCGTGATCAGCGTTGAGTGCGTGCGTACGGGATGGGCGGTCGGTGTGTCATCCGGCGGTAGTTCGTCCACCACGGTCAGGTACGCACTTTCGTACGACGCACCGAGACTGTTGGCCGCAATGCAGGTGTACCAGCCCTCGTCGCTGTGGGTGACGTTGTGCAGCGTCAACACTTCGGGATTATCGGGATGACGCTGGTTGTGGATGTTGAAAGGTACGATGTTATTCGTTTTGTTTTTTATTCAAGACTCATAGGCTACTACGATATACGAACAATGCAATGCAGACCAAAGATTCGACTCTATATATTATTCACAATTACGGGTAAGTTATTTGAGTTAGTAGGCTATTTTAACGGAAATACCCTAAATCGATGGTTAATGTCTGTTAGTGAGGACGGTCAGCCACGGTTAGTAACCGGAGCCCGGAGCCACGGAGCAACCCTTACGGAACAAACAACAACACTACCATGCTATCATGTTTAAACCATCACCTTAATAGTATTGGAAATATCGTCGCAATTGACTTCGCAGAGACCCTTGAACTTGACCCACTCGACGTGCGTCGTGAGGTCACTGAGCACCTTACACTCAATCGTGACGTTTTCACCGACGGTCACCGTAACGTTTTGTAACGATTTCGTAATGATCGGCTTGTGGTTAACGCGATCTGTAAGGGGCGATAAGGAAGACGGGTCGAATGTATTGAACCACTCCAAACTCCAACAACCATTTCTGCGACAACCATCACCAACGGAAAAAAACACACCCAACTAACGGTAACGAACTTTGTGCGACACCCGAGTACAAAACGAAGAAACGACAAACTCCTGGACCAATTCACCATCACCAGAAGAAACAGAACTCGCTGTGCGTCATTTACCTCCAGCAGCGTGATGTTATCCGGCAATGGAAGGGTAAGGTTTTCCTCGCTGGGCGACTTCACCCACTGTATGTGCGGCTCCAGATCGGACAGGATTGGACAGCGGAAGATGGCGGTCGTGTTGACCAGGGCGGTTACGTTCTTCGGGCTCTCCTTAAAGTGTGGACGCGCGGGAAAGCGATCTAACCCGTGCCCGTGACAGGAGAAATGGTGCAGACAGCAGGGGCATATGAATATCCATGTTGCGTGCGAAAATATCGAACGACGCTTCCTGAGAGAGATAGAGACGGACCCCAAAGCGGCCGCTTTACTTACCGTTCACGTCGAGAGTGGTGGTAAACTGGATGCATCCGGCCCGGTTGCAGACGAGACAGGTGTAGTTGCCGGTATCGTTCGGCACCAGATCCTCCAGCACGATCGCCCAGTTGACCTTCTTCACCTGGCCCATGGTGCGCACGATCGGGTGCTCGTTCTTTGTCCAGGTTATGTTTGGCTTCGGATAACCGTCGGCAGGACACCGGAGCCGCACCATGTTGCCCGACGGTTTCGGTATCAGCTTCGACATTTGCTCCGGTTTGGTGAAGACCGGTGCCCGATCCTGCGGGGCGGAATCGTTCACGGAACCCACGCTGTACTCCGTCGTGTCGCCCCCTTGCACACCCGCCCGGTTCGCCGGACTTTCCTCCTCGTCCTCGTCGTCATCGGCGTCGTCCACGTCTTCCTGGTGGTGGCGCTTCTCGGTCGCCACCGGATAGTAGCGGCCCATGGCGCGCACCATCACCATATCCTGGTCCGGACTCGGGCGTACATCGCCCTGCAGCTGCGAATGGCTCTCCATGTTGTTGTGCTGGATGTAGGCCGGTTCGAGTTCTCCCGACTCCACCACCTCCAGCTCGGTCGTCGAGTTGACGCACCCGTACTCGTTGCACACGATGCACACGTACGTGCCGGCATCACCGGCCATCAGGTGCTTGAACACGATGGTCGATTTGTACGAATTATCGCGATACTCCTGGCCGTCCTTCTGCCAGCTGATGTGTGGCTGGGGCTGACCGACGGCATCACACCGCAGCCGGTACGCTTCGCCCACCTCGCGCACGACCGACCGTGGCGATTGCGGATCGTCCAGTGTGCCGAGGATCTTCGGTGGACCCTCCTTCAGCTCGTTATCCAGTATGTCCAGCTGCTTCGTGTCGGTGGACACCGTCGCCGGCGGATGTAAACTTTTGCGCTCCAGGTTGGCCATCCCGGCACCGTCGCTTTGGTACTGGTCCGTCTCCTGGCTGAACACGGACAGCGTTAGGTTGGACCACTCGTTGAACTCGGAACCGCACGAGTAGTAGCCGGCGTCTGTTTTGCGCACCAGCTCAAACCGAAGCCTAGCGAGGGAAGAGCGGGAAGAAACGGAAAGGGTGTGTTTAGCGTGACACAAATAGTCATGATCAGCTGAATGTATTACAATGGATAAAAAAGGCGAAAGAGGACGTTCCCAAGAGGACGTTCCCAAGAATTCTACGAACACTCCTCTTCTTCAGACCCCAAGTAAACCCCAAGTTAAGATAAGTTTGTATGCTTGTACAATGTTTGAGTTCTTGAATCCTTCCACTATAAGCCTCCGACACTATAAGTACATCACGAAACAATGAATGTAGCTACAGTTAATCCAACATCCAATTAGAATCAAACAGAGGATCAACGAGATTTATGGGGGTAACTGTAGTTACGCGAAGATCGTGGCTCTACAACGCATCTGGCGTACGTTCAACTACTGTCCACAATGGTACAATGGCGCGTGAACACATGTTCAACCATTTTGGTAAGCACTCAGCTCATTGGGGTGCAATTACTTCCCACTACTTAGTACCAAACGCGTCGAACAAAACCCTACCGTAGGAGATGTGGAAATAAATCCGTCAAACATCGAAACCAATCACAGCCACCCTTGACAACGCAGGATACCTCCGAAAGACCCACGTCCGTCAACTGGTCGGGCTCATGAGGGAACAACGCGCGCGTCAGTGTTCCCGTTCCGTGGCTTGTGTCATAAATCGCACCGTATTCTCTCTCCCGGAACCGACTTCACATGGTTGGCAGTTACTTTTTGTACGATCGATCGATCCACCAACCCTACGAGAGTTGATCCCAGGGCTCGTCAATCGACACCACGAGGCACGAGGCCACGTGGATCGTCGCTTTTCCCATTATTCCCCGTTCTCCCATTCTCCGAGCCCGGCTCGGTGTGGATGTGTTTATTTTTCCAACAATCCAATAAAGATTTGTCGATCACATTTCCACGCGCGATCGCGTGCGAGCAGCGAACATTATTTCTCTTCAAAAATCATTTCAACTCTCGCCCCGTGCGGCGCGGAGTGGAGAGAGGTTAATTGAATTTTTGGGTTTTCCAATAACGATCCTCCCTGCTGGTGAACGATTCCGGCGCACGTGGATAGGAGCAATTTTCCCTGCGCGGACAAACGATCGAGCAGATGTTTGGTCGAGCTACATTGAGGCGTTTTTTGGTGTTGTTGCTTTTGGCTCTTCAATATGCTGCGTTGCAGTGCACGCAGCGTGCATCTCGATTGTTCGTCGGAATACAACGCAGCAGTTGTTGGTGCAGCGTGCGCGCCTGTTTGTAAACATTGAGCAAGGGTTTTACACGAATGGGGGGGGGGGGGGGAAAAAAAA
>KB672868.1:15049081-15094476 GCA_000349145.1 Anopheles dirus | reverse complement strand
TTCCGGGTTTTTCCTTTCCGGTCATATTTTCCTATGCGCTCCCAATTTGTCCGTTTCGAAGCCGGCTGCGAATTGTTTTCCCGAACCGAATTCGACCCGTCCTGCTACCCGCCAATCTAACTAGAGGTGGAGGGGGGGGGGGGGAAAAAACAAGCGAGATACTGAAACTCATAATTTTTCCACCCACCACCGCAGCCGAACCGTATCGGAGAAGTATTTTTAGACACGCGGCGAACCCTTCCCAAGTGTGTGTGTGCTTTTGAGCGCAAGGACGATCGAAGTTGAGCCAGTAAGTGGAAAATGGACTTCATTTAATCGGCGGACGGCACGCTGAACGTCCGTCGAGTTTCGATGCGAGCGCTTCCAAACAATGTCGACTACTCGGCCGAAGGAGCACAGTTGCTCGACAATCATTGCTTCGCCTGGTAGCTGTCCCGAAGCTGCCTGTAATGTGACCGTCGCGGAAGACACTGGTAATTGCTCTTAATGGATTACAAATTGATGCACCGGCCCCGGGACGTGCATTGGACTTTTGTTGGAATGCTACGGAGAGGGAATAAGATTGATCGCACCACAGTCGACCGCAGCGTTCGATCGGTGTATCTGATCGGATGCTGGCAGCTCCGCGTATGTGTGTGTGTGGAGTTGCTATTTCTGTTGAGTAGTAACAGCAACCCATCAACAGCGCTCGTTCGCCATAATGTACACACATTACGGCGGTCGCGGTAATGTAGTACCTGGTGCGACTGGCATCAGCCACTCCCGTGGCATGGGATGGATTATTCTAACGATTTTTTCCCCGTACGCCCTCATTCCGTCACGCCGTTCCAAACACAATGCCCACTAATGCTCGAGTTAGTGACCACGGCAGTAATAACATTCCGCGCCCGGAGAGCACGGCCGGGCGGCTTCTGTTTTCCCGCGGCCCAGTGGAACCGAGGAGGGATACTGCCAAATTTCGGAAAACTTCTGCTTTAATGTTTATTTTAAGTTGCTCAATGAAATTTCAAACACGGTGTTGTTTGCTCCATGTGCGCTAGGCAGTTCCGCTTCGTTCGCTCTAAACAGTTCGGGAGCCGGGGGATACGGGAAAACCCCACTTTTCCATCGAACGCCGATGTGCGCCCCGGGCCCCGAAAAGGTAAACAGTTTCCGAACCAATCCAAACCCGCCATCTGGTGATTTTTCCTCCCGGGAAAACCCGCTCGGCGCACGAAGGTTTCCGACTCTGTGCTCTGGTTCGTGTGGCTCATGATTGTGTCTTACTTAGTAACTACGCTAGAACTCGCAGCTGAAGCTGTGGAGCGAAAGAGACTCCTCACGTTCGAATACTTACGACTTCGCTCGTTTGTGATCCACCGGTATCAGCTTGCCGTTCTTGTACCACGTCGGACTGTCGAAATTGCACTTGATGATCAGTTTCGCGTACAGCGGCACCGTCTCCTTCACGAGCTTTTTATTGCCTGCAGTAAAACGAGAGAGAATAGACAGATATTAGAACAGCGCAGATTCCGGTGCTGAACAATGATTTTACGAACAGAAAAGTGTTGAAATTTGGGCCGCCCAAATGACGCTGGCCGACGAATGACGAAGCTGAAATGATCTTCCCCCCCCCTAGGCACACATTTGGCGGGCCGTTCCGAAAACCGCATCAGAGGAGGAAAACGACACGTCAAACAAAACGTAACGCTCACGACGGTCCGGATGCGGATCGATGAAGTCGACGGGCAGAAACGACAACGATGACGATCGTCTTGACGGGTCCCCGGCCCTAACCGCAACCTGCTCCGGAGTGGTGTGTGCGTGTGTGTTCAGTCCAATCCTGCACATGTTTCCGTTTTCATTATTTTTGGGTTGGCCCGGGTTGCCGGTCTGAAAAGTTTTCAATTTCGCCACCGGAACGATCCGGAACACCCCTTTACCCGGCGACATGTGCACGGTGTATTGTTACATTTCGCGGCTTCTACCGGTCTTCGGAGAACAGATGCGGAACACACACACACACACATGCTCTTGAGCATTTTGTCTTTCCCCCTTCGGAGTGAGGACATGGTAGGTTCAGATTTTAAATCTAGCGCAAGATTTTTATTACTTCGTCTCTCGAACGCTCATCATTCGCGGTAGGGTTGTAAAACCGAAATCTGCCAGGGCAACTGTCAGATAACTGAGAACTAGGCGGTTCGATGGGGCAACTTGATCGTCAGCTGCAATGAAATCCCATAGGGTCCGAAGACATTATCGCAGATCCAAACGTCCTACGAGCTATCTATTCGTGCACATAAAATGTCACAGTTAGCGCTTCTATTATCCCGAACCGAAAGCATGATCCTCCACCCTCCATCCGGGGACACGTTTCGATGAGGTTTACGCGTCCATGATTTTAATTAAAATGCATGCATACGATCGCGCGTTCGCGCAACAGCCACGGGACTTTAATTAGTGACATGTGGCATGTGGGGTGTGTGTGTGTGTGTTTTTTCTCCCCTTTCGCCACATTCACCGGCACACGCACGTGCCCGCTTGATGAGCGGCCCGTTGCGCGGCTTCCTGACGACGGCCTGTCAACGCTGCTGTCACACGGCAGCACGGTGACGGAACGGGTCCAATAATTCACAGGTCAATGCGATCCAATCAGAACATCAGAACCGCGCAATTATGGTGCGGTGCATCCGTGCATCTTACGGGCTGATGTTTTCATGCAATTCTGAGGGGTTGTAATTTCACTTGCCAAGCACAAGTTCTTGGCGAAGAAGGCGTACCCAACCGCCCAACACATGTTTGACGGTTACATTTGGATTGTGATACTTGCCGCTTCTTGCGGTTTATTCCATCGCAGACAGACTAGACATCACGTCGTCTACCGTTGTTTGAAAGGTGAAAGATGTCTGGTAGCGTCTCCGGTATGTAGACTAGCCAACGCATCGATTAGGCAGTGCATTCTGCATCTTCCGGGCGGCGAGACAACATATGGTTCGCCTTACCAAGTGGACCGTCGATGAGATCAAAGTGACCTTCGGCGGAACGTGATCGGAAAAGTGCGCTTTCTCCGGTTCAAAGCGCGACGCGACACACCGCACGCCATGCTCACTTGAACCACTCGAAACTGAAATATTAATTATAGCTCAACGGGTTCTGTGGATCGAGCGTGCAGCTCCGATCAGCACTACGAGACGCTGGTACACATAAAGAAGCGTCACCGGCAGCGGAGGAACTAAAACTGTTCCACACCGCTGTGAACAAGTGCACCGGCTTGGAAGCGCTCCAAGTTCTGCGCCTAATTGACGTCTATGCAAACGTCCAACGGGGAGCAACGTTCGAGAAGGTCGGATGTCGCTGATCACTTCCTTCGAGCGCCAGCTCCCCGGCCGGGAATTCGCGCCAGTTCCGGAGTCCATCCTCCAGAGACAATGGCCGCGGGAATGGTCTTCCCACAGCGCAACTATGTACGAGATGCACATCGGTACCGCGTCCATTCCATCTGGTGCGCAGATGCGCCGCCCGTTGCGATCGATGCCGTGCTAGAGTAGGCGAAAGCGTATCGGAGATCGCTTTAGCTGCCGTTTTGGTCATTCATCTTTGCGCGCCGTGGTCGAAACAGCGCGCGCCCGATGCGATGCGATCGCGCATTTGCATTGTAGCGTTTAATTAATGATACCGGAGGGAAAAGGTTGCTGCACCTGTTCTATTTTCGTGCCTCTCCCATCTGCGAGATGGGGACGAACGCGGGCGATCGCGAGGTTTATTTTAGTTGACGCAAATTTCACTTTCATTCATAAGTTCTCGTTTAGCGCTGGTGCTCTTGTGGTGGTGCTGTCATTCATGCTGTATGTGTCGTTCACGGTGGTAAGGTGGAAAGGGAGGTAGCAAAACGAACGCAGCAGCTCGGTTTCGGTGACACTGAGGATCACCCATCCCTGCGACCTCACCCTACCCGGACTGGAGTCCGTGTGAGGGGTTTGGGCAGGCGGAAATGAGCCTCAATTACTATCATCTTCGTACGCCATCTTGCTTTCGGGGCCGGCTTCGAGATGCCTGGTGTGTGTATGTGTATGGCCACACTGGACAACTAGGAAAGGATTTGAGAAGCTGTACTACTCGCACGCCCGGATCGCGCTACCGTTCATGCACGGAATGATCCGTTTGGAGTTTAGCACACAACCTTCGCACATGCACATGCTGCGGATGATGATGCTGCTGCTGGTGCTGCACCGTGTTCCGCGGTACGAATTAAATAATTTATGGCAGTGCTAAATTTGTCCACGCATTTTGTTGCGCTCCACGCATGCGTGCTTGTGGAGCGTATTTCTAGCTGGAGGAGGATGCTGGATGCAACGCTTGCCGCAGTGAAAGCAAACCTCCAACACCGTGCCCGGCCGGGGTTTTGGGTTGTTTATGCGCAAAACTTATCCGTAAACCCTTTTTCAAAGTGAAACAAACACCGGCTGCGGCGGAACCACCCACAAACCGGTAGCGACTTGGTTCCGGAGCCGACTTGGCGGAGGTTGCACTTCCGCTTACAAACGTTTGGAATTTCATCATTTCTTGTTCTCTCCCCCATATGATGGAGCTGCCGGGCGGGAATGCTATGCTATGACACTGGTTTATATTGTTCAATCCACGCCGGCATGGGATCTTCAGGCGGTGATGTACGGTTGATGTTATTGGCACTTCAATTAGCCTCCTATTAACCTTTGTCTCTCATGTGTACGGCTGTGATCGCGGTGCACATTCATTGCCGTTGTTTACAGAGGCTGATTGCAACGTTCAATGAAAACGAACCATTGTGATGGTGATGATTTCTGTTAGTCGTCACCTTTGCTTTCTAACAGAATCTTAAATGCATTGATTGGTATGCGCAACAATCGTGCTCGTGCTCGGGGTGAGTGTGCACATGTTTCTAGTGTACTTGAAGAATTGCATGCCATCAGCAATCGAGTACGAAGTCGAGTAAGCTATCAAGTAACAATAATACAGCAGAACGCTGTATATCCGGAATCATAGGGACATGGTTCTTCAAACACAAAACTATCAATACAAAAAACCAAAGTAGTCATAGGCAAAACGCATCGTAGCAACCTTGATCCAAGGGCTGCAGCTCTTTGCTACTCTGTCACCGCTTTTTCCGTTTTTAATGTTTTGTTAGAAATTACAATGGTTTAAACCATTCCAACTTTGGTAGAACCCAGTTGAGCACATTTTCATACTATGTTTTGCTAAACAACATCTTACTAAATCCACAATGGTTCACTGATTTACTAAAACATATCGCAAATAGTGTTGCAAAGACGTTCTACCTACTGTTGAATAAAATCTATTCCTTTTCCCGACCGTACCGTGTTGGTTATTCTAGGCAGACCCAACTACCAACCACACCCGGAAAAATAACGAAGCATCTGTATAATATTAGAACATTGTTTACTGCCCAACGCATTTCCGTTTCGACAACGTAAAGAAACGTGACTAACATAAGAAAAGTATAGACCGGAATGCTACTCCTTGTACAAGCGGTCGCCTTATTGGCCCTTAGAAACCCAACTCCCAGCACCGGGCCCTTACACGCCGACCATCTTGGGACGCCCGCAACCTTGGTTCATAATTATAGCCGCAACTTGCAAGGTGTATGTGTGCGGGGCTGTGCGAGATGACTCGCTCGCAACACAACGGCTGCGCTCGTTAAGTGAACTCCCTCACCGGAAGCTTCCTTCCCGGGCGGGAAGCGAGTGAGGCCAACCGGCTCAAAATTGGCCATGCTGCGTCAATTCTCCAAGCAGGCTAAAACGGTTGCACCAATACCACTGCCGCGGTCGTCGTTATCATCGGTCGGTGCGCTATTTTCGCCACCTTGCCATAAACCGAGGTAAATAAACATTCCGACGGTGTGCGCCGACGGCGCTGGTTTCCTCCGGCGGAGTGGGGCCAACGTAAACAGGGGAGGGAGCGTTCACAAATCGATTTTTGGGAGTAATCTATCGGCACTAATTTCGGACCTGCACATTGCCGGTGAAGACGAATTTCGAAGGTGTGATAGAACATCACCTTGGGCATGACTTTAGCCGGTTGCCAAGCGCTTGTTGCAGGTGTACACACTACACGCTTAATGGTCGTTCCGAACATGGCGGCTGGAATCGATTGATATTCTGTGATCGTATCGTTTCGCTCGCTTCGGCGGGCACGTCCGTAGACGCTGCTAACGCGACGATTCGAATACGATAGTGTCACTTAGACGGTGAGTTTGTTACACTTACACGATGGACGCATTGACGCTCAACTCTGCTCGGTGGTATACTGAGATGGTAGTCAGTACGGTGCTCACAGGCAACCGAAACCCATTCCCGTGATTATGTCACTGTCCCCTGTCGGTCGGGCGGCATTTAATCATCTCGCGGTGGAAGATTTATGCCTCCTCGAAGTCCAACCGTTCCATCCGCGACGGTCCTGCGGGGCCGTTAAATTGGATAAATTTCGCTTTCTTCCCTGCCGGCCAACATCTCCCGGTTGCGTGCTTGCATCGTCGTTCCATCGCGAACACGACGACAGCTCGCGCAACGGACTGATCCCGCCGGACGCTAGACTTCGTGGCGATCGCCCAGTTCGCGGTCACCGGCCTGGAGTAGCATTTCGAATTTCGGTCCAAACTTTACGTCCACCACCGTCTGTGCCGTGAATGTCGTGGCGTGTTTGTGCCGGGCGGACACTCTAAGGGCGGTGCCGTGGTTTTTGGGGCGTAGCGGGGATGTGGTTAGATTTATATGACGGCATAAACGGCCCGTCCCTGCCGGTGCCTGCGGCTGCCTAATTATGTGACGACAAACGTACCATTGGGTTAATTATTTTAAGTGATCCAAAAGACGTTTCTTTTTCGCGACTGCGGTGCGGATTAGACACGGATAGGGTTAAAGTAAAATACCATATGATTAGCCGAGAGCGGGAGAAATCAAACGCGGCTGGTCATTGTCAACGGCTGTGTTCCGTGCATCGAAGACAGAGGAATTTAAGAGACTGTTTCATCGATAAATCGCGTTTTTTTGGAGGGACTGCAACCGTTAATTTGTACAAAATATGGCGAAACCTGCGGAACTGATGCTCGGTCGCGTCCCAATACGTGGATGAGGGTTGAGTATGCCAGCCACGTACTGACCGGCACCGTTCCGTGCTATGACGTCGAGTGTGCGAGCGACATTCGTTTGGAATGGAATGTGCCAGTGCGATTATCTTGATGCGGAGAACAATGCGATGTTGTTTGCGGCGGTGATCCTGTGCGAGATCGAGCTGTATTCGGTTTGTTTGATAAACGGTAACGCATTAATCTGACTCCAACACGGTTGGAGGTGCTGAAACATTCTTGTTAGGTTTACCTCAAAGCCGTACAGGATCAGAGTCAACGAATCTCTTTTCATTATACGGTCTACAACAAGTTGGCACAACCATTAGAGTTTGGGAATTAGTGTGAAGTCTCATGACACTGGTATTCTTGAAAAAAATAGGCTGCGGGTTATTGTTTCAGCTGAGGATCTTCATACTTAAATTTTAAATCGTAAGTGGAGTGAGCGTTTTAAACGATTTATGTTAAAGATTCTCTTGTGGTATTCATGTGGATAAGTTCAAGATCTGCATATGGTGGGATCAAAAAAGTATTGTGCACTATGAACCGCTTTCGAGCTGTCATATCTTCAACAGATCATTTAACCAACTTCATTTCATTCGTTCGTAGCGAATATTGAGGTAAATGCGGCCAGAATTGAAGCAGAAGTCAGTCATTTTTATCACGGTCTTTTGCTGGAAAACACTGGAAACTTACTGGCCGACCCAATTCGCACCACTCATCCGTTCGCACAGCACTTCCCAAGAAAACGATGCTTCAAACGAAACAAAACAGTGCAGTGCAAACTCCCACGTTCGGCATACAGCAAACAGCAAAACATTCGCACCCAGTGCCACAGTGTGCCTGCAGTGTGTCTGCTTTTGACGAATCAATCAAGAGCAGGGCTGTGGAATCTGTTTCTTCTCCTGTCAATCGTCAACCGATCTAATCGTTGGAGAGATCTTTCCAAAACGTCTCGCCTCGGCAGACTCCGCTGCGCTGGCGCCATCTTGCTTTTGCCGCGCGCCGTTTTTCCTCGCCCAGGGCAGTTTATTTTCCATTTTCGCAGACCTGCGTGTGTGTGTGTACGTATGGGATGTATCCGTACACTTCCAAGAAATTTACCAACCAACGGATCGCTGTCTCTGGTCGCCCGGTCGGGCGGCGGCGGCGGCATATTGCACGGATTTCACTGGTATCAGCTCTCAACGCCTGTGAGTCAGGATTGGCAGCCCTTTCGGGGGTGAGCGAACACAGACACACGCCGGCAGAAGGAGGCGTAAAATGCCGGTCCGCAAACAAAAAAAAAGCAAACACAACCTTCACACACATAAGCTACATACAGCTTCTGCTCAGGAAGTAGACATCGCGATCGGGATGGAACCTCCACCGCCTTGAAGGCTGCCAAATTCGTGAACCCGAGAGTGGCAGCCAAATCTCGCCGAGCTACACTGGCGCTTCTCGTTTGGGTGCGGTGGCTGGCAGGCACGACCACACACACCAAAACCCGCGGCTGAAACCGGGCGAGAGCAGGGCCAAAGATCGCATCTAATAAAGTGATGCGATCGTATAAACAAATCATAAAGCGAACGATGTAAACATCGAGTTAACAAATGCAATAAAAACTGCGCCAATAGAGCTGCCGGCGAGCCTGGCGAGAACAGTGTGGAGCGAAAAACTCGCGACTTGTTGGCCACCGGGGACGGACGCACCACCGGGAAGTGAGTGGGAGCGTCGCTAAATGGGTTCATGCCGATGCGTCAGTGTAGAGGCGCAGGAAACCTCCCCTTTTGGACAAGTACTGTCTGTCGCGGAGCTACGTTCAATTAATCTCCAATACTGCACATGGCTGCAACATGGCACCTCTTGCAACGTATGTTGTATGTCCCGAAGGAAGTTGCCATTAGGCGTTCCCGAGCCCATCTGGATCCAGCGTTTCGATCCAACTTGGTGGTCATCGCTGATAGGAAGCAGCCACAGCAATATCCTACCACTTATGCGGAAGTCACTGCGATCGAGCGATCGTTGCAATCACATGCCTGGGTGGTCTCGGCCGCAGCAAGTACTTGCACGTGAAGTACGTGAGTCAGCCACTAAGTGGCTTACTCATGCTCCGCGGGTCAAGGAACTCGTTCGCGGCTAGCATTATCTCCGGGCTCGTGCTGGCAAAGAGACTCATGCAAATCGCAAACGCCAGCTGGAAGGACTTCTGAGGAGAGCAAGACTTTGATGGAAGACGAAAGATGATTCGATCAGATCTTATTGGACGCACCCCGCGATCGTCTACGTTCACGATGGCATCATGGCCGTGTCGTGATGTTTTATTCCCTCTTTTCCATGCATTTAAACTCCCGATCTCATTTAATTTTTGTCATTTTATTATTTCCTGTCTTCCTGCTGCAAACATCGGTAGCCGAGCGCGTGACAAACGTGGTGGCTGAGGGAGAAACACGCACGTAATTTATGGTCCCTATTATGTGCGCCAGACGCACCGTCCTAGCCCGTAGCCGCCGGTTTGCTTGGCTGGTGCGTGTGCCTGGCGTCGTCGAACATTTACACACCAAGACGCCAGAGATCTCGGCGGGCTGAATGCACGTAAGGCAACCCCGGGCACGGGCTCTCGTTGGACGAAGCGAGAGCAACAGTCGGGACAGCCAACTCTCAGGAGAGACAGCCACAAAATCGGCAACAAAATATCATTTTTCACGTTCTGAAAAATGATGGCAAAAACACTGAATGCCGAAAAAAAAACCCCAACATAATGGGACACATTGTCGGGATACCGCGACCTATGCGTTCCTATGGGTAGAGGGTGCGCTGGCAGGTCTCTTCAGTGAAGTAAAAAACACTCGAGTTTCGTCTCTCGAGGGCTTCAACCAGCGACCGCGAGGATCACGCGCATGACCTTCAGCGTCCCGGATCACATCACATCGCCCGGTCCGAGAGCATTGGGAGTGCGCTGCAACGTTCGTCACCGATTTTTGGGGCGATTTATTGGAACTGCCTCTGATAAGGGTTCTGTTTGCTATTAAAGTCAAAACTCTCAGCCACAATCTGCGCGTAGCGCAAAATAGGGCGGGCGCGTCTTTTGTTGTTCGCGGATTTCGTACGGTTTTTGGTGTATTTTGTTTTGCTCCTCCTGCTGGTACGGTCACATTGAGACCGCGCAACCCCGGGCTAGATGACAGTCGGGCGAATGAATCACGGAGTGCACATGATTTGTGTGTCCCCTACGGTTTTTTTTTGTGCCGACCCCTCTGATTGTGATGGGTTTAGTGCGTGATTTTTCGTTTTTTTCGTTTGTTGCTGGCGGGTCAAACTCCACTCGAGAGACCCGCCGAAAATGACCATATCTCGAACAAGTTAACAAGCTCACGCCTCGAGATGACAGCGGTGCCTATTAAGGGACTCAGCACACAAGCCCCTACGGCTCCCAGTTCCGTGCCCGCGCGATGGTATGGGAGCGACCACATTTCGGGGAAAAAATGCGGAAAAAGTGATCTCACAAATGCGGCGGCGGCTGACGTCTTTACGGCTATTAAACCCGATTCGCTTATGCGATTTTCGTGGCGGTCGCCGATCCCGCATAGACTTGGCGCGGGAATTAGCGTCAGAACGAATGGTGGAAGGTTCAATGAGGGATCTACAATAACCGACATCAAATCGTTTTCTTGATTAAAAGATTCCAATTAGCTTAACAAGATGCTCTAAATTGCATTGATTGCAAGAATTAATTAAAAACAACTTGTAATAAACAAAACCACAGACAGCAGT
The DNA here is from genome assembly GCA_000349145.1 of Anopheles dirus. Lineage (NCBI taxonomy): Eukaryota > Metazoa > Arthropoda > Insecta > Diptera > Culicidae > Anopheles > Anopheles dirus. The sequence goes on along the minus strand of KB672868.1, from coordinate 15,083,621 downwards.
AATTAACATGAGAACATAGCTCTCGAACAACACTGACTGCCAACGATTTCGTCTACTCCTTAGAGGACTATGGAGGGTCATTGTGGCCTTGCCATACCGTTCTAGCTATTTTTGGGTGTTTTTTTTAATGAAATTAGAGAAATAATTCGAGCAAAATAAGGAGTGTATTGTGTATTGATAGCAGACCGACGATCTGAAGGATGCCGGATAAGGTTAAGATAGGTGGGGAGATTAGAAAAGGTTAATAGAAAACACTAAACCAACATGAAGTTTTGAACAAAATATGGGAACTTGAGCCAAATTTCATGAAAACCTGGTCACTAAAGAACAAAAATCGTTTCGAACACTGATGATGAGCCATCACCTAGAGTAAGAGTTCGATACCAATTTAATCACATTCCTTTGAGGTGAACGCGTTGCAGCAGTCACTACAAAGTACATTTAATGTTCTGTGTAAATATGATATCCACTAAACAAGTGTTACAACTCAACAAAGTTTATGATCGTTGCAACGATCGTCTAAAAACGGACGGTCGCTTACAGTTACAACACGTACCGTCAAACACTTTTCACGGCTGCCTTCGATTACTCAAACAACTATACTCATACATCGCAAACGAAATTATCGCTTTACGAACTTTCCACCAAAGACAGCTTTGAAATATAATATATTTTGTTCTGCACGCGGTACGCACACTCGTGCGCGTACGGCATCGGAAAATCGCCAAACGATCCGAATGGCAATGAACATTGTGGCCCGGAGCTGTAAACTACTTCGTTCGGGAAAATCTCTCATGTAAACAATGGTGGCATGCGAACCGGAGATGCAATGATAGCAACCGCCGACCATAGGAAAACTCGTCTCCATGAGGTCATTCCAGAGTGGAAAATTATGTAAACGTCGAGGAAAATCACGTTCTCCATCCTGCACTGCTCGGGTGAACACGGTCGCGTTGTAGTTCAAATCATTTCTCGAGCCACTACGTGATCCTGAAACGCATCGAGCAGCGTTCGTGTTTGCAAAATCAGAAGCTGAGGTGTCGAATTTCACTTTCAAAATACGGCTATGGCGCACAGAACAACAACAGAATGTGCCGGGATGTCCCGGTTTTTGCCTAAGCAAACACGCGCCCACCGTACACATGGTTCAGTGGCCGACGTGTGCGGAGAAAAGTCGCCGGGGAAAATTTTCGAACCTTCCGTAAGAACCGACTGATGGAATGTGACACGTTTTCAGCTGCTTCCTTCTCGTAATAGTGGGATGTTTTTTTGGCTGTTTTGTTGTTTTGCATGACGGAAGTGTTTCCTTCAGGGCAGGCACTCGAAACACTCGAAAAAATGGGCAAAATGTGAAGATTTTCCACCCCACTCGCTGCTCACTTCTAAGTCCTTCAAGATCTAAGTCGAGTGGAATGTGTCAAACGCTAAACGGAAAAATAATTATGAAAATTTCGGTGCTGCCGAGCGGAGTGAAACGGCATCATGGTTGGGTTGGGTGGGAAACAAAGCTTAACAGACAACAAAAACATCCGACTAATGAGCTAACAGCTAGGGGGTAGGTCGGTGCCAAAAAAAAGGAGCGAACTAAAATTGCCTACGATCGTCGTCGATGAAGGGACATTATTTACGGGGGTTGCATCGAGAGCGTCACGCTCATTAATCAATACGGTACGATAAATCACTACTTACCCAAATTGATCCGTATCATGTCCGGGTCGGATAGTGACAGCTTGTACGCTGAGGCCTGGGTAACGCACAACGCCACGAGCAGCACCAGAATGCATCTGTTCGCGGCCATATTTGTGGATTAATATTTTCAGACGCTGCCAAACACGTTCACGTTCACGTTAGGACGCCGCCGAAAACGGCAAACCGAAATCTGTTGGCACCGACCCGTTGCACCGTCGTTCGAGTCCGTTCCTAGCGGGCAGATCTTGACCACGCGGTGTCGATCGATTTGCGCACACGCTTTTCACACACGCTTTTCATCCACCTTGAACCTGGTCAGCTGCATGGCCGTTTCGCTAGCGTTCGCACCGAACCAACGAAACATTGTAGACCTGTAATGAGGGGAATTAAATACAGAATGTTAATGCTTGCTTTCAAGGCAACCGTTGGAGGGAAATGCACTCTCGCAGTAGGCCGCGCAGAAATCAACCCATTCCCTGGCACCATTCGATGCATCCCAGTAACCGTAGTCGCAGTTGGAGTGAGTATTTTCCCGCGAAAAAGGCGATCCCCGCCGTCGGGAGCCGTTAAGAGTTGCTGTGTTTTGATGTATCGTTATCGGCGCGAGGTTGTACGAGACACGAGCAGAACCATTTTATTATCTTCACATCCGCCGCAGGCAGTGGCGACGTCGAGTAGCGTCGTATTTTTTTTACATTCTAGCAGACGATTCATCCATTAAAAGGATCGCCGCTGCTGCGCGGGGCGTTATGATCTGACGCGGTTAGAACAATCACACATGTGGAGAACCACGGCAATCCTTTCAAACGATGTGTTTGTCTCTAGTCCACGGTGGCCAGCCAGCCACGGCATGCCTTCCATCGGAAGGATATGTTCGGAATGGGTTGATGCGACCCGGAATAGTTTATGAACTGTAACGGATGCCGAAAAGGCGTGAACATTGTTTTCTGTCTATTATTTACGAGATTCAGGATCGAATTCCTGCGAGCTAAACACACCGATAAAAAGAATTACCGCGCGAGTTGGTGTTTATGTTTGAAAAGTAATTCCTAGTTTAGCTGGGTTGTTTGGGAATGATTGCAAAGGATGGAGGATTTTGAAAACACGTGTTTAACACTCGTCTGCGCAGTGAGTATGCTCTCATATGCGATATCCCAATGTGAAGTCACGCGGGTTTTTCCGATTCAAAATGATTCAGGCCTTTAATAACTGCCAACTAATATTTAGAATAATATCAATTTAAGATATCGTCTGCGAAGTGAGTACGCTCTCATATGCGATATCCCAATGTGAAGTCACGTGGGTTTGTCCGATTTAAAATGATTCAGGCCTTTAATAACTTCCAACTAATATTTAAAATAATATCAATTTAAGATATCGTCTGTGAAGTGAGTACGCTCTCATATGCGATATCCCAATGTGAAGTCACGCGGGTTTGTCCGATTTAGAATGATTCAGGCCTTTAATAACTTCCAACTAATATTTAGAATAATATCAATTTCCGATATACTGGCTCTTTTCTTGAGTCTTGTTTGGAAAACGATTTTGAAGTCGTCAGTTAGAAAGCGGATACGGACGTCGAAGTCCGGAAGCGATGACAGAAAACTGTGTGATTTCTTCAAGCCTGCTTTAATATAGACATACAGTATGAGTTTCATTAAAGCCTTTAAATATTCAAAAATAGTTTCACAACACCGAAACATCAAAATCAATTTTTACAACCCACCAGAATTTGTACCCTATTTTTCCAGATTTTACGCTCGTTAGGAAAACTCCAATCTCCAATTAGCCTCTTCGGTCTGTTCAGTTGTGAACCCTTTGATGGTAATTGTTTCTGGAGTGCGCTGTTCTCTTCCGACTGCTGTTGTTGTTGCTTTCTCCCTTGCACATTGAGCGTCTCCCTTTTGAAAATCCACTTCATTAGCACCACATGGCGCACTCGAAGTGGGAGATGTCGCAGGACATTTGGGCCGGTTTGGGCGACGCAAGCCGTCGTAAGGACCGGGACGAGTACGAACACTGCGATGTAAAGAATTTCCCATCCATTTGGCGTGCTTCGCCCAAAACGCTCATACTGCACCATCCAAAAACGCTACGGTCCCTTTTTTCCAGCCTGCTTTTCGGGGCGCAGCAAAGACGCACATTAAAAATGCAAAGTAGGGCACCCAATGGTGCACGTGGACTGAAACGCTGGCTGGGAGAGACACAACTACGACACGGCAAGTAATTATCCATTTCCATTCTCCGCCTCCATCGCGTCCTTCTCCAGCCCGTGGGTCAGTTCCAGTCAGTCAGTACCCAGTAGATCGTCTTGACTCTCGCCCGCAGAGTCGGCGTGGATTTTCGGGGTTGCGCGGACAACGCTGCACCGCACGAAAATGAACGGGAATGGAAAAATGAATGGTGCCCATGTGTTCGCCCGACGGTAATTGTGGCGGACGTAAATAATGCCGAACCGTGGCGTACAGGGTCTGATCTTGTCAGCGGAGCCGGCCGAAGCGGCCTCTTCGGACGCACAGATCCTGTGCGAGGATCGTAAAAGGGAGCGGGAAAAACGATCGGGTGCCAAAAAAGACTCAATTGTCCTGTCGCATCGAGTGACGCGCAGTTTGGAGTGCATTCACGCGCGCCTCTTCCTTCGGCCAAGTGGCACACCGTAAATTATTCATCACCAACCGGATCGTCGAGGGAATTAAAGCCCGCGTGCGTACCGCGTGCAATGAGATGCGCCCATTGCACAAGTTCTTCGGAGTCCAACACGATAAGAAACCGAACCGAACAAAGCGGAGAGCTGTCCGTTTGGGATACGACAGAATTTAGCACACGACCTCCATTCTATCACTAAAAAGTTGCAACGGAAAGGTTTGGACAACCGGCACGGCCGGAGGCCGCCATTATGTGTCCCTAACACTTCCTCGCATTCCGTCATTCCATCACGCACGAACCGCATGAAACGCCAAAATACGAACAGAGCACCAAGATCCGTCCGCTTTTGGGTTGTCCGGTACGGCAACAAACGTCCCGATTGTGTCGCTCCAGCCGTTGTTTTATCGTACTCAATTTACAAAGTAATATCTTGAAACCGCTCCCTACCCTAGATCCGCTGCCGGCCAACCAAATTTATGCTGGCCACGCACGGCACCGCGCTGTTTGACATTATTTTCGGGTAGTCGCGCGTGGTAATGGTTGAGCATTTGTTGCCCCCTTGTTGCGACCCAGTGGAACTCCGGCGCGATAAATCACGGTCCCTCAAAACCCTATCCGTACACACACTCAATCAGCTTCGTTTCGGGACATCTTAATTCGGATAAAGGTTCAAATTGAGCGGCTCAACTACGATGCATCATCGGGCGATCGCGTCTTCGCTGGCGACCCCTTTTGGAGCATCTGGTGTCGCGGTTAGGTGCGGTTTGGTAGATAGCACCGAAAGTGATAGCGTGAAGCCGACCCGATCCGACTCCCGAGGCTCGAAGATTTGATTTAATTCAATTGACGCATCCCTGCCTCGGGGGTTGCGCATGTACACATGTTTTTGGAGGGTTTTGGGCCACACGCCCTACCGGTACGCTGGTCGGGGGTCGTGTCAGTATCGCAGTCATCTTTTGATGATCCGCTTCGCGCCGGGATAGAATAGGTCCGATAATTTGATTAATAGCATAATTACACCGAACGGCCGATTCGTTGCGCCCGGACTTCTTGCGGAGGTCGTGGGATATCCCGGCCTGGGACACGCTCGAATCAAAGCTGTCTTCTGCGGTGTGTTCCAGTGCAGGACGGGCACGTACAGGCATGCAGGCAATTTGTCTCCAGCGAGTGTGTCAGCTGCTGTCCGCCTGCGCAGGACGTCCGCTCACAAGCAATGCCACTTCGCTTGCATATACACACACACTCCCTCCCCGTGTAACCTTGTGCGGTCTGTCAGCGAACTCAGCCCGTCAGTCCGATGAACTTACGCGTGCGCGCGCGCTTCTGGATCGTGTTTGTTTGCGAAAGAAATCGCAATGCAAGCCGTACATGCATCGTCACCTCCGACCTGCTTTTCCGTGTCAGTCTGCGCGCGCCATTTGACAGGTCCAGCTGCCCATCGTCGATCTCGGCGCTCGGATTACTGACGACCGGAGGTGCTTGTCGCATAAATTACGATTCGAACCGTGCCCGCCATCGTGCGCCGTAGATGGCGTTTGTCAGCCGGGAGCAGCATGGCGTGAGCACCGGCCACGCCACGCTTCGATCGTCGCTTTCCGATGTTTTGATTGCGGCAGAGCCACAACGTGAGCAACTGATACCTGACGAAGGACAAAACTGCTTGCCGACAGCGTCCGTTCTCTTGATAACGGGCACGCTCTCGTCAGGCCTTTCGCAAGAGGGGCCCCGCAGACGGCTTAGGATATCAAGGATTCCAATTGAGTGCCCATTAGGTCACGGTGATCATCAAGCCAGACGCAGATTTCAGACACCACTTGACAGTCATCCCTTCGGGAGATGGTGCCGACGTCTTGAAGTGCGCCGTTTCCTGCCAGATCCTGCCTGCGGGGAACCCTTTTCGGAGCTCCGCTTTCAAATTAGGCACGCTGCGGGGCCCAGCGGCGGCTCGTGACGGGGATTTTGATTAGAAGCTTTCCAACTTCCGAGCCGCGCCAGAAGAAATCAATTTCCAGAAGCCGTAGCGTAGCGCGGTGGAACAGACCGGTCACACGCGGTAGCTATTGAATACGAAATTAATCAAACGCATACTCCCCGTAGCCTCCTTTAATGTCCACCGATCAAGGGTGGAACAAGGTACCCGGGCGGGTTGGCTCCTTCTGCTGCGTGTGTCTTCTTTCGCTTTCCCGCACGGTATCACGGGTGCCGTGGGTATGGTCATGCATTAATGAAATGCCACTGGAGGTACGTCCAGTAGGGAGGACGATTAGATCTTGGCGTTTTTGCTTCGCTTAGGTTTCCAACATGCCTGGTGGTGGAGGTGGTACCATGATCGATGTTTACCGATTGCCCGCCCAGTGGTTCGAGCTGGGCGTAAAAGTGAAACACTGACACAATCGGGTGATTGTTGGAATGGTTAGGTTTTGAGAATCGCGCTACCAGACGACAGACACCTACATTGCGAGGTTAGCGCGAACTGGGATCTGGGTTAAATGCTACGTGAAATATTAATTGAGGAAGGGCACCGTTTGCCACACGGGCCGTGCTGTGGAATGTGCAGAGGCTGATGCTATCTCTGGCTCGTCACTGCAGCACATAAGAGGCGGTTGTGATTTCATGAAATACTACTTGTCAGCTCTTTGATTCGCTATTATCCACAGTTGTCTGTCAGTTTGTTCTATTTCGATGTTTTCAAACAATGATATCTTACTCAGACAAGTTGTAACACTTGCAAATGCCTAGCTTTATTTCTGCTTAATCTGTATAAAACCAAGAGTACAATGGTATTGACTGCTTTTTCGCAACTGACATAACGGTTGTGAGTCCTGCCCTGTTTCAAGAGGTTATTATTTTTTAAATATTTTCTTGCTAGTTTATCTATTGAGTTTCAAGATCCAAAGATCCGATTATTTGAGATGTCATAGTGGCATAAGACTTTCTGAGACTTTTTGTCCTGTTTGATGAAAGATACTCAGGAGGATTTATAACCTTGAATATGTATATTTGGAAGAAAAATGGATACAGGTGAGCCTTGATACCTTCACATCATGGAGATTCAGTACAGCTTTATCGCTTGACATAAGTAAATACGTGTACATGGAATCTAACATTACAAAATAGGGAATATACCAAAATTACTCAAATATAAATCTAACTCTCCTGCTGTTTCTTCTACTCATCGAAACGAATTGGATGTCCATCTCAACCCTCATCTCCTTCGGTCGCTTAGTTTGAAAAGTATGATCCTTTCACATCTCGATACCCGTAGCAAACAGATTCGCCAGTTTAACCTACACCTAGATGCCGCAGCGTGTTTGGATGTTGGTTCACGGCACAGTTTTCGTGAGAAAATTTTCGAGCACAGACGATTCGTTGTCAAGATCACACGTTAATAATCACACGTTTTCTCTCATAACAGACAAGCACCTCCTCGCGAAAAAAAAACACACACACAGTGATGCAGCACCGTCCTGAACCGAACCGAACTGAAGCCCCCGCTAATTAATTGCCGCAAATTAAACTTAATCCCAAGGTACATTCTTCACACGCGGCACGTTTGCGGCGTAGCGGCCGAAAAGTGCTGAAACGAACGCATTTTCCGGCGTAGTGATAATATAAAACAAACGCCCAGTGGAAAGAAAAGAAGCCAAATAGCACATCACACTCCAAAAACTGTAAACAACGTTTCGTTTAGCTTCGGGATGGTGAAAAATGAAGTGACACCGTCTCCTCGGGAAGTGACCGTTGCTCCGTTTGCCCACCGGTCGAATCAATCTCCGCCTCCTGTGGCCTCGCGACCCGAAGAAGTTCACTTATTCCGTGTCCATCGTGGCCGCCAGAACATGTTTAGCCGCATTTTCCCCCTTGTAGCCGGCCGTGTGACGACAATGGTGTACAGCGTGTCGCGCTGCATGATGTGCTCCCGCGTGTTGGCCCATGAAATATGGACTCGGAAAAACGGCTGACAGCTTTTCGGTGTATCGAGCGGTGTGGGGAGCGCAAGGAAATCCTGTGTGCACCGTGACATCGTAACTTGGCGCACGAAAAGTGGAGCAATGCGCGCCGTTTGACCGCATTTCCCGGCTGCAACAGCGACAGGGCACTGTTCGTCACGTAAATCAGGCGTCGCGCCTATCGGACAGTGACATAAATCAAAAGCTCAACGTGCGCTAGGTAAGCGCGTACGAGCTGGGGCTATTTAAATTAGTTTATCCCTCCCCAGTCCAAATATAACACGATCAGTTCATCGGTGCGGATCGTTCTGTGGTCAGAACGCTAGATGGGAAATTCGGAAAATCGATCGTTTCCTGCAGGGCATGGCGAAACGGAAGAAAAATCGACCTTTCCGAACCGATGGTGCCACTAGTGAACGTTGTTCTCACCTCACCTCTGACCCATCGGCAAAATGCTATAAATATTGATGTTTTCCCGCGATGGATCGGGTGAGGAAGACGACCCCGTGAAAGAAAAGCGTAAAAAACCGCCGGGACAACCCGATTGGCACCCCGTTGAGTGAGCCGCGTTTCGTCGAAATTTGCATTGGTGGAGAGAGAGAGAAAGAGAGAGGGAGAGAGAGAGTCGAAATAAAGCGAGAACGGCAACATTTCCACGCGGGGCGCTTCTTCACGTACACAGCGATACAGTAGGCGGCGTTGCAGGACGTTTGCACCGCGCTTTTCCGTTTGCACCGTGCAAACGACGCACACGGCTCACCCCAAACGTCCCGATAGTGCGAAGATCGGGGTGAAGATCACAACAGCTCGGGGCGTTGATGTGTTGTATTTCTACACCCGTTTTTTCGCATGTTTTGCACAGTGGTTTTCCACCGTTTTCTTCCCTTTCGCAGCCATCTCACCGATGGGGCTGAAATCGCATTTTCCGTGCGGCACTGCGGCTACCTTCGGCAGTTTGGAGGACACGCACCTTCGCGAACCGCGAACGGGGAACTATTTTTAAACCACACACTATACACACGACGGTTCGAAACGGTTCGATCGATTGATTCGTTCGAACAGGGATGCGGCTTCGAACCGATACGTGCATAGTTCGGCCGCACAACAACATACCCGATCCGTGCCGAATCCGAATGGGTTCGGCCCGGTGACAATGTGTGTTTCACAGGTCACGCAAACGGTTCCATTGTGAGAGACGCTTTTTTGTCTTGTTTCATTGCAAAAGTTGTCAAACAATTAGATGAAAAACCTTTCTTCCCCAACATTATGCTCTCTCTCTCAATAGCGCCGCATTGTCGCTCAATTAATTGCTTCGCACACCGCGCAGGATTATTGTGTTGTCAATCCCTGAAGCCCTGTTTGTTACCTGATCGATCTGACAGGTTGACAGCGTTTCCCGTACTGTGATCGTGGTCCGTTTGCGTAATCCAATTTGTCAGCGGTGGCTTTGATTCACTTTCTTCCTTTTTTTTTGCCTTTTTCAACACACAATTCACACGATTCGAAAACTGCACACAAAAACGCGTTCTAGACCTTTATTGCGGTTCGCGATGCAAGGACAAATATCGCAGATCGAATGACAATCGATCCGATACTATTCCTTAGTTTTTTTTCCTTGGTTGTTGTTATTTATACTCGTTCGTTTCGATGCGCTTTTTCTCGTCGACACTCTTGGTTGAGCGTTTTGTTTTCACTGCTTGGCACTTTTTCACTGTTTTTACTCTTAAATTTACACTTTACCTTGGACACTCTTTACCGATTTGTTGTTTTTTTTTTCTCTCTTTCCAATTATTCGTTGCTCACTTTTTGAAACACACAGCATTCCTGTTTGTAAGTTTTACTTGTTGAAGTTACTTTTTTGCGTACAGTTACACCAAACGTGTTTACATTTTCCCTTTTTGCATGTATGTTTTATGACTCGCCGGTGCGTTCTTCACTTCTTCTGCGGCAGCCAGCAAAATTTTACCATCTTCTCCTGTTTTTACTTTTCGTTTTGTGTCGGCTCCCTTCGTGGCATTTTATCTTCTCGCTTGCCTTGAAAACCGTACCGAACACATGGAGTTTCACATTTCACATATGGAAAATGCGCTTTTGACAGGGCAGTAACAGGACCGAGAAAAAAAAACGCGCACAGATACACCACAGGCACGCTGCACTCTGCACTCGCTCTGCGCAAACTATTCCTCCGTTCGGCTCTACACAGATAAATCGACACACACACACACACACACGATCGCGCGCGGCTGCTGTGGAAAAATCTTCCGTTCTGCGAGCGCACAGCTCAAACTGTTGCGCGTCCAAGCGATCGGAACGTCAGTAACGGACTGAGAAAGTATGCTCCACGCGATGGTCGGCGGCTTTCCGGTGACGGTTGACGCAGGGCTTGCTCTCTCGAGGAGATCTTGGGTTGGGCGGTAAGTTGTGATGCATTTTCGATGGTGGTTTGGTGCTATTCTTCGTTCTTTTCAGGATTATTCGAAGCTTTTGGGTTGAAGAACAATTTAACTATCAGCAAATCTATCCGAATGAGAAAATAAGAGCATTTATTAAACAATAATTTATGATAACGTCTTTACTAGGAACTTTTTTTTTCAGGCTAGCTTTTTAAAACTATTTTTACAAGAACCTTTTGCTAAATTTTTTTAATATTAAAACATTGTCTTGATTATTGTTTTACAATTGTTTACATGTCTGTAGCAAGTGCTAGATCAACTAATCGTTCTTCAAACATGTGTACCTCCCTGTAGTACTAGGCACTAAGGTTTTTTAACAGATTAAATCTAAGAGCGCAGGATGAAGCTAATCGTGTTTATGGAATGTTCTTGAAATTTCAAATAATTTTGTGACGAAACCTGTTCGTTCATCGTTCTATTCGTTCTGAATGTATCGTTCTAAAATAATCCCACACAGGTTTGCTAAGAATCCATAAGGATTGGAAAAAGTAAACAAACAAAAAAATAATGGCATAAATAGATAAATAGGAAACATTTGGCTTTCAGTACTTACTTAAACTTTAACTTAAAGTAACTGTCAATATTCCCCAGACAGTATATTATTTTCATGTGTTTGAAAACGAAACAAAACACATATTTTGTGCGATCGACAAAACTCACGAGCGCACCCAAAACCATCTCTATCACGAATTCTCTCAACGATCGTAAGGATGCACGCACGATGAATGCATGATGAGAAAGAGAGCCACTGCACTGGTGCGTTTGGTTTTATGCTTCTCACGACGATCGTCGCTCATTCTCACTCATTCTTTCTCACTACTTACTGAGTGTTTCGTTTTCCTTCAGGACATGCGGATCGGAAGGCGATACAGGAGCTACGAACGTGAGTGTGAAAGAGAAGATTCTGTTCGAGGGTTCATTTTCACCGATCATGAACCGATTAAAGTGATCCGGGTGAAATTCTATATTGTAGAACGCGATGCGGAAAAAGTGCAGGTGCTTTCTGTTGTTCATAACAAACTTCATCCTAGAAAACCGAAACAGTGGAAGTGGAAGTGCTAGACAAAACTTAATTGGACAAACCACCATGATTTAATTTTCAACAATTTGGCTCGAACCGTTCAAGTGGCGGTTTGACACCCCGCATGCATCCGACTCAAGCCTCAATGCACCAACCGGATGGTGCACGTGCCATTTGCAATACTTCTTCCCTCGGAAAACTCCCCGGGACCGGAAAACCGGAACGGCATTATGATGCCCGCTTCCCGTCGCTCGCTGCACAGCTTCCGGACAGAGCCGGATAACCGAAAAGGAGTTTTGATGTCTGTCTTAATAAAATTTCTTCCTATTTGCTACCTTCTGCCCGGTCGAGTCGGTTTCCCGATTTCCGTTTCTATTTTCTTCTCCGCCCGTTGGAAGGAAGCGTCACATCCGGAAAACTCATCCAGCGGCGGTTCATCATCACCGTCAGCATCATCGACAGCGATCATACGCGCTCGCACCGGATACGTCACCGTGTCAGCGCACGTCAACAGAGCGCTCGATTTCTGCTCCAGCACCAGCACCGCCGCCGGTTGCGTTTGATGGATGGAATGGAGGCGGAAAAACGGCCGTTTCCTGCTTCCAGGATTTCCCGCCCGAAGTGATCCCCCTTCCCAGCTTAAGACAAAGGAAATGATCAGCGCTCCAGTATGCCAAAGGTAAGGGTGAGGCGTTTTTTTTCAATTTTTTTCATCTTTCTCCACCCGCTCGGGTGTTGTGCTCGGGTGACAAACGGTTGTAAACATGACAGTTTAATCACGTGAGACCGTTTGCGTTCGTGCCTGCACGGTGATGCGCTTTTGTGTCGGCGACACGGCGGGAGCGCAAGTGCGTCCCAAACACCCCCAGCATCCGCACATTCGTCATCGCGCGACACATCGATCGAAGTTCGAACCACGGCGCTCTGGGGGTCTGCCGAACTGGGTCGACAAACGTAGTCCCAAAACTCCGCCACTGACCATGCGAGAGTTGTAACACGAGCAAGAAATTGTAGCAGACGTCTTCACGACTTCACGAGCGTGAAGGTGGCGTGGGAAGTGAAAGTATCCGGGTTCGGGGAAGAAAAACGCTCTTACGGAAGCGGAAGGTGGACACACACACACATACACATGGGGGAAAGATATTTATTTTTAAGCAAACAAGATGACGTTTTGGCGTCCCGTCTACGAACGAGAAGGTTCAACGCGCACGGTGTAGTGTTTCTCCCCTGAGTCAAAGGTTTCACAAGCTGCTGACGTTTAATCTCTGGTCGCCCCCGGGTGCGGTTGGCCAACCTATGTCCTAATCATCTGTTTACCTATGCGTTTAGCATGAAGAAAAGCCAAAATAACCATGAAAGTGAGTACGAAAAGTAAATTTAAGCATGTTTATATCAAAATAGAACAAAAGCCACTCAAACTTTGCACTATCAATTGGTAAGAAAACCATAAAATATGTTAAGTAAATTAACAACTGCAACTCAATACACTCTATAAACAAGAAGCTAGTATACTCAAGCTAAATTATTGCACATTAAAAGCAACATAAAACATGCATGACCTGAATCGCAGCCACGCAATCACCGCACGCTGCAATAAAACAATAAAAGACAATTAATTACACCCTCGGGCCAATAATACCAATGCCGATCGGGGCCGTCCTCTTTCAGCGTCTTCCATCCGAATCTCATCTTCTCGCCATTCTCCCCGACCCCGCCAGCAGTGGATAAGCGATCATTGAGTCGATTATTGTACGTTTATTTTCCGACCGGTCCGTAATGTACTCCGCCGTACGTACTTCGGGGTGGGTTTGGTCAACTTCACTCATCACCTCCTGGCTAATAATTTCTCTAGCCCATACATACATACACACAAAAACACACGGGTACTTCATCATCTCCTTCCGCGCTGTTTCCCGGGCGCGCTCGATGGGAACGCGAGTTCAGTGGTCAGCTTACACCAGACCTTCGTTACATTCTTCAGCAAACGTTCTCCTGCGCGGCCGACGGGGTGCGACGCGTGCCGTAAACGCACTCGGTGGGGTCGTGTTTTGATTCATTGTTGGTAATGTTTTATTAACCGCAAACGGTTCCCGGCGAGCGCGCGTGCGTGCGCACTGCCGTAATCGAATCGGTGCATGATCGTGAACTGGGGTAGGGACGCGATCGTGCCGTGGAATGGGTGTGTTCCGTTCTGTCGAAAGTATTTTCCATTTATTCCGTGCATTGGGTGGCTACCGTTGGCGGGTATGCGCTCTTTAGTCGGACTTCATAACGCTAATTTTGAGCTGATCGTTAATGCTTTTGCGCCTTGAAGTAAAATGCCGATTGGTGCTAACTTTCATAATAATAAATAAATAAATAAATAAATAAATATGTCGGATCTCTTGTATTCTTTCAAAACTCCTTTAATATGAATTAATTGTATTGACAAATAGTGACTAATTGTTAATATACACTAATATTCATTAGAAATATACCTTATCCAAACTTCTCCGGTCGCTTCGTCAGAGTATTAGCATGCGGGCTATAATTGATGACTTACGAAGTCAAAGTCACAGCTAATTCATGAACAGATGGGTAGCGCCTAGTCTTGCATTCCACAGGGTATGGGTTCACATCTCCACATCCATATCCTCTAGTGTCACAGTATATATTCAAGTTATGCAAATCGAGAGGAAATTAATCGGTTTAGAGACTTACTTAGGGTGTTCTGCCAATGAAGAAGCAGAGCAAAGCTTTCAAACTCTTACTCTAGCATATTCTACAAAACAGCTTCACAAACTTCAGTATATTACTTCGCCTAGAGTCCCAAAGTCCCTTTCTCCGTAACTCAGACTAAAACAAGTAGACATTTTGTCTTTGTATATTACTCAAGTTTTACTCTTTCCAGGTAGATTGGTTAGATCATTCCATACACTGCTCGTGCGTCATGTTTATTGGTATATCTGTAAACAGTGCTTGCCAAAGATTGAAATTTATTCTGGGTTTCATCTGATGCTTATCTGAAACACGAATTAATTATAAACATTTCCTGCATCATCAATCCATCATGCGAAATCTTTTGCATATCCTCGTGGTCGGCAAGTTGCGATTCTTAACATCTTCAAACATAACGATACATGGGAATACATGTTCTATTAACTGAAATAAATAATGCTACATAATGCACATAATTCTTAAAAGAAATATTTTGCACCATAACTTCGGCACTTCATTGCGTTTTCAACGGTCCTAGTGAAATTAGGCTTATTTGGCGTTTTAGATCGAAACAAATTACCGACCACTGGCATATCTGATCGATAAATTAAACCCACAATCATGTCGTTCGACGCTGAATCAATTGTCCTACATTAGAGGAGCTATCTTTTACGTGAAGCATTCCCATACTGTAAGCTCTCCTTTGCAGATATACATAATCCGCCTTCCATCGTGCTCTTCCAGATGTAGTCGCTTGTCGATCTGTTTGGTCGATTTATTCCAAGACGCATAGTTGCCTATCTGCGTTGTCTCTACAATGTTCCACCGACATCAACCATCCTACCGGGAGGATCCTGCAACGGCCAGCCAGGTGAACGCGCCATGTATTTCTGATTAACGTTATGATTATTACCTTTCAGAAACGGATCTCCCACCTTTCCTTATTTCCACGCCTTTCCGCGAGCGTCCACGTGCGCGATCTCGTCGTGTGTCTCCCATATGCGCGTGGGAGCTGCACACAAGACGGGAGTGCGTTGCATCGTATCAGACCATTGATTCATTGCCGTGATCCCCGGAGCCCGTTGCGGAACGAGGATGGGATTGAGTTGAGGGTAACATAAGCGCACATGGCCGGGATGGGGCCATTAAAACGAACCGAAACGAACCACGGTAAAGGGCAATACGGAAACGCTCGTTGAGTCACAGGCGCGGTGCTCGCGTGTGGTAGTAATTCGTAGTAACGGCGCTCAAACGAGCGGTTTGTTTGCGATTAATGTTGCTCAGTGTAATCTCGTTGACATGTGCGCACACGGATAGGGATTGGGTTGGGGATCGCTTAATGTAATTGCGTGAAATTGGATTAGCAAGCCGAATGGTATGCTGCCTGCATCATTAATAACTGTAATCACCTCAAGAGGAATACGGAGAAAACGATAATCGGAACCGGGCATAAGATAGTGCGCGTATTGATACGCTGACTGATGAATAGGGTCTTTATGCTGTTGTGGGGCTTGATATTATGGCTCAATTTAATGTAAATTCTTTTTTATATTCACATAAATGTAGTTAAATTGACGTTTACTGTAGCTCCTCGTTAATCGTATACCAAATTACCAAGCACATTTTCCAACTTCGCTCGATCGTGCACAAGTGCATTGACACTTTTCCTAAACATGTTTTCCGTTCCATCGTTTTGAAACGTAATCTGTGCACCCAGCGAGAAAGGCAAACATCCTTCGCTGCCGCCGTCGCTGTAGCAGCTGCTGCAAGTTAGATATCACGCGCGTACTATCGCGGTCTACGGCTGCATCCTTCGTCAAACGTGCATCGTAACGGAAGGCAGAACGATTTCGAGATCGGAAAGATGCACTGGCGCGTCTGTTGCTCTCGTGCCAACTGCACCAACAACCGGTGCAGCGTGCCTGTGTACACAGCTTTCCCCGCTCTGCCCTAACAACCTCCTCCTCGGTCTCGGCCACGGGGAACCTGCTGCAACGCGAGCTGCACATCTGGAACCTGCTCGTCGGCATGTAGATCGCTACCATCTTGCCATTTACGCGATCCCTGCTTATTCTTTCGATATTTCATTCCCTCGTTGGAAATCGCTTCCTGGGGTGGATTCGTCGTAAACGGGCGCACCCGGAACGGATTGAGAGTGTGCGATTGCGGAACGATCCGTCCCTGGAACATAGAGGCGACGCTCTAATCAATCTCAGATCCGTCGCGCGACAGGTTTTAGAATTCGGGAACGTTTGGTCCGCGCCTCTTCAGGACCTGATGCGCCAGGAAACGACAACTTCCCGGGAACTGTCAACATAAATTTCGCACTTAACCGCCGATCACCGCTGTGGAGGGAAGCTTCCGCCGTAGCGTGTTGCAGTAGCAATTAGCGACCGGGCGGAAGGGACGGAGGCCAAATCCTTTCCAGATGTTTTGGCCCGCGCACGTACTGCGTGACCTCGATCTCGAACGGGGCGCCCCAAATTAGTGTCGTTTTTCTTGCAGCGTCGGACGGATCTCGGCGGTTGGCAGCGCGGCTCGGATAGTTTTCCGGCACGGTGAGCGTGCGTTTAGGTTCGACCGGGTTCGGCGGTTGCATGTTATCAAAACATCCTTGGCCATTTAAACAACCCATTTATTTTGCACCCCGAGGTCTCCGAATGCCCTGCACCGGAGGGCCATAAATATGTGGCTGAAAGTTAAGTTATTTATGGGAAATTGACGGGCGTTGTGATTTACGCGTTGTGATGTGTAGGTACCTTCATAACAAGAGTGTGCGGTGCCAGCGAACAATTAGGGATGGTTTAGAAACGATGCTAGTAGGGCAGTTCGCGTGTAGAGGCTTCACGGTCTGTAGCACGATTTGTTAGTTGAGTATTCTTCAAATTATGCATATTATGCTTAGTGTTATTACATCATTCTCAAATTGAATGCATCTGCATAATTTCAGTCCAAAACATAGCCAAACGAGCAAGTGGAGTTCAGAGAACACTATTCCAAGCATTTCTACGCTTGAACAGGATCAGTTCACTTCAAGAAGTAATGTAAAATTTATACACTTCATCGGTGACGATAGATTGTTTTGAAAATGGTTTGAAAATCTTCGTGAACAGCTTCGTGATTCAAATAATCTGAAACCTATAACAAAACATCTATTTATCTATTAGCTATCCTACAAACTACTTTATTCGGCACATCTACCCCATGCTTATGTCACTCAATATATGGCCTATAATAGATATTCCGCGAAGAAAGAGACATCTCATCGCAACGAACACCTCGCCCCGACTATGGATGACCATGTTTGGAGCGGTTCGGGATCCAGAGTTCTACCATTCTTCTGCCATCGTTTATAGAATCTCCACCGCTTTCAATAAAGGCGGCGTATCAAATCTGAACTTCATGACCCACCGCTAAGATCGACGGGCCTTGCCAAATCGGAGCCGAACGGCTTTCTGTAAACCGCACCGATCGGTTAATGCTTCACCGTCCAGATACGGCGACGGCACTACAGTGTCCATCAATCGCTTCGCACCATACTGTATGACATCGGCACCACAAACAGACACACACACACCTACGACGTCCAAACGCGCTAAGTAACGATTTGTACCATTATCGTCGTCAGCATCGTTTGGGGTGTTTTTTTTTTCTTTGTCGACACACCTTTCGAAAAAGGGCGGCATTTACTTTTCTCACTTCTCAGCCCGCCACCCGGGTTTCCGGCAGTGGCCCCGTTGGCACGTTCCCGGGACGCAGCGTGCGAAGGGATTTCGTTTCAAACTTTTGTTTTTTTTTTTCACTGTTTTCACCAAACACCAAACTCTTCCGGCGGTTGACAACCCGTACGCGCTCTAATCACACTTGACACGAAACGATGATGGAATTTGGGTTTTCTATTTCCATTTGCCGCTTGGCCTCAGGCGCTTGGGCTCGCCCGTGCCGGAAATGCACGCCGGTGTGGAGGAGGGGGTCTGTTGCGTAGGAAGTGCATCCCTTCGGAGTGCATCCCGAAACGTGCGCGTCTAAAATGGGGCCACCCGTTAGGTGGCTCGGCGTGCCGGCCTCGGCACCTGCGCCGTTCGTCGTTTGATACTAGTTTTGTTTACACATTGCGCATTGTCTCACCGGACTGGTGGACACGCGCACGGAAGTGGGATTATACGGCGAGCGGTGGACGTAGCGGTCGGTGGATCGTTTGCTGTATTCCGACCTTTATTCTAAGCCGCCCAGTTCACGATCTGATGAGGTCGTGCGTGTTGCCGATTTAGGGCATTTCTAGTGTGAAAAGAAAGGGACGAGTTGGATGAACTATCATTTTTCATATCTAGAATAGTTTTTTTTTAATTAATCAAAAAGTTTTTTCATCAAATATCTTTTATATATAATTATTATAATGTGATTTGATCTGATTCGTGGTTCGCTTTAGGTTAGTACAAATTTCATACATTTTTTTTAAAATTTACACAGATTCTTCGTTTTATGAGAACTTCTTGTTCTAAAGCAACTATTAATATGACTTGAGTTTAGAAGCATTGTCACAATACATCATTTTCTTAGTATTGACTGGGCAATTTATTGTTAAATTGTCTGGATTTGAAAACGATGATCACACTTCGATAAAGATATCACCTAACACTTTGACAGCTCCGGCGTCATACACGTTTTTGTGAGTTCTCCTATAACAAAAGCATGCAAATCAGACAGCAAGAAATACCCGCAGCTCGTCTAGAGACGCCGTGATGGGGCCTTACGATCTGAATCCAAATCGATCCCTACGGAAGAAACGCTGCAGTCCACAAAGTATACGTTCTCACTCTGTTTTAGCAACAGTATTGCCTATGTACTTTTTCTCATCCATAGCAACACTTGCCCAATGGCAGAGATGTGTCTCCTTTGACAGCAATATCAATTCCACGACATGCCTCAAAATTCTAAACATACGTTCCCGACTCTCTTCAATTGCTACCCCCCCACAAAAAAGGGTCGGAATCAATGAGTGTGGGTGGAAATGCATAATTATTCCCTTACACCGAGGGTAACCGAAGGGGAAACGCCAACAACTTTCCTAGAGAAGTTTTCAATTTGTGAAACGATTATCTTTCCGGTCGCCGCCGCGTTTTTGGTGAGAAGGGAGACGCAACGAACGATCTTCCCGCATCCGATAGGCAACACCCCGAGCAACCGTATGGCTGGTTGCCTGGCAACGCGATAGTAATGTTTCACAACCCATCGCTTCTGGCTGACAGGTGAAGTGGTTGGGTACAGTAGGGCTACGGTGCGCCGTACCGAATGATCGATGGCATGAGGGTAAGCTTCTGGGAGGTACGCGACGTCAGAAATAGCTTCCATAACGATTAACGGATCGTTATGACAGTGGCGCAGGCAACCGGATGCTTTGTTTTCGGTGACATTTTATCGTGGTGATTAAAGCAGAGCACAATATTGTGCCACGCTGCGAGAACCAAACCAGGTCTTGGTGGGTGTGTTGGACAGGAGAAACGTTGGGAGGGAGCAATACACCCAGACGATGTGCAACCCGGAGCATGGTGCAAATACACAGAGATTATGGTATTGTTAGAACCATTTTGTGTTTGCAAGCGAAAATCCGGCAATTTGATAACACTCGGCAAGGGATTTTTGATTGCTGCGGATTAGGGACAACTTTTAGAAGGTGTCGCACATGAACCGTGCGAAGCCGTTGGCAGCTCGTGCGTTAAAACAATCAACACCGTGTGATTAATTTTAGACGTTTTACCGCCTACTAGAGATAAGGGCATGAATAGGCAAAAAACAGAATCACGCAGTCACATATTTAATTAATTTAATCATAGCCAGTAATAATCACCTAAGCATTAGCTTAATCTAGCGTCGTTATCTGTCAGTTTTGGTGGAATGAAAATTTTGAAACCGCTTACGAGTAGTTCGTTTCTCACACTACTCGAATCTCACTTCTCAGAAGCAGAGTTATGTTGTGAGAGTTCATGAAAGCAGCGAATGCCGCCCTTAAACGCCAAACACGGTGCAGCTGTGGGCAACCGACTTCTATCACCAATATCAGTTGAAAGTAGACACGGCCAGATACTACTCCCCTCCGAGTTGTCCGCCGAAGCCGCCGGTGACTACTTTGATCCGTACACGGTTGAACGGTACGGAGCTTCCCGGAAAGAGAGAAAGCAAGCGAGAAGAAAGGAACTACTCCCGGTGCGCCCGAAATATGATCACTTAAATAATTTTATTTCCTCCTCCGATGGTTCAGTTCCCGTCCCGATCGTCGCATCCGCAACTTCCGACTCTGTGGTGCGGTTGTGGGTTCCAGAAAGCCGGGCGCTTGACGATCCGTAGCAGTCGTGTTTACAGTCCTCCGGAGCGTTCTGGAGCACCCGAATTCGTCCGAAGTAAACAGCGCCCTGCGGCGTTTCTGTGACGCATCTTCAAGCCCGAGATGTAAACATCTCATCCACGCTCGGATTTGAACGTTGGAATCTCCTTAAAGAACTCCAGGCGAACTCCGATGGCGACTTATGGCTGCACTGCTGACGCGATTTCTCCCACGCCTACATCCCGCTGGCACCCCGCTCTGTAGGTAAATAATTTACACGTATTGTCAACATTTTAGGAAACTATTTCGTCGGAAATTGGTCGCGAGCAAAAATTCTTGGAACCGCTTGCCCACGCACGGCACGTGAACGCCGGACAAATTGGAAGTGATCTCAGCGCGTGGAAGGCCGGGTATAACGACGGTTTAACCTATTTTATGAGCACCACGGTGTGACAACCACGACCCATTGCGGACAATGTACTAGGTCAACCGAGGGGCCCGAGACGGGATCTCGGACATGCGGATCACTTTACATCCCGGCGCTGCTAACGGATTGTGCACCCACCTGGAAGTGGTGCAATGGCCACCTAGCGACCAACACCAAGATCGCACACGCTGGCAAACTTGACAGCAAATTAATGCGAACAGCAACCGTTTGGCCGGGGAACAAATTGCTGTACTCGGGCGACCATTTTTGCCACCATGCACTTGCTCAACTCGCTCGCTCGCTTTCGACAAATGGTCCCGATGGCCGTGGCCGGTACCGGATGGGGTGTTGGACGGAACTTCGGGGTCGAAGTAGTTGGCATGCACGCTACAATCTCACTCTTTTCCTGCTCTCCCTATCACAAGCACGGGTTTTTTTCGGGTGGCGTCAAGAAACTAGCCAAGGTTAGGACTCGGGCACAGGATTCGCTTGTGTTGAGAAGGTGCGCCGCCATCAAACACCGAACCGCGATCGCATTAACATTTCACGGACGTGTTTCCTTTCCATTTCGTCGGTGCTGTTTTCCATTCCGTCGGCTGGGCATTGATTAATAATTCATGTTTATGATTATTTGAATTTAATTTGTCCACTATGCATCCCGCTCGCTCGACTAGCACCTCTGTACGGTGGAGGAGCTGTTGTTTATGAGGGATCTTTTGGATAGAATTTTATATTTTTCGGTAGGTCTTGTTAGCTGCATACTAACGACGTTGGAAAGGACTTGGAAGATGTTCATGGTGTGCTTTGCCTGTCCAATAACCTCGTCTGCAGAGGAAATGCACCTGTGCGACGATCTTCAAACGTGAAGTGTGTTCGATGCATGAGATTCTAGGAACCCAATCATTCCCAGAGATATTAATCTCAGGAAAAATGTGTAGAATCACGTACAGTACAAGACATCCAGCGGTCGTTGATGTCGGCAGTGCTATCAGCTATCACAAATGGTCAAGCGTTCCACGAAAATTGGCGCGAACTTTATGATCGCCATATCGCGCTGCAGAAATCGTTCGTTCCGCGCCTGCCCATGTCTGCGGGTGTGCGCCTTAGAAGGGCACGCGCACGCACGCCGTGTCCGAAACATGAAAGCGTGCGTATTGTTGACGGAGCGCGCACGCTCGAGTTCGTATTTTTATTAAAAACTTATGATGATGATGATGATGATGTCTCTCAACATTACATCCGCACTTCCAGCCCTGTATGCCCGACGTGCTCCAGCTCCCGGACGGCACGCGCCCTGCCCTGTACGCAGATGAAACGAATGGTTGTTGTTTTCTTTGCCGCGTGTACACAAGCAAACGGTCGCCACTTGAGCTCCCCCCGGGCCGGGCAGAATGACGAGCCACCAAGGTATTAAGAGATCAAAGGCTGACGGTTTGCGTTGGGGCGAACGTCACGCATCAACCTGCCCGCTAATGTTTCGATCCGAGCAGCTCAAGGAGCATGACCCTGATCCACCCAGAGATGTGCGGTGTACATTTTTGTTTAATTTCCCCGTTTTTTATATACCTTTTATCATTTTTCCTTCTCATTTCAAATCCTGTTATACTTGGTTTACTTTATTCATTGAAATATAGTCAAAAGAGCTTATCAGCTCTCAACACAGGGGCTCTTTTTTATCTAATTGATTATTACCAAGTTAAATTTATATAACTCAATAGTCCCTGTCAAGAGACATTTTAAAATATGACGAATATGACATTTGAACTCATCTTCAATTACGTATCGCAGACATTTTTAATACTATTTGAACATTGTTTTGCGTAAGTAAGTGTTCATGTTTTGTTGATTGTTTCTGTATATATATTTGAAAAGAACTTCTATCATCGACTTATAATATAAATAATAATCTTATATACAAAAAGAAACGTTCCGTACATTCGTCCAGTATTTACGACAAAATTTAAAAACTGCCTTATACCACCTTTTGCAAACTTTCTGTCGGCATAATAGCACACAATACTAAAGATGTTTATTGCGGTGCAAACTGATGCTGGTGCTTGGCAGCTGCTCACACTGAGTGCTACTACACTTAGTGGTTTTTTTTCTCTCAAACAGATCCAATAGGTATTGAGCTTTTTTCTACCGCCAGGATGTTCCATGTGTTCGTCTCAACGATCTTTCATTAATGACTTCTTAAAAAATCTCCTCACTTCCAAGAAATGACGGTGTGATGGTCTGATGCCGGATATTTTCATAGCAATTTCGTTCATCCACCGGAAAAGATATTAAAACATGTACTGATGCCAAAGTATCATAAAAATTTCACGCATGATATAATTGCCACAAATATGCATATCTCCACAGAACGTTTACTTTTGTAGATCCCTAAGGAATATCTTGCAATATCTAACTGAGCAGTGTAGATATTGCGTTGCAAATTAGAACTGGTTCTTCGTATAAGATCATCATAAGCGGAGTTTGCCTTTGTTTGTTTGTTCTACAGTTGTGTGAGAACTTTGATAGAATGAACAAACTGTTTAAGATTTCCGGCTTTTTTCAAAATGTTGTGAAATCGAGTCACTGTTTCGCTGCTTATCAGAAGTTCCCCTTTATTCTAATATCTTTCTCATTGTTCCATCTTTTTCCCATAAAATTTCTGCTTAACCTGATTCTCTTATTAGCTCGAGGCCTCTTGGTTTGCGTACCGCTTGCGTCGCTTCCACTTGAACCAGACTTAAGCAGGATGGTGCTGCATCCTTACCGCTTGTGCAGCAGCGCGCAAGGTTCAGAAATGGAACAAGAACCTCACAAACTCCGGCAGCCTTGAACGGGGGCAGACAAACAGTGTGCCGTGTGCCATCGCTGCACGCTTCCACACGCGTGCTAGTTCAGCGGTATTCGCTCGGAAATGTTACCCCACATTTTCTACACATCCCACCCCGGGCATTGCATTTTACGGCCTGTATGTTTGTTTGCACAAGTACATCTTGACGAAGGGCTGAGAGTTACGCAGCGCTTACGCCACACCAGTATCCCAGACGCCAAGTGAGCGCGCGCGCACACACATCCTCAAATTGAGCTGTTTTCCCTTGTGACAACGCGATGCTGTTGCTGCTCCCCCTTCCACTGCAAGCTACCGGAAACGGGACACCACTCCGGAACCACTCTTGTGGAAGAGAGAGAATAAAAAAAACGAACAAAAAACACCTCCATAAAGATAGATAAAACAGCGAGCGCGCGTGCTTGCGTGCGTCCTCGCACGGTGAGACATTAAATTTGTCCTCACGGTATCCGAAACGAATAAATCCACCGGCGTGACGAGATGATCGAATATCAATGTGTCGATCGCGGTAACCTTATCCACCGTGCGCCGAGTGGATCCATAAATCCTTAAATGTGACAGATTTTACGAGCCTCCTGCGTGCGGGTTGATCAACCTCACGATCGGGGACGAACGGCTACTTGCGCCGCATAGCACCGGTTCCGCTAGGTTCCCGACGTCTATGATGCAACGCGATCGGGCAGCGAAGAGAATGAAAACAAGCGAGACGCTTGAAGGAGAGTTCGGTTCAGTAGCATTTCTTGCTCCTTACGTTACGCTATAAATAAATCGTTTATTAGATTGTCAGAATGTTTTGATTATGGACTGTTTTACGAGCGATTCCGATGTTTGACAGTAAAATATACATCTCCCGAGCGGCTACCGTGGAGGGCCGAGGGCCGGGAGAGGGCTTGAGACTCAAAACCCACCCGATTACAACACTGTATTACATGGTGTATGGCCGGGTCCAGATGGGACCATTCCCGTGGCCACACAATGCCCCACTGTTGTGTTGTTTCTGCTCCACGACGAAAGCACTTTCTTCATCATCAATCCCGAACCCATGAGCCCGCCCTTTGAGCCATCACCACCACCTAGGTTATGCTTTTGCAGCATAAATAAACGTCCGAACGGCACAACCATCTTATGGACCACCACCACCACCACCACCACAACCACCAGGCGGGCCAGACATCCCGCCTCAGGTCCACCGAGGCAGCAATTTTCCAGTTGAGTTCGAGTTTCTTTAGAAAACCTTCCACCGCCATTCAGATCAATTGGCTTCAATTGTCTCCCCTCCGGGGTGCCCGGGACCGATGGAATCGGTGTAGATTTATTTTAATGCTATTACATTAGCGACCGTTTTTCCCGTGCATCTAAATAAAACTAATAAGAATGGCGAAATCCGGGTGCGCGCTTGCACAACCGCCTCACAGGGAAGCTGCTGCCTATCCCTATGCTGCTTGTCTCACTTGCGTCTCACACGGAGCACGTCTTGCACGGGTAAAAGCAATTGGGTTTGATTGAGCTGACCCGCGCTCTGCCCGCCCTGGACAGGGCGCAGGGACCTTCGAGTGCGAGTAGTGGAACTGTACCGATGCTAGACCGGAGTTTCGTAAGCCTCTCCGCTCAAGATAGAACAACCGTGGTCCTTCAGCCCCTTCAGCATAACAACACTTGCATAAACAAACTCGAACGATCGCGACAACCTGCGCTGCCGTCGACGGAACCGATGCTACAAACAAACAATCGTTTCAAGGACTCTTCCCAATTCCAAGCGACCGCAATTGAACCGCAACGGCACCGCTCAAGCAGCTCGTGCCATCCGCCGTGCCAACAGATGCTGGCGACAGCGGCGTGCAGGACGAGCCGATGCGATAGAATCTCGATGAAAAGGTTCGAACACTTTCTTCTTATCGTTCCCTCTCCATCGCCTTTTCCGTGGATGGTGGCTCAGGTGCTTAATTTATTTCCAGCAATAAATTAACTCCCGCTACCGGGTGCAGGCAAGTGGCTCCCGGAGTTTTACGGTGCAGGTTCTAGCAATGCAGGCCGACTGAACGATCGGGTGCGCTGGGTACCTCTTCTTGGGAGGCGAATGAGCATCATCAACTATCCGCGGGTGCCGATTCGTCGGAGCGAGTTTCTGCGGGCGCTCGTACTGTCTCATATTATATAAGGGTATTTTTGAGGAGAAATCGGTTCCGGAGAAAGTTATGAGATAGTGTTTCTCGTTATGGTAGATTCGATGTTTCGAAATAATCCTCCATTTTTTCTGATTAATCTTCTAATCTTCCCGTCCACGAGAACAGCAAAATTTGGTATTTTCTTCCATTTTTTAGTGTCGAGTTTTCATGGTTTATTTATTGTTTGTTTGTAATTACAAAACGACTTCTCATTTATTCATTCATTTTAAAATAATAACGTTCTTTATTATTTTATTGTTTTTTTTTTTATTATCTTCAAACATTTTTTAACATTTCCCACTTTATATCCTGTTTTCAACTTTCCATTTATCTTCCTGCTTGTTGTGTTCATTTTCATAGTGTTTTTTTCATTATCGGAACACCATTTGAATTGAAATGGATTTGAGTTTGAATTCTACAAACAATTCCAATGAAAATGATAAATTCAATTCCTTAATATAAAAAAGTGGCTTTCTCTCTTTACTTTCATATAATGCATCCGCATTTCTAATTCCTTGTTTTCTACTTATGTATATACTTTCTCTACCATGCTTTTTTCATTTCATTTCTCTTCTGTCCGTTATGTATTTAATTTTCTAGAGTGTCTTAATTATTTACTTCAACTCTCAAAGACTCATTAATAAATTATTGTTTATATGTTTAAAAGCGCTCAGTTTTAGTTTAGAGACGTTTACTACAAATAATCTTTGATCCGTTTGATATCTTATTAATATTTGGATCAATATCAACCTAATATAGTCTTTTATAGATACATAATTTATAGAGCTATTGGAATTTTTCAGACAGAAATGTACCACCATAAAAACATACAAAAAAAACTCACCCTGATATAACATTCACAGGGCTCCTCGCATTGTCGTAGAGGAAAAAAGCCATGATGATGCATCTCCGCCTTCCAAAGAAAGAAAAAATGTGATTCATTCATCTTCCAACGCCGCTCCGGATATCCTACACACAATCAAAACATCCGCCGTTACTCGCCTTTCGGAAGAAAGTGTGTACATGGGGTGACAACGTTTTTTTTTTCATCTTGAAAGTCTCAATTTCTTCCGGATGAAAGACTTCACCCACGAAAGAAAACTCCGGCCGGCCGACAAAGGGAACCGATCTCCGCACATTTCTCGATCCCATTTTTGACACCCAATTCGAGGATTACTTCTCGAGGGGAAATAAATATCCACACGGTGGCATAAAAAATGGCCCTAAGCACCTTAACGTCACTACACCTTCGGGGGGCGTGCCGGCTACCGTTGATTGTTTCCGAGCCCTTTGCCGATGCGCAGGATACGGTGAAACAATATCGTCCAGGTGCTGCCCGTCAAGCAGGCGTGCGTCTTGAGAACTTCATCATCTCGAACGAGATCGAAGTAAACTCAGCTAACAAGATCGACCGCCAACGAAGTGCGAGCACGACAAATGGATCGATTCAGCACCGGTTGTGCATTTCCGGAGGTTAGCCTTCACACCCAGCCGCAACCGTGGCATTCCGTGAACGAAGGGGGGGGTGGAGCGCAGGGTCACACTTTAGATGCCGTCGGAATGTGGTGGCAAAACGGCGATGAATCGGCGTGTGAAATAAACGAACGATCACGTTTCAGACGCCACGCCGTAACGCTGAAATAGGAATCATTCCCTTCAGGGAATGGTCTCAAGGTTTGTTTTTTGTTTTCTGCAGCGTGATAGCAGAACGGGCACGTGACGTGTGCAAGTGGTGAAAAAGCCCGCGAAAGGGTGCAAACCGGTGAGGGTGTTGCATTCGAATGGGTCTGGTTTTCTAAAAGTCTCACGTTTATTTTCACGAAGCTGCGGCCAAGAGACCATGTACGTCAGAGTAATGACTCAGTGAGTTTATAATGAACCTAGAAACATGAACTCGCACAAGAATCTGTATAACACACGTTATATGCATTGTTCATTATTGATAGAAATCTTGAAAAATAAATTTCAAGAAATGTCTCCACAGAAATACAAATACAGATGTTCTATAATAGAAATGCTTTTAAAATAAAAAATGAAAAAATCTCACATGAAACTAAATATTTCGTCATAAATTTTCATTATTCGAACCAACGATTTTATGGCATTCAATATTATAGAAATAGCTCTGGGCTTAGGAGCACCTCACCAGGCTCCGGTGGATAGGTCAACTTAATCATTAAGGTATATCAACGGATCTGTACATTGGACCATTTTCAAACAATTTCATACTCTTGTAAGGCAATGTTGAATAAGATATGCTGCTCAAAATATCTTAGTTTAATACACCTCAGTTTAAGCTTGAAATTCCCTCGAATATCTTCATTTTCCAACTCTTGTTTTCCACCACACGCTCGCACGTATCCAGTGCCACTGTTTTCTACCTGTGCATCCATCCTGCAAAAAAGTCCGATCAATCAATTACCAAACGAGGCGAATCACGCAGTCCGCACACGAAGGAGCTTAATTTACTCTCCGGCAAAGGATACCTACCTCGCATGCGCATCGAAGGCGCATCGAAGACGTCGCGCTGGACGACAACATTTATTATTTATTCCACCGCGCGTCCTATCGCATCGCATCATCCTGTTGGGTTCGGAATCGAATAATAAATAATCACTTAAAGCTGTCCGCACCGCACCGCGGTTGCCCAGTGCCCGTTCCCAGGACATCGTGCCCGTCGTCGCATCTCTTGCGGCATCAGTCCACATTTGCAGAAGGTGTGCATTTGTTTATCGCCGGTTCGTCGTCCGTGTCGTCCACGCCTGTCCATGTCGTCGCACCGCACCGCCTCCGCGCGCAATATATCTTTGCGATCCGGGCCGCATTATCATATTTATTTATTCATTCCAGCTATGTTTTCGCACCACCAACGTTTGCTATCCGTGCTTATCGATTTGTTTGGTTGGTTTCTATTTCGTTCCATCGACCGGAGCGGTGTTGCTGTTGATGCGTTTCTTTCTTTCTCGTTCTTTACAGCGATCTGCTCCTTCCCGGCGGGACTGCTCCTAGATGCATGATAAGCAGGATCCGTTCGAGCCCGAGGAAGAGGAACTGTGCGTTGAACAGTGTGAATATCATACGAGAAAAATCATCATGCCGGTCACAAGGCTGGGAGTTGCATGTCACGGGAGACAATCCAGACGGAGTCTGATAAGCGACATGCAATCTGGAGATAAACGATTCGACCTTAAATGTCACCACAGTACAAATTGAATGTTCAATGTGAAGTGTCATCGATATAAATAGCTTGTTAGAGTATTATCTCTATATAAAACTAAAGGACCTGTCTCAATTTTGCTTGTTTTTTGAAAATTAAACCTTTTTTAACTGCATTACCCATGAACAGATGGCGCCAGCCACTCAATCAAGGTGGCTGTGATACTTTTTCTCTATGGCTGCTATGGTTTTTGAATGTGTTTTCTGCAATCTGTCCAATAGCGGCCATTCCAACCGTACATCATTAAAATATTATCGACCTCATCATAATTTTATATTTTGTTAGAGTATCTTCGTTATGTTCAGTTCAATTTAAGATATTGTGAGACATTGATTTATTCAAATTCATTTATTCAAATTAATAAAAATTTCTGATGATTGAGAGGAAAGGCTATCATTTCATTTTTTTCTTAAAAAATCAAAGAAAAACAAAGCAAGGGATTTCTATCTGTAAATTCATGCTTCAGACACATAAAAACAGCTTGATTGGCGGCAATCTTTGAGCAGATATTTGAAGTCACCATCACCGAGCGCCCTTTACCTCCGAGTGCATAGTCGTCCCGTGCCGTTTCAGTCTGTCAAGTAAGTCAAGAAATCGGTTCGCTTCATATACGGAAGCTAATACGCGACAATTCAAGCTCGTTTCGCTCTGAATTGGGTAATCGCGATTGCTGCCAGGAGGTAGGGGATCGGAGATCTGACATAACGCTGCATCGTGTTGTGTGATCGACGAGTGACTTTGACGGTTGTTGCTGCTAAGATCGCGATTTGTAGTAGGCATCAACAGTATTCTTTGTGCAGGGTTATCTCACCTAGCATAGTGTAGCTTTGACATGTATTTAATATAAAAACACGCACATGACAAAAGAAATGTATTGTCAAGGGTTAATCATAATAAATGCAATGCAGAATGATGTTGGTCATAAAATAATCAATCGATATTTTATGTTCTCGTTCGGCAACCCGCGATAATGACTGACGTAATTCTAGTGCACGTTCTTCGCTGTACTTTTCATGAGCCAATTGCACGCCAATTCCATACAGCTCGATTTCCGCATGCCACCGAAGAAACAATATAAATCGTAAATGGTCAGTCATAAAACTTAAGCGATCAAAAAGGAATCTAACGAACCAGGATGGCACCGGTACGGGAAAGGTCTCACACACAGCTCCTCTGGACGTGCAGTGCTTCCTGTTTGCTCGTAAAATCACCAACTCGATCTGCCGATCTGTTGCATGCGTATAGCAAAGCTGGTGTGTGTGTAAAATTAAACCTATTGCTGACAATTTATTGCACCCATCGACGAATCTGGTCCAACGTCACAGGCTGCACTCTACGCCGGACGGTACGCGTAAATAATATGCAAAACGCAGCCACAATCCTTCGTCTTCTTCGCCGTTTCTCCGTCACTCGGGAATATCAACTATTAATAGCTGGTCAAACTATTGTCTCCGCGCTTTACGTAATCGCCGTTCGTGACATGGCGCGGAAGGTGCGCACTCCATTCACGCCAGGACGAGCGTGACCGTGCGTCTCTATTGCAATAATAATGGCGTCGAACATGCCTGGCCGCATGTTAATTTTCCACGTGCTATTCTCGTTTATCGACAACTAGTTATATCGGCCCGGTTACACCCGGGCATAGAAAACTGTATTCTATTGTATCGTTCGTTTAAGTGATTTTTTATTGTTTTTCATTTTGGAAGGATCTATATTTTCGGCCTGCTTGTGTGTTTATTTTGTACTTGGTATTACGCTCAAATACCAACGATTTCTTTATAAACGATGTTTTTAGTTGCGACGCCTTCGCGATTTTCTTGTGCTGGATGCAGAATCAATACAGCCACGTTCTGACGCGATGTCACCCTGGATAATGCAACGTACAGTTGTCCGTGCGCAAAAACATTGGTTGGTAAAAACAGTCCCAGGTGGTTAAGAGATTGTCCTTGTGATTTGTTTATAGTCATTCCAAAACACACTTGTAGGGGAAACTGTTTACGACGTATCTGGAATGGGAGTCCAGCATCATTGCTGTCGCAGTAAATGCGCGGCAAAAGAACATCTTCTCCACGTCGCTTGCCTGTTAGTATGCGCGCATGAACACAGTTGCGCTTAAGATCGACTATCTGTAACCGAGTTCCGTTACATAAACCGAGTTGAGTGTTAAGGTTTCGCATAAGTAATACTGGTGCAAAGCGCTTCAACATCAACCGGTGCAACGGAACGCCGCTCATGTTAAGTGAGTTCAGATATTCAGAAGGAAGTTGCAGGTTATTGTGTTCTTCAGGGTTGACCAGCGTATCGACTGACAGGTACTCTTTTGATATTTCGGGCAAGCGGTCTAGTACTGCATTGTTGATGGCAGCCACATCTACGTTCAACGGCGATAGAATTGCACGATCAGTGAAATAGGCAGGATTTTTGTAGTTTCGATCGACCTCAGGATAAATTTTCTCGATCAAAGACAGCACGTCTGCCTCAGGATTATTTGAGCTTGGAAGCATCAAATCTCTTGGAATCTTTGCAAAAGATGAATTTAGCCCAGGGAACGTTTCATGCCGTCCCTCACCAATTTGCAGTAGGAATTCAGCAAAAGTTTGAAGTTCTGAGGCTCGAGCTTCGTTTGTTGCCATTGTTACGCGCATGTTCACTTTTAAACGCATAACATGGCACTGTGCCCACAGAGGACTCCGCTTAAGGCACTGGTTGATTATCTGAGCATCTGATCCCTTCGGCACGATTGGAAGAATTTGTCGGAAGTCTCCACTAAGCAACATCACCTTTCCACCGAACGGCCGTTGTATGCCCATAATATCTTGCAGTGTCCTGTCAACGGCCTCCAGAGCGTAACGGCTACTCATAGACGCTTCGTCCCAAACGATCAATGATGTTTGCCGAATCAACTCTGCTAGCTGAGACTGCACAGAGATGTTGCACTGGGAATTTTCGTCTAACACTAAAGGCAGCTTG
The DNA here is from genome assembly GCA_000349145.1 of Anopheles dirus. Lineage (NCBI taxonomy): Eukaryota > Metazoa > Arthropoda > Insecta > Diptera > Culicidae > Anopheles > Anopheles dirus. The sequence goes on along the minus strand of KB672868.1, from coordinate 15,051,222 downwards.
AATGTGGAATGTACCGTTTTACCTCCACTCAACAGCAACGCTGCGATTCCACTCGATGCAGTCGCTAGTGCGATTTTAGACTTCCGGCGGGTATATGCTAGTATTTTTTCTAGAAGGAAGGATTTGCCTGTGCCACCCGGGCCGTCAAGGAAATAAACGTTTGTATCGATCGCTGACGAACGGTCTAATGCTTCCGTAATAGTGTCGAATACTTCACGCTGTTCCACATTCAGCAAGTTAACAGTTGAAAGTGTTCGTTCCAGATCACTCGCACTGTAGGATCTTTCCGCATCGATCAGTGTGTTAACAATCACTTCCGTCGTGAGGAGGTCAATGACGTGAATAAAATCGTTAAGTTGTGGCATGCTACGGAAACTGGTGAGATCTTTGGGAGGTGTAGTTCCGCGTAGATACTCGTCGATAATTTGCAACGCATGTAGTTGCTCCATATCACGCAAAATTCGATTTTGTTCAGAATCTTCCACCGTATATCGCTCCCGGTTACGTGAGTGAAAGTCTTCGCAAAGATGGTCCACGTAAGTATCCCAAAGGCACCGAGGATTTTCCAGGAATCCTTCCGAAAGTATTAGTGCAAACAGATGACGTAACTGTGCGGGCATTTGGAAACTCACTGCTTCCTGCATGGTTCGATCCCACTCCGAGTCGTCCTGCAGAAGCCCAGCCAGTGTTGCTGCCTGCTGGTATGTGACACACACTGTTCCATCCACAGTGCGCAAATCTTCGAAAGATGTTGGCCCTTTGCGATAGCACAGTAACAATCGCATACAATACCGCTCCATGAGAGTCATCGAGCAGGAGACCATTCTACCAATCACATTGTTGGCGCTATTCCGGCAGCGGCGAATCCAGTTTTTCCCTGTGTTGTGCCATGATAGTCGCTGTGTTTGCTTCGGCAAGGCATACCGGTAATACATTGGAATCTCCTGGTACGTCAATGTTTTTGCAAAATTGTCGTTGGCCGCTAGCTCGAAAAACCGCGTAAGCATGGTATTATGGCCCCTGTTCAGCACTGCTGCGACTGTGTCTTGTGGTCGAAATAAGACGCTTTGTTGATGTTCAAGATGAATTGGCAATTGAACAATCGTGTGAGATTTTGCCTGTATCTCGAAGCGCATGATCCGCCAGCAGCTCTCGGACGCAGAGATGTATCGTGCATCGAGATACTGTTGTATTTCATCTACCGATTCGTTCAGCGAAACAGCTATTCTATCATGTCCCTTATACACGTATTTGTACAGGTATTTTACACTCGTCACCGTAGTGCATACCTCAACATTAATGTGGCAATTGTATTTATGCGACAACCACGGATTATAAGGGACCACATGGCGGTTGTCCAGCACAACACCCTTGACAGTAACTGTTCGCCCATTGTTCCGACGACGGTACAGCGGATAGCCATTATTTGCACGACTTGTCTGCTCGCAGAATGCTTTTGGATAATGTTTTGAACATGTTCCATCTTTCATGCAAGGGGCTTGCAAATTAGATCGACCACACGGGCCATGCATCATGCACTTCGTTACAGTTTCGTACAGTTCTGCATTCTGCGGGTCTGGAATTTCTGCCGATACCAACCGATCAAAGTCTTGCTCTGTTCGTGGTTTGTCGTTTTCTCCAAGAATTAGCAGACAATGCGCGTGTGGTAGACCACGCTTCTGGAATTCAATGACGTGTATTTGAGCAACTTGCAACCCAAGAGCTCCAGCGGAAATGTCATCTAAAATTGCCTTCAGTTTGAGCCGAAATACACGTGCAGTCAAATCTGGCCGGTCTGCTGCCTGTTGTCGTTGGAGTAAGATTCGTGTCACTTCCGGCCACGCCGGGTTGCAAGTGACAGTAATAAAAAGATCCGGCTTACCCATGGCCCGGACAATAGCCATTGCGTCTTGGTATTGGGCGCGCATGTATCGATCACTACCAACAAATGAGGGCGCTAGGATGATGCGCGTTCCCGCTCGTGCCAGAGTAGTAGTAGTTGATGGAGGGCGAGTTGTGTCCGAAGTGATTTGTGGTGTTGCGTGTCGTGGTATTTCGTTGATAATATGTTCAAGATTGGCAAGATCCATTATGCCAGCATATGCATCAGCTCGCAGATTTGACTGATGGTCACGCTGGTA
>KB672868.1:14809472-15049071 GCA_000349145.1 Anopheles dirus | reverse complement strand
TCTGGAATTCAATGACGTGTATTTGAGCAACTTGCAACCCAAGAGCTCCAGCGGAAATGTCATCTAAAATTGCCTTCAGTTTGAGCCGAAATACACGTGCAGTCAAATCTGGCCGGTCTGCTGCCTGTTGTCGTTGGAGTAAGATTCGTGTCACTTCCGGCCACGCCGGGTTGCAAGTGACAGTAATAAAAAGATCCGGCTTACCCATGGCCCGGACAATAGCCATTGCGTCTTGGTATTGGGCGCGCATGTATCGATCACTACCAACAAATGAGGGCGCTAGGATGATGCGCGTTCCCGCTCGTGCCAGAGTAGTAGTAGTTGATGGAGGGCGAGTTGTGTCCGAAGTGATTTGTGGTGTTGCGTGTCGTGGTATTTCGTTGATAATATGTTCAAGATTGGCAAGATCCATTATGCCAGCATATGCATCAGCTCGCAGATTTGACTGATGGTCACGCTGGTACTTTAATCGTTGGCCCTCCATTTTACAGAACTGGTCGACGCAGTACTGCTGCATCAGACGTCCACCGCGATGTAGTAGCGAATGCTGTCCTTCCCTCCAGCAAATACGGTATGCCGCATACTCTCGAGGGCTCACCTGTAGTGATGAGGAACGTTGAAACGAATCTTCATTATCACTGCCTGTTTCTTCCACGTTTCGCGATGTTCGAACATTGCCTCGTCTTGGTTCTTTTCGCAAACCGAAAGTCCATCCAACTTCACCGTATGGGTGCAGTAGCGGATACTGCAGTGCATCATAGAGTTGGTTGTGGTCGAAAACAGACATCAAGGCGCCGGTGGTGCGTTTCTGCAGAATAATATCACGTGGTTCTGCATTTTCGGTACACACAAATATACCACCAATCTCGTCCACGGTTGGCCGGTTGTACCGACGCTGATCGACGTTTTGCATTCTCGCATGAATACGCAACTGTAGATTATTCTCGGGATTCATACGCTCGTACGCATGGTGGAAGATAGCAGCGAGCGGATTATGTCTTTCAACGATGCTGTGAAGTGTAGACACTATCGCCCGATTGAGCGCTCGATTGTATTCAACTCGCGCGTCGATCGACGCATCGCGTTGCTCTTCCGAACTCGAATCGTAGAAGTACAACTGTGCGAATTGAGGAGTATGTCCAGGAAGTGGTGTTAGACTACCGATGCGATGACAGAGCGCTCCCTGGATACGGTAGTTGTAGACTCCTCGATGGGCAGCGACGCTTTCATCTTGACGCACACGGTCATTTGCTCTTATCGATGCACCCATTGAGGTGAATGCGAATGCGTTGTTATATGCTCTAATATTTCTGATAAATTCAGTATTTTGAAAAAGCTGCTGCAAAGCGACCGGAGGTTCGTCAAATGATGGCAATACAATCTGTCCTCCATTGCAGCATAGACTGGATGTTTCTGTGGGCCATTTCATCGCTGCGCAATATGGACACGGTTCCCATAATGGAAGTCGATGTCGTTGTGGATGATGGTAGTCATCGTGGTAACCGAGTCCTATCTTCCATGTACGTCGGCCGAATCGCGAGAACATTCGTTGCCGACGATAAACCTCATTTTCCCGGCGACTTTGTATAGCACCTGTGTTGGTGGCGATAGTATTCAGAAAAGCCGATGAAATTGACAATGCTTCACGAATATCCTCGGCTGGAGTAGCATGGGCTCTGAATAAAAAATGTATCGACATATAAATATATATAGATATATGTTCAATTGGCTGCATAATTAATTTGGACTAATCTAACATACTGTGCAATCGAAGAAGACGTTTCTGGTTCTTGAATAATTGGTACAGTGACACTGAGCATTGGTTCATCATCCGTGTTTGAAACTATTTCGGTTTGATTTGTATTGAAAACAGCAATGTTTTCTGTAACGGAAGATCGCATGGTTCTTTTGCGTTGACGGTATGCAGCTTGCCGCTTCCTGTGCAACCGTGCTCTGCGTTCTGCTGGTGTTTCCATGGGTGGAGTAGCATATCGTGCCATCAGTAATGATGGATCCATTCTGTAGTTCGAAAGCGATTTGAATTGCTATTTGCTATAAGTTGATTCACATAGTTACTACATACGTTGAAGCAACTGAGGACGTTGAAGCCGTTGGTACAGAAATGGTTCCATGCACTGGTTGAACATTTGAAGTGGGGTTCGCTTCATTAGTTATGACTGCACGTGGAATTGCGTCCATAGCCAATATGTATTATCGGGGGTGTACTCTTCCAATGGTTTTCGAAATCCGTGTGTGTTTGGCTGGCCGGTTTTTTTCATGGTATGTGATGAATACAAAATGTAATGTGATGAATAACAAAAGTTTAAAAAATCGTTAGCAAAAACGTGTATTTGAAAACGTACCAGATATACTTTGTTTATTTCAATATCAAGTTGAAATAACTTTTATGCACGTAATCTGAAACACTTCTTGAATTATCGCTGGACACTGGTGTAATAATCGTCAATTGCAAAAATGTGGGCAATGTGTGTTCTGATGTGAAATGTGAAATAATACGATTAACCGCAGTATGAAATGTACTTCCCCTTCAAGTTGGTAGGGGCAGTAACGGTTTCCATGGTGATTGTTGCAGTCCTGCACCGGTTGCCATGGCTGCCCATAGTGAGTCGGGATGAAAGACGTGAGATGAAAGACGTGAGACGTGAGCGTCACGCGTGAGAAATCCCCTTGCTAACATTTATATGTCGATAGTTTCAGATCAGTGCACCGTCTGCGAAAACGATGGTGATTTCGGTCCATACTGTGCACGTTCAAATGTTTGCATTCGTGTTCAACCCTTTTACATACAAAGTGGAATTGAAAATTCATTCTTATAACTACGATTTTAACGTAAAAGCATCGAAAAGAGACAAGCATAAAAATTCATAGAGAAGAAAAGAAACAAAAAGAGATTTTCCCATACCGGGAATCGAACCCGGGCCTTCCGGGTGAGAGCCGGATATCCTAACCACTAGACAATATGGGACTGTTGGAAGCTGACTGTCCATAGCTGTATTTAAGCCGACTGTAGTGTTGAGACATTTTTTTTTCGAATTATAACCATTTCAGTGTTGCTGAACGTTTGCACTAAGTTGTTTGATGTTGTTAAGTGTAAATTGTTTGATTTTAAGAATTAATGTATTTTCACTCTTCATTGTACTTATAAACTTCCCAGTTTCGTAAATTGCTCACAAAATGGTTTGAAAATAAAAATTAAATGCAGAAGTAAAATAACTATCTATTCCTATCAATTAGTCTCTTGAGGACCCGCTAGTACCGCAAGCGCGCACGATTCCGTGCGTATTAGCAGATTTGGACATTCCTCAACACACTTCTAACGCATAACGCACACAAACCTCAACGGGCCGGCAGCGCGCGTCATTTGGCGAAATGTGCTACTCTGTGAAATTGATTTAAATTAGTCCCAATCAGGCCAAAACGCGTCGCGCAAACGACTACAGTCACGGCGAAACGGTTGACGGCATTTCGTGGGTTACACCGACACCGGTGGTGGTGTATTCGCTCAAAACGAGCATGAACATCATGATCAAGCGGTTTTTGGAGACCCGCCCCACACTCCCGGAGTGAGATTGTGTTAGTTGCGTGCGTGTTCATCGCGCTCGTCACTGCCCTACGCCACGTGGAAGAAGGATACGCCTGCGCCTGCCACCCTGCGCAGTACCGGTGATTCCCGATCAGTGTAGCTGTTGTTCCAGCCTGCGCGAGCAACCGGAGTTCTTCGTCGTGAGTAATCCCCGGACAGTGCACGGAGGAGTGGTGAGAGAACGACAAAAAAACACCATCCTCCGTGGATTTGTAGCATCGATCATAGAAATCATACCTCCCCACGACTGTGTGTACGCGTGTCCGCGCGTCCGTAGCCGCCCCGTCTGGTGACCGAGCTCCCGATCATACACCCGGTGGAGGAGGTGTTTGTTATTGTTGCGTTGTTGATATTATTTCATCCATCTCCGGCGCTGCGTCCCGTCGTCATCGGTCGCGCACCAATACCAATCGCAGCAGCAGCCTCTCTCCAGTAACGACAGCGGGAAAATCTGGAGTCATCTCCCCGGCCCAGTCGGAGAGCAATAATCACAATTACTTCCGAGCGCGCGTGTATGCGTTGCTCTGACGGTTCTGGAGAACGACCACTATCGCGTCCGGAGCGCGCCGTATCGCACAGGCAAAACAGGTACCAGCCGACGTTAATCGGCGTCAATTGCAGCGAGATAGCGAGTGAGTGCTGACACATTCGTTCACAGGTTTCACGTCGTTCCAGCTCACAGTGCGGTTAGCCATCGTAGTCGTGCGAAACTGATCTACTAACTGAAGTGCCCAGCTTGTGCAGTGCTGCATGATCCACCGTCGTCTCGGCCGTAAGGACAAGTGAATAACAAGTGTGTGTGCGTGTGTGTTCGTGCGAGTGTAAGTGTCCTAGAGAGTACTGAAGAGCACTGCAGACTGCAATGTGTGCACAACCGTCGCAATGAGGTGCAACGCTAGTAGCAGCGTCATCAGCAGTACGATGGAACCGAGCACAGATAAACCACCGAGCAAACACGATAGCACCGGGGTAGACCTCAGAAAGGATAGCGCCGCCGCCGGTGGCGGCTGTGCCCTCGGCATCGACGAGCGTACCGGTCGGCTCCACTGGTGCCCCGGGTACAGGTTCGTGAAGATCCTGTTCGTAATACCGGCGGCGATGCTTCCGATCGGTTTGCTGTTTCTGCTGTTATCTCGGTTTCAGGTGGTTGGGTCCGTGAGCCTGCGCGAATGTGGTGGTGAGATCGGATATTTCACCGCCGACGAGCAGCTCGCCGTGAATCACCTGCCAGAGGAGATCGATTGGGGGGCGGCGGTGGAAGAGTCCGTGGAAGATTCCGAGCGCCGCTGCCAACCGATCGCAGAGAAAGGAACGGGCGAAACGGTCGACACGGAGGATCGCGGCCTGCTGCGGGACATCGTGCGCACCTCGTTCATTCCCTCCGAGCGTAGAGTCCTGCCGGCGGACTGTCTGGCTCCGAACCAACATCCACTGTACGACCCACCACCGGAGGGGCGTCGACACCGCGTTCGGAAGTCGCTCACCCGGCTGGAAGACGATCGAGCCAGTCCGGAGAGTGTGCGCGAGGCGCAGGTGCAGAAGATGAAGCAGTACATGGATCCCCAGGCGGATCCGTGCGATGACTTCTACCAGTACGCCTGCGGCAACTGGGACCGCGTGAATCCGATCCCGAAGGATAAGGCGGCGCTCGATACGTTCGAGCTGCTGCGCGAGAGTCTCGACGTGGTGCTGAAGAACCTCCTGCTCGAGGGTGAACCGGCCGGACTGCCCGACATCGAGAACGCACTGTCCACCGTTCCTGCCACGGAGACGACACCGACGACGCCAACGTCCACAAATCCGGTGTCCGGCGGAGAGCCACTCCACCGCGTCCGCAAGCGGGGCCGTTCGCAGCGTGCCGTACCGAACAAGCTGATCATCCGCTCGGCCCAGGTGAAGCGGGTCCGCAGGCGTGAACTACCCGCAGGTGACGATGCCGAGACGAAGGCGCGCCATCTGTTCGTGTCCTGTATGAACTACGAGATGATCGAGCAGCGCGGGCTAGAACCGCTGCGTGCGCTGCTCCACCAGCTCGGCGGTTGGCCCGTCCTCGAGCCGGACACTTGGGATGAGACCAACTTCGACTGGCTGAACCTGACAGCGGCGCTGCGCCGCTACAACAACGACGTGCTGATCGTGGAGTGGGTCGGACCGGACATCAAGAACTCGGACGAGAACATCGTCCAGTTCGACCAGACGTCACTGGGGTTGCCGACGCGCGACTACTACCTCCAGCCCGGCAACCGCAAGTACCTGGACGCGTACCGGCAGTTCATGGTGGAGGTGATCGGGCTGCTCGGCGTGACGCCGGATGCCGCCCGGCAGGCGACGGACGAGATGATCGAGTTCGAGACGCAGCTGGCCAACATCACCAGCACGCCCGAGGAGCGCAACAACGTGTCCACGCTGTACCGGAAGCTGATCCTGGAGCACCTGCACGACGAGGTGCCGGAGATCGACTGGACGCGCTACCTGACAATCGTGACCGGACGGCCGGTGAACGGGTCGGAGCTGGTCGTGATGTTCGCGATGGGCTACATGCGCGACCTGGTCGAGCTGCTCGGCGCAACCGAGCCGCGCATCGTCGCCAACTACCTGCTGTGGCGGTTCGTACGCCACCGCATCAACAACCTGGACGATCGGTTTCTCGGCGCGAAGCAGCGCTTCTCGAACGCGCTGTTCGGGCGGGAACGGAGCCCGCCGCGCTGGAAGAACTGCGTGACGCAGGTGAACGCCAACATGGGCATGGCGGTGGGCGCCATGTTCGTGCGGCGGTACTTCGACGAGAACAGCAAGCGCGACACGCTCACGATGACGCACGAGCTGCAGGAGGCGTTCCGCGAGATCCTCGGCCGCACCGGGTGGATCGATGCGCCGACCCGGCGGCTGGCCGAGCAGAAGGTGAACGCGATGTCGCTCCGGATCGGCTACCCGGACTTCATTCTGGAGCCGGGCCAACTGAACGCCCGGTACGCGACGCTCGCGATCCACCCGGAGCGGTACTTCGAGAACACGCTGCACGTGCTCAGCCACATACGGCGCACGGACCAGGAGAAGCTCGGCCAGCCGGTCAACAAGACCGCCTGGCATACGGCGCCAGCCGTCGTGAACGCGTACTACAGCCGGAATAAGAACCAGATCATGTTCCCGGCCGGTATCCTGCAGCCACCGTTCTACCACCGGCACCTACCGAAGGCGATCAACTACGGCGGGATCGGGGTCGTGATCGGGCACGAGCTGACGCACGGCTTCGACGACAAGGGCCGGCTGTTCGACCGTGACGGCAACCTCTACCGCTGGTGGAGCGACCGGGCGATCGAGGCGTTCCACGAGCGGGCCACCTGCCTGGTGCAGCAGTACAGCCGCTACACGATCGACGAGGTGGGCGTCCAGCTCGACGGCGAGAACACGCAGGGCGAAAACATCGCCGATAACGGCGGCATCAAGCAGGCGTTCCTGGCGTACAGCAAGTGGCTCGCGGCCCAAACCGATCGGCGCGTGCTGGAGGCGGAAACGCTGCCCGGGCTGAACGTGACCCGCACCCAGCTGTTCTTTCTCAACTTCGCCCAGATCTGGTGCGGTGCGATGCGCCCGGAAGCGACGCGCAACAAGCTGAAAACGGCCGTCCACAGCCCCGGGCGGTTCCGCGTGATCGGCACCCTGTCCAACTCGGAGGATTTCGCGCGCGAATATCACTGCCCGGTCGGGAGCTTCATGAATCCCGCCGACAAGTGCAGCGTGTGGTAGGAGGCGTAACCCGACGCGGTCGCGGATCGATGCGCGGATCCGCTGTAAATACGAGGATCGAATTGCTCGCTGCACGCGGTAGATGATCCGATCGCAATATCCACTGTACGCTTCACCGATCGTCACGCGATCGCGCCAACGCCGTCGATTGCAAGATCCGCCGGACCAGGCGCAAGTTAATTGAAATCAATTCCAGAAACGCTCCCGAACGGGCTCCCGAGTTTCCGGACAATGTGGCCGGTGCCGTTATCTCAGTGACTGTTATCCAATTTATCTGCCGTAGGTCAATTCCACCGAGGTCGAATCGTTTCCCGTGCGCCTTATGGGGTACGCGAGCTGCTCTTTGCGTCAGCCTAACCTATGCTTTGGAGCAGCTGGAGCGGCTTCGGTAAAACCGTGTTAGATTAAGCGCACCTTCCGCGTCGGAAGTGATCCGCGGTACGAGCAGGAAGATCTGACGAAGTTCTCCACTGTTTAGAATCTCGCTTAAAGCAAATGTTATCATCGCTATTTGTAAAATAACATCTAGATTTTATCCTAAGTACCTGAAGGTTACCACGATGAAGTGCTTTTCTGAGTTCGGGCAATAAAGAAAAGACATTTCAACAAGTACATGGTAAAGCAGCGTCATCAACGCTAAGAAGATATCACAAGACTCCCATACGTCCCGAAGTAATGTCTGCCTTATTAGTAGGAAATTGTACATATTTTTTTTGAAAGCGGTTTAAATTTATTTAAAAAATAACTGATTATCGTTCCCCTGTAAAGCATGGCCTTCTTCTATGTGACATATCAAAGCAGTCAGACAAACGTTCCAGGTCGCAGTAGGCTTTGCCACACGGATAAAGCTTTTTATTTAGAGTTACGCTGTTAAACCGAGCGGTTACGTTTCGTTGTTTGTTCTTCAAGAAACTTTACTCAAAAAGTTGTGGGTCCGGTGAAAATCGACCAGAGAAATTGAACGCTACAAGGCACTCCTGCACGATTTTATACTCTCTATCCACGATGGTAAGCTTTAATTAAATATGTATGAATTCTTTCACACCCGTTTCAAATCGATGACAGTTCAATTTTGTACTGGGCTGTCAATTTGGCCAGGATCCGTGTTGGACTCCGGCGATAACAGACGGGGGTCATCTTCCATCCCAAAACCAGCTGACGTGACGGAAGTTGCCTCCATTGCCACCATCTGCACCCTCCAAACGAGACACCTCCATCCACGGCTCATTGGCTCGGAACGTCGTCCACTGGATGGGAACGATGGAATTCATTCCGCTACATTGCAACTTGTTCCACCGGGAGGTGCTTCCACCGGTTTCCAAAAATAGCACTCGCGTTGTACACCGCAGAAAAAAAAGTGCGTGCCCCGTGTGAATCAAGCGACCAAGTGTCCCGTGCGTACACCAACCGGATGCAAACGGACGAAACTAGCTGCCGTGTAAGATGCTGTGGCTGCTGCTTCTGGTGTTACAAAATAGTTTAACCGCGCTCCACACTACGCTGACCACCCCAAAGCCGTGTCCGATGGCAACAAACCGATTACGGAAGCAACGAACCGGTGACCCGAATGACTGCACTGCACCTTTCGGTTGCATCTGCAGCATCAGCAGTAGGTTTCTTAACGGTCGCGATCGAAATTCTTGTTCTAATTTTAGGCAATGGTCACCGCAGACCGCACAGCACAGCAATGGCTGGCGTAGGAACGGAAGTGTTATTTGCCACGTAGAGTGCGACTTTTTGAAATTATTCGTCCACTCGACTTGAATTACTACTTCGATCCGTTCAGTTACTTCCCAGCAGCGAACCAGACGCTGGCACGCCTGAATTCTTGCAGACGAGGTGATAAATGTCTATGCGGACGCTCGAAGCAAATGTCTGACCAATTAGATTCCGTTCAATCCGATCGAGCCGCGGGCTGACGATCGTTTGTGCATATCTCAATTTGCGATCCGGACGACGGGAAGCAGGAAGTAATGTTTGGGATCTGACTTTTAAGCCACTTCCTGTTGCTTTGATCGTTCTTTGCGGACTGCGATATCTCCGCTGTACTTAATTCGAATGGTATATCGCAGAGGTTGGTGACCCAAGCTTCTCAAGTAGCTTCAATTATCCAGATACTGGTGACAACTTATTCTGTATCCTCACCACTTGAACGGCTACGAAGTAGTATTATCCCCAAAAGTATTCGCGTGATATGATTGTTACGCTTATATGAGTTTCAAAAATGTAAATCGCTAACCATCTACTCACGATTGTAGCAGTTATTTATACGCACTCAATGGCCAAGCACACAATGCTTCATGTATGATCGTTTTAAATGACTTCAAGCTTCCAAATCGAGCCAGGTACTTGGAATCGAACGGTGCAAGGGTCAATGTCCCTTATACAATACCTGACAAAATTGCATATGACTTGCTGGGGTTTGGTGAGAAGCACCACGCAAGAATCAAGAAGAGGGGAACAAATCATTATGCATCCGCTACAAGGCATTCCGCGCCGCTCAGATTCAACTCAGCGGCAACCCGGTGAGGAAACACGGATAAAAACACAAACAATAGAAAAGCAGGAACTGGACATCAAACGGGGTTGCGCGATAAGGACCGCCGCGGTCGGTTGCCGGTTGTGTCACGGAGGAAGTGCGAACAGGAAACAAACACCGATGGTTCTGGAATTAGAATACTAAGCAGTAAGACGCTCAGGTGAGCGCATCAGGTGGTAAGGAAAGTACAATCCACCTCCCTCAGCTTGGAACACGTCCCGGAGGGCAGAGTAGAACCTGCCGGTGGCATGGTACTTTCGGAAATGGAAATGATCAAAATGGCGGAAGGAACCAGCACAATGGTTGTAATCGTGGCACGTGTGGCCATATCGCCGTGGGGATGGCGGTGCAAGCTCCCAAAAATGGAGTGGCTTTGTAGGGGGTTCCCTTACCGATAGGGAACAGCCAGTATTCCCGTAATTCGGTAGCTAATTGAGCTTACGGAATTAGCTGGATACAGACGCATTCAACGACTCCTCAGGGTGGTATTTTTTATGAAACGTACAATGAAAAGTGAACTCCGTTAGACCGGCAGTAAGCATTAATTTCGTTGCGTACAATTCTCACGCTTTTTGGTTATAAACTCCTCTAGTAGATGGCTCTTGTTGTCCAGACCACAGGATAGCAGAACGCTTCAACACTATAGTTTGGTGTTCTCACGACAGTTGACGTGATGCCGGATTTTGCACAGGTTCGTGCATCATAAATCTTCATTAGAGGAAAACGTCCGCTGAAACAAGGTTTGATTGGGGTAGTTTCGGTACAAGCTTAGACGGTTCACGACTCCTTGGCCCAAGGAAATGAAGCATGTACGAACCAGGAAAGGATTTGTGTTGTGGTGTGACTGCAAACTCAAATGGATGTCTGAGATTATAGCAATCACGGCCCGTCGAATAGCTGTGTAATGAGCGTCAGATTAGCACGAAAGAAGATTGATGAATCTGGAAAAGGATAAACGCAGGATCACATCATTTACAAAACAATTTGAATGAATTTCACTGTTCACTCTTCTTCATATGCATTATGTAAAGTACCAAGTTCCATTTGCTTGGTTAATCTATGTGCAATATAAAAGGCCATGAAAAGAAAAAAAGAATTTTCCGATAGCAGAACGTAGTTTCGATCTACGGACCTCTGGGTTATGGGCCCAGCACGCTTCCACTGCGCCACTCTGCTCTTCGTACAATGACGGTTTTCAACACACAATATATAGTCGCGCTCCTTCATTGCCAATAACTAGAGATGTTTTTTTGTTATTTACTTACATTCATAAACAAATGTTTAAAACATTTAACTGAAACTAAATACAGTTTGCAGCCAGCACATTTTGTTTTATCTAGATCGAATAGGCCAACAACCACATGTTATCAATTTGAACGTTTTGGTTAAAGAATAATATGAAACGTTGTTATATATAAAAGCAAATATAGGTTTCAAGTATTTATTTGCTCAAAATCGATTTCCGTTTATTGTTGTGTGTTGTATTTGGTATGAATGAAAAACAAATCCGCATCAAGATCAACAGACAGAAAGAGGTACACAGCAAGCACTCTAAGCGCTGTTTTCCATAAGCGCTGCTCTCCTGTTCTCTGACGGTAGAGCGAACAACAAAACACTAGCATACTTTCTCCGTTTGCATGGTGCATTAGACGAATCAACTTGTGGAATGTATACAAACATCAAACGGAAACCGTTAGGTACAATTAAATGCGAGAAAATATTGTAAACGATATAATTGCTTTGTCTATGTTTAAAAAAAACTAGCATGTGTAGCATGTGTTGATTCATGGAAAGTTAGAAAATTATGTTAAGCAAAAATGTTCAAAGCATTAATGGAATGTTGTATCAGTTTATTGTTTTAGTCACCGGCTTTTATAAATTGGCCCTGCTTTCATCAAGCATCGGTGGTTCAGTGGTAGAATGCTCGCCTGCCACGCGGGCGGCCCGGGTTCGATTCCCGGCCGATGCAATAAAACTCCTTTTTTACATTGAACGATTCTTCCAGTTAGACAAAAAAGCCAAAACATCATCCACTGAAAATACTCAAACGAAGACAAAAAAAAAGTCACTCGCCCAACGTGGGGCTCGAACCCACGACCCTGAGATTAAGAGTCTCATGCTCTACCGACTGAGCTAGCCGGGCACATGAAATACTGAAGTACAGAGCTGTAGATCTACTTTAACACCTTGCTCATCCATCTGCTTATTTTGTTTTGCACAAGAACAACATTAATTGAATATTATAAAATTATTTTATTATGGTTTTGGCTCATTTTTTTCCAAGTATTTTTGATTCGTAATCTTCATGACGAATAAGTTTTTATAATAACCAAACATTATAGTTTGACTGAAAAATACAGGACCTTTCAATAATGCTCTTCTCATTGTGTAAATGAACAGTTTGAATTAAATTTGTCACGATTGGATAACCAGAGGCATGCAAGAATATGAGGCATTCTAAATTATTTTACGTATTAGAGCATTAGAAACGCCTCAAAAAGCACTAAGAAGAATTAAAAATCGTTATGAAGCTTAATTAAATATACAAATGCAATTGACAATGAAGGCATTTTACTGCACGAAGAAACATTCAGACTTTGCGAACCTGTCGCGACGGTCGACCAAACCCGTAAAGTCCTTTGGGCCGTCCACATGAAGAGAAGCGGCGTGGTAGGTCCACACTGAGATGAATAGATGGTGTCGACTCTTCCGCCAGAACGGCCGGAATAAACGATTGGCTAACGACGGTGCGCGACATTGAGCGATTTGGGAGTAAGTTTCAGCATGCCAAGACCGCGAAGCGGTTATTACACAACTGGAATTAAATAGCTACTTGAAAAGACATTACACAACTTGGCCCCATAGCTCAGCTGGTTAGAGCGTCGTGCTAATAACGCGAAGGTCGTGAGTTCGATCCTCTCTGGAGCCAAAAACTATATTTTTATGGAATGAAATATTATCATTTTGACATGCGGTTTACGAAATTCACAGTAAAATACAAATTCTATTTTTACATAAAATTTAAATTACATTAGAACCTCATCTGTGGTATAAATATAGCATAACTTGTAATTGATGCGATAGATGCTATTTTTAGTCTCGTTCAAGCGATCCACATTTCGCCATCCTCCTCGAGTGCTGTGTACTTAACAAGTAAACAAGCGCATTTGCTTTCCTTCCGATGCTGCATCCGGTAGCGATTTAATCCATGGACATTTCCGATCCGTAGGCGCAAGCAAAAGCGGAAAGAGAAACCAGTCCGTTATGGCAAACATATTCGCAATTGTCTAGCGACCTGGCATCTTTTTCATTTCTATTTTCCGACTTTTCTCGCAGCACCACAATACCCAGCCGCTGAGCCACGTCGATCTAAGTTAAGACATAATCTAACGAAAGGCCGGAAACACTTCGTCAAAACATTACTGGCCAAAGCCTGCTGGAGTAGAAGAAACGTGGGCAAGACGATGTTTCCGGTGAGCATAAATTTCTCAACAAGTCTCTATTACTTCTCTCTCGTCCGCTGTACGTGGTAGGAGCGCCAGAAGATGTTAAATGTTGACAAAATGTTTAATTGATTTCTTTGCCGCTACTTTCTTCGCATGCACCTCTTCCCTTTCGAACTGCTTCCTGTCTTCGATCGTACATGATCGAGTCGCAGGGATCGAATCAACTTTCTCTGCCGATATTTTATCTATTTTGCTTTATTAAAATTCCAATCATACTTCACATCGTCAACATAAGACCCTTCTATTACTATGATCACCTTTGCGCATATAGTTACAATGTACAAACATTGTTTCCTGATCGAGATGACCCCTGTACGTATCGCTGTAATTTATGGATTGATGAGATGAACATGAATAACATTAACAATGTGTTTACCCGTCCGTTTCTCGTTTGCTTCTGTTCCTTCGTCATAGAGCTAAGCCGTAGAGTTATTCAACCAATGGGTGCCGGAAGAGAAGTGTAAAAGCAATAACACATTCTGGCTGTCTTTATTAAAAACTCAAAGCATAGCAGGTGGAACTGAGCAAAGTAGGAGGATAATATCGAAAGTGTTGACAAGGGTTTTGATGTATCAATTTATGTCCGCGCTGAGAGAGGTGCGAACGCGTTTAGGTGAGTTGTTCACAGAAATGTGTTACTAACATTGCAAGAGCTCAAATTCCAATTGTTTAGTTCAAATTCAAGCATTATATTGTTTAGTTCGAAAAACATGCAATTAATTTTGTAATAACTTCCAGCAACGCTTAAGCGCAAATTCGTGTGTTAAGGTCCATAGCTCAGTTGGGTTACAGAGTCTTGCTAATAACGCGAAGGTCATGAGTTCGATCCTTTCTGGAGCCAGAGAAGAATCCTATTTTGATGATGATAAACTCATAGTGTGCTGCTATTTAGATAATAGATAATGGAATTCATAATGGGAAGAATGGTAGATTATTTTTTCAGGGGTACAATCATTAAAATCTATTTTTAATAGTCCGTTAAACGAACGGATAGTAACTGTAAGAACATTATTGTAGCATAATTGTAAGGTATTACATCAAATTAAGTATGGCGAGAAGAATGCGATACTGTTATCACTTGTAGGAATGTAACTATCTGATATATTAGGAAAATACTTCAACACATCTAGCAGAAAAAAAATTGCTCTCGATGTTATCAAACATATTTATGGCAATTTTCTGTAAATACTGTGAAATAGTTCCTGTAAATAATGAAGTTTAATTTCAGTATACAAAAAATCAACATTAACCTACTCCGATGTACATGTAACAATCATTCGCTGAATAACCCCAGTGCATTGCTTTTTTCCACGATAGCGTGCTGGAAACACTGCTTTTGGTGTAGACATCTTCACCCTTCCATGAAGTTGATTGGACGATGGTGGTGGAAAAGCATGCGTGCAAAACATGCGCTCCTGGTACCTCAGAATCGAAAGCATAAATACTGAAACTGGACATTGTGAATGGCCTATGAAACAATGCAAATTTGCGACTAGCATACCGGCTCCATAGCTCAGTTGGTTAGAGCGTCGTGCTAATAACGCGAAGGTCGTGAGTTCGATCCTCTCTGGAGCCATTGGCTGTTTTTTATGTTTCATTGTAGAAGATGATTTGTGTATATTTGATTCATTCATGTTGTATAATGCATTATATTACTTCAATATTTTAACGGAATAATGTTATGAAATCAACGATACTTCATACCACAATCTCCGAATTACTTTCCAATCGCATAGCAATCCTACCATGTCACTGTCTCAAAAAAACACCTGCTCCTTTTCAAACTGTCTGTTTCGATGCATTCCGATTCCGGCTCGCAGGCAGGCAAAACCGCGCACATGCGTCGCTACAATTTACTCATCAAACAAATGTCAAACTTTAATAACCCTTCGCTAATGACTTAACGCGCCAGCGATGCCGAAAGAACGGTCGCAATGCACGCCGTCGACATTCATACTGCAAATGCATACATTGCCGTTCCTGTTGGCCCTTTTTTGGTGCGAATGCGGCACGCGAATGGCCGAGAGTGTTTTATTCCGAAAATGATGCATGTTGCGCGGTTGCACTCCGGTAACGCTCGATAATTCATCCCAAATGGTCGTACACTGTACGCATTTTGTTAGTTTGTTATGCATTCGTTAGTTGGGCGTGAAATTAATGTGTCATCGACATGTCCGTTGCCTTGGATACCTGCAGCACGCACAGGTGTATAGATTGATATGCCAACAACGAATCATAGGAGGCACTTGCAGCCTATCATATACTGATTAGCTCTGTATAGGATATGTGTGGCAGCCAATAGGAGAAGTGATGTGAGTCAGTAGTTCAGCAAATATCCAGCAAAATCAAGCAGCCAGCACCTAATCGAGTTTTGATTTTTTTATATTTGTTGTGTTGTAATAATTAAATAAAACACTTCACGTCAATTTTATACAAATTTGATTGATTCGATGTAATTTCCTTTGACTTTTCAATTGTTAATAGTATTATGCTAGCTCTATTGTTTTTTTTTTTTTAATATACTGAATGACACTCCGTTACAAAATCTTAATGAATGATTTTTGAACAAAATGAAATGAAATGAAAAAAAATCAGCAAAGAAGGAGAAAACACTCTCCCCAAAGCAGCATACTTCCCTCAGTTTCGTTTATGAACCGAATGAACCTCGCTCCCCTTTCGCGCAAGCAGTTCACTACGCGAGAAATATCAAGATATGCTCTTGCGTACCATGAATGAATCGCGAATGCTTGCGTGAACCGAGGGGATGAAATAAACGCTTGGATTCTGAAGCAGGTTTTACTTTAAAATGGTTGCTTTACAAGCGTTGCATGATTGTAAATAAAAAAAAACATTTAAATTAAAATTAAAGATATTGACGCTAGGTTGCAAATAAAATATTCGTTTCGTATGGACGTTTGCGTCGGAAAACGCTTCACCAACCCCATCGCTACACCCGGTTCATTTTTATGTCAAACGCAGCCACCCGTCAGCGATACGATACGCGTAGCATAAAACCCCACAACAATTGCCACCCACAAGGGTGTTTGTGCTGTGCGGTTTCGCGGTCGTGCGCTCTTCTTAGTTGGTTAATTGTTTCCTCACGGCTAGTTGGTCGTTTGATTGACAGAAAGGCAAACAGGGCGTGCATTCTTTTTTTTTCGGTGCTACCCAAATTATCGCCCCAACTGATAAGGGAAGACAAAGTGGTTCCTGCTAACAAGACATCTGTTGCCGCGCATACATTTCGCGATGACAGCGGCGGTGGCGCTAAAGTTCTGTGCGAATTTGAACTTCATGTTCCTGGAGGCGGGATCCTTCCTCGACCGCTACCGTGCCGCAAAGACGGCCGGTTTCGCGGGCGTCGAGGGACCGTTTCCACCGGCCGAGATCAGCCGTGAGGCGCTCGTTGCTGTACAGAAGGAAACGGGGCTGAAGCAAATCCTCATGAACATAGCCCTGGGTACGGGACCGGTTGATTGGGCGCGATTGTCCGGGGATTTGGAGGGCCAACAGCATGGTCTAATGGATGCCGTTTCTGTGCTATCGCCGTAGGAGACGTACCGGGTGGTCAGTTTGGATGTGCGGCCCTGCCCGGGTGGGAGACGGAGTTTATCGCCAACCTGGAACGGACGGTCGAGTACGCCAAGGCCCTGGGATGCGGAAAGTAAGTGAAGATTGTCAGGGAGATAGCGAAGTTTGCATTTGCAAGTCTGTTGACATTGCACACTACTGGGTGCCAGAGAT
Organism: Anopheles dirus; assembly: GCA_000349145.1. Taxonomy (NCBI): domain Eukaryota; kingdom Metazoa; phylum Arthropoda; class Insecta; order Diptera; family Culicidae; genus Anopheles; species Anopheles dirus. The sequence goes on along the minus strand of KB672868.1, from coordinate 15,031,931 downwards.
AAGAAGGGTGACTTTGAAGTGCATCAAGACCAGGATGATAGTGGTATGGGTTTAATGAACGGTACGGTGTAGAACCTCATCTCCAGCACGAAGCATCGGTGGTTCAGTGGTAGAATGCTCGCCTGCCACGCGGGCGGCCCGGGTTCGATTCCCGGCCGATGCAAGTGAAGTTTTTTGTTGTTTTGTCAATATGCTCAAGGATTGTTAACTTTTTGGAGTTGTGAACCAACTTCAAAATCGAATGAAATTTCTTCGCTGATCGCATAAAAACGAACATTATACTGTTAAATGTCTTTTCAAATAATACATTGATTGATATCTTCGGTTTGTGCATGTAACCTGCGGTCCATCCTTGTATTTACCATTCTTCACTTCTCCATAGAATACACATTATGGCAGGCAAACTGGAGGGTCCAGCAACGGACGTAAACGATCGTACGTATCTCGCCAATCTTAGAGCGGCGGCACCAATCCTTGAGCGGAACAACATCGTAGGGGTCATTGAACCCATCAACAAGTACGCAGTCCCTGGGTACTATCTTTCTTGCTACGATAAGGGTAAGTGGCGCTCTAACTCTCCTGCTCCTAGTATGGACACGTTTGATTCTAATTACATCCTTTCTCTCAGCCGTCCAAATGATCACTTCCGTCGGTAGTCCCAGCGTGCGTCTTATGTTCGACATCTACCACGCACAGCACATCCGGGGCGACATCACCAACAGCATCCGAGCACTGGCCGCGCACATCGGGCACGTCCAGCTGGCACAGGTCCCGGGTCGCAACGAACCGAGCAGCGAGGGGGAATTGAACTTCCGCTACGTCCTGCACGTGCTGGCTACCGAGGGCCGGTACGGGGACGGCTGGGTAGGGTGTGAGTACAAGCCGGCGGCTGGCACCGCCCAAGGACTCGGTTGGTTGCGTGACTTTGGCTACTGGCAGTGACATTGCCGCACGGCGAAGCATTGCCGCCTGGTCCAGAAGTTCGGAAGACAAACTTTATGCATAAGAAATGTGATTAAATAGAAGCGGTATAGGGGTAAACATTCGGGACCGGAGTGTTTCATTATTACGCCATTAGAAGGAAGTTCCCGTTCGGGTTGGGAACGTCGATATAAAGCAAACCACCAGCAACGCACAGTTTGTCATTTCGCCGGACACGATGGTGATCAAGGATAGTGAGTTCGAAGATTCGCTCGGGTACGCCCTGCTGCGGCGCGAGATGGGCACCGTCTGGGACACGTCCAAGGACGAGCGCATGGTGAATGGGACGATGGATCCGGAACTGATTCAACGAGCGAAGGAACGTGCCATCCGGGCCCAGCTGAACTCTGCCGATGGCGATACTTGCGAGATGTACGATCAGTTCTACCGCGACCATAAACTCCTGCTGGTGCTGTTCCGGGGGCTTGCGGTCATGCCGATCACCCGCTCGATGCCGGGCCGTATCACGTTCAGCTGGCGATCGGCTGCCTCGATCTACGCGTTCTGCTTCTACATCGTGACGACCGTGATCGTGCTGGTGGTGGGCTACGAGCGCATCAAGGTGTTCCAGACGACGACCAAGTTCGACGAGTACATCTACGGCATTCTGTTCGTGATCTTTCTGGTGCCCCACTTCTGGATTCCGTTCGTGGGCTGGGGCGTGGCGAAACAGGTGGCCATCTACAAGACGATGTGGGGTGCGTTCCAGGTGCGATACTACCGGGTTACCGGGACGTCGCTCCAGTTCCCGCACCTGAAGATACTGATCGTGTTCCTCTCGATCGGGTGTCTGGTGTGTGCGATCGTGTTCCTGCTGTCGCTCAGCTTCCTGCTGGAAGGGTTCGCGCTGTGGCACACGTCCGCGTATTACCACATTATCACGATGCTCAACATGAACTGTGCGCTGTGGTACATCAACTGCCGCGGTATTCGGGTCGCTTCGTCGAGTTTGTCCCGATGCTTCCGGCAGGATGTGGCGATCGAGTGTACGGCGGCGATGATCTCGCGCTATCGGTTCCTGTGGTTGAATCTGAGCGAACTGCTGCAGGCACTGGGCAATGCGTACGCCCGCACGTACTCCACGTACTGTCTGTTCATGTTCGTCAACATCACCGTTGCGATCTACGGCGCTCTGTCGGAGATCATCGACCACGGATTTGGCTTTTCGTTCAAGGAGATCGGTCTGATCGTCGATACGGTGTACTGCTCCACGCTGCTGTTTATCTTTTGCGATTGTTCGCATCACGCGACGCTGCAGGTGGCACAGGGCGTGCAGGACACGCTGCTCGGCATTAACCTGCTGAAGGTGGACCAACCGACGCAGAAGGAGATCGACCTGTTCATACAGGCGATCGAGATGAATCCGGCCATCGTAAGCCTGAAGGGGTACGCCGAGGTCAACCGTGAGCTGCTCACCTCGGTAAGGATATCCATATGACGAGGTAAAACAAAACGCATTGCAGGAGTCATCGAAGATATCAAGACTTTTTGTAGAAAAGGAAGGCTACGAAATGATAGGTAGATGGCTTCTATGCAGATTGTATAGGATTGTTTTGTGATACGAAAGAAAGTCGACGTGGGATCCGGTCTTAATCGTTTCTTTTTTACTTCACAGAGTATCTCTACGATCGCCATCTACCTGATCGTACTGTTGCAGTTCAAGCTGTCGCTCATTTCGCAGCAAATTCCAGCGGAGATTATCGAAAACGTAAGACTGCTACAGAAGCTCTAACAAGTGATCAATATTTTCACTACTGCTACGAATTGTCGAAAAAGTTACACTACTAGTGTTTGTTTCTCTGATAAATGTCAGAATTCATTGCTAGTTTAGATTTTGTAAGCACAAGAGTAAAAAATGTACGATCAGACCGTAACAACATGATAACCATTTGCACCATTTCTGAGAAAAAATCAATGAGATTTATTATTCTTGATCCTGATCCAAACTTGACTATTGAATTCATTTAAAGCTAATTCAGTTGTAAGAACATCGCTTTAAAACAAGGTAAGTTAAATTATGATCAGATTGGGATTAAAACTATAACTATGGGAAAAAGTCTATAGAAATAATTAGAAATCCCAAACAAGTGCAGTTTTTCCTGAAACAATGGGTTCAGGTTGGCTTTTTTAATAATAATAAAATATTGAAATAAAATATTGAATAATAATAAAATATTGAAGTTATTACTAACATATGTAATGTATTCCGAATGCAAAATTTTCTAAGCAATTTTAATAAATTTGCATGGAATTGCATGGTTTAAGTATCTTCGTATACTTTATTCTATGTAGAACACTTTCTTCAAATGAATTATCTGTTTGTTTGTCTTAACTGAAACGGCAACATGCAACAGAGGCAGCAGAGACAAACCAAAATTGTACATTTTAAAGCTGTCCTTCTTTGAACCATAGCATCGAAATTGAAATCTATAATAGCTAAGAATGTGTGTGAAAAAAGGCATTAAGCATCCCTCATATCAATGCGAAAGATAAGTGTTTATTAGAAGATGATCATAATTGTTCCATAATACCACAATAATCCATTCTGGAAGCTCATCGTAGCCCCTCGTATCTAAGGTGCATTATCACACTTGGTACCCAGGATAGCCACCGCCGGATCTTGGCGCCACAGGCGAAAGTTGAAGTCACTTTCGTTCAGCCGCGAGTAGATCCATATCGGCAGGTTGTTCGTCATCACCCAGAGCGTCCCGTCGGAGTCGCTCGTCAGGTCGGTCGGATAGATGAGCTCCCGGTTGTCCAGATGTACCACGGCGTGATTGCCGGCGTCGAAGATTTGCCGCGTGTTCCAGCATCCGATCGAGTTGCGATTCACCTCGGCGTAGAACAGCACCCCGGTGCGTGGGTCGTAGTGGTGCATGGTGGACTGGGTGTTGGGACCGCGCACCCCAAGCGTCTCGAACAACCCCCCATAATTGCCCGACCGCGCGATCAGCCTGTTCTGCAGCACGTTGGCGAACGTCCCGAACTCGGTCGTGCTGACCATCGGGTGGTAGTAGACCAGCTTCGACCCCGCCTCCGTGTCGTTCTGGCCGAGCGCTATCGAGAACACACCATCGTCCCACTCGAACTGCTGGCCGGCCACGTTGAACGCCGCCTGCGCACGATCGTGCACGAACGACGGATGGCTGAACGACCACATGTCGTTTTCGCGCATGCCGTACACGTGTATCGCGTTCGCCACGAGATCCGGTATGTAGGCGTAGGCCTGCTCGCAGTCGGACGGCTCCACGTCCACGGTGAGGCTGGCCATTCCGACCCCTTCCGGGACGATCGACTCCGGGATCGTGAAGCGCCGGACGAGCTGATCGAGCTTCAGATCGATGATCCAGAGCTGAGGACGCTGCAGCTGTAGCCGATTGTCCGGATACTCGAGCATGCCCGTGTCCACGAACCAGAGCCGCTCGCAGGCATCCACCTTCGTGCGGTAGACCGAAACCAGCCGCCTTAGATCCGGTGCGTACTGGGGCTGGAATGATCGAACGAGCAAATCCTAAGTCGAAACACGGCGCTATTAGAAAATCTGTCTTCCCTACCTGTAGCTCATTGATCGGGTAGGTCGGATAGGCCCTCAGCGGTGGACTACGATCGCCGGGCGCCACCTTCTCCAAATCGATCACATTTAGCGTCGCCGGAACGCCCGGCCGTCGACGCGGTATGGTGATGAACAGTCGCTTCTTATGGTGGGTCGCTCCCATCGGGATGTTGTTGTAAGCCTGGAACGTTTCGTTCTCCGTAACGCCCAGCGCACGGGAGAACAAGATCGGATCGTTTCCTGCGAACGTTCCACTGCCACGTTATCGATCACTTTGTGCTTGGTGCCACCAGCAAATTTTACCTTTACTCAGATCCGGGAGGTCAGCGTACGCCATCTGCTTCCATTCGAAAACTTTCTCTAACTCCGTGGTGGACGCGACTCCAAACAGCAGCAGCACATAGGTGCAAACGTTCAATGCAGCACTCATTTCACCCAGTAGTGATGCTATTCTAACAAAAACGCCGATCGTTGCAAGAAGCAATACAAAGCTTTATTGATTATGAACCAACCCGTAAGGAACTGTTTGCTGTGTGAAGCTCAAAAACCCCATTACCGTCAACCGCGACACTCTAATCGACACTGGAAAGTCTATCACAAAACGATCGCGAGATCGTTAATCATCTCATACGCCCCCTCTCCCATACACTAACCAATACAAAGACTAACTAGCTGAAGTGTTGACTGCACTCTATGCACCCGGTGCACAGATAGTTCCTGCGATCGCCCGAGCCGGTTTCTGCCGCCAGATGCGGAAATTATAGTCATCGGCATTGAGCGTTGCGTACAGCCACCTCGGCAGACCGTTCGTCATGACCCACAGGTCACCGTCGCTGTCGAGCTGCGTGGCGGGAAGATCCTCCCATTAGTAAAGGTTGCCTTGGGAATATCCGCGACTACTTACCGTCATATCCGATGGATAGATGAAGTCCTTGTTATCGAGATGCACGATACCGTGGTTTTCCGGCTCGAAGCGTTGGGCCGAGTTCCAGCAACCGATCGAGTTACGATTCACCTCGGAGTAGAACAGTACGCCCGTCTGCGGATCGTACTGGTGGATGGTGCACTGCGTTTTAATGCCGCGCTCACCGACGTGCTGGAATGGGATCGAAATGGGATTAAAGCTCCTGATTCCTGCTTGGGATTGGACCGCTTACAGTGAACAGATGATCGTAACCGCCGGCGTTGGCGAGTGTTTCGTTCTGCAGCACCCGCGAACTGGTCCGATACTCGGACGTGCTGGCCATCGCGTGGAAGTACACCGTCCGCGCGTCCGACTCCGGCTCCCGCGGTCCCACCGCCACCGAGAAGATGCCGTCGTTCCAGCGGAACCGAACGCCGGCCACACTGAACCCGGTCATGCGCGGATCGAACGACAGGAACTCGTGCCGGAACTTCCACATGCGGTTCTCGCGGAACCCGTACACGTACAACCCATAGAAGGCCAGGTCGGGAATGTAGGCATACGCCGCCTCACAGTCATCGCCCGTGCTGTCGACGGTTACGCTCGCCATGCCGTGTCCCTCGGCCACGATCGACGCCGGTATCTCGAACTGGCGCACCTTGCGGTCCTGCAGCAGATCGATGATCCACAGGGAGGGCCGCTGCACCTGGCGCCGGTGGCCGGGGTACTCGAGGAACCCGGTATCGACGAACCACATGCGATCGCACCGATCGACACGCGTACGATAGACGGAGACCAATCGCGTGGGGGCCGGTTCATAGGATGGCTGGACCGAAATGAGGTGGCGTTAGGTGTCAGTTTAACAAAAAAATCAAAAGTTTCAAAGTCCTGCAGTTGGTTTTTTCATACTTGGACTACTAGATGATTACTCTATACCAGGCGTGTCAAACTCATTTGAAGTAGTAGTTTGTTAAAAAGAATGCCTTATCATTGTTTAATAAGAAACTCAGAGGTGCAAGTAATCTAACCCACAAAATCGAGATTTGCCAGAAGTTTGACATCCCTGCTTGGCGTATGAACACGTTCTCTGTTAAATAAAAACGATAAACCAAATGCTTGTTTCATCAATAATTGGCAGGTACTTTTGAATATGCTGCCCAGAAGACGCACGTATGTCTTCGACATGGATACAATCCATCCAGCTCAAATAATTGCAGTTAGAATTGCAGTAGGAACAAAAAGAGCCGAATTCAAACTCTTTGTTGAACATTTCAAAACTGCACAGCAAAAAATGTTTGACCGGTACATTCTAATAACGCAACAACACACAAAAAAAACGATACCAGAACAGACACGTAACCAGTTTTTGACCATAATTATATCGCGTTCACTCAAGCGTGCTGCCGCTTCCTTGTGCAGAATCTTGCCGCGGAACGTTTGCGCCGTATCTTACCCTCAGCTCGTTCGTCAGTAAATCCGGGTAGGCGATCAACTTCGGGGATTTTTCACCCTCCGGCACCTGATCGAGCACGATGACGTTCAGCGTGGACGGGATGCCGGTACGACGCCGCGGCACGGTCACGAACAGCCGGCCCTTATGGTGGGTCACTCCCATCGGCAGGTTGTGGTAGGGCGTGAAGCTTTCGTTCAGAGCCGACGGCTTCCCATCCGTCGTGTCCTCCGCCGACGCATCGGGAAAGTGGAATCCATCGGACAGTGGAGTTGCTGAAGTGAACGAGGAACACAGTAGTACAGTAAAGTGAGTTCGATAGAAAGACGTCCCCAGGGAACGTTGTAGGATCCGCAGGACACACCGTCGTTACTCAGGGAGCTGTTGAAGTCGAGCAGCTTCCAGCGAAATACTTCCTCAAACTCATCGCCACGAACCGTGCCCCCAAGGAACAAAGCCACTGTCACGAGCGCCCACGACACCACGGATCTCCGCGCGCACATCTTATCACGGATGTAGCCTAACACGTTCTGCTGTGGACCGGGTGAAATCGCACCAACGATCGCAATTCGAATGATCTGAACCGGTTCTACGGTTTAGCGATCGTGTTCGGTTCACCATTCATTCCGTTCCGTTTCGTTCTTCTCGTACCTGATATAATGGAAGGTATGGAGGTGGGTAAACAATTGTAGCAACTCGCACATAGCCGATCGGAGTCCAAACAACAGTGACGGTTGCAAAAAGCCAATAGGAGGAAAAAGAACTGGCATCGTTTATTGATCGTTTCTCACTCGACGGTAGTGGACGTATCGATCGGCCCCCATTTTAAGGTCGTCGACCGGGACGGCTTGGGCCGTGCCCCCAGCCACCGTACGGGCCACCGCCCGGACCGTGCTTGTCCTTGTACTCGTAGAACGTCACGCGGTCGTTGTTGTTCTCGTCACCGAATCGCTGGCCCGTCTGCACGTTTGGTGGCGAGGCCGGATCGCACACGGTACCCTTGATGATCTGCTTGATGTTGGCGCGCCACACGTAGAAGTTGAACTCGTCCAGGTTGAGCTGCGTGTACAGCAGCTTGATGATCGAGTTCGTCATGAACCAAACGTATCCGTCCTGATCGATCTGTTGGGAGAGAGTGAGGGAAGCAGGTTACAACATCGACTCTTTAGAGTGTGTCCTACGCGTCTCCTTACCGACAGATCGTTCGGGTAGACGATGTGGGCATCGTTTTTGTACACGATCGCCATGTTCTGCGGGGCGAACGGTTTGTTCGAGTCCCAGCAGGTGATCGCGTTCTGCTGGATCAGCGCGAAGAAGATCACGCCCGTCTCCGGGTCGTACGCGTGGATGCTCGACTGGGCCTTGCTGCCACGGTAGCCGAGCAGCTGGAAGTCTGCGCCGTGCCACGAGCGCTTCGAGGCGGTCTCGTTGCGCAGGACCTGCGTCGACACGGTGAACTCGGAGTTGCTGGACAGGGCGTGGAAGTACGCGGTACGGAACTTCGTCACCGGGTCCGGGTTGCCGAGCGCGATCGAGAAGATACCGTCGTCCCAGGCGAAGTTGATGCCCTGGATGTTGTAGTCGCCCTCGAGCGGGTTCAGGAAGAAGTAGTTGTGCAGGAAGCGCCACGCCCGGCGGTTCGCGTAGTCGTACACCACCATGCGGTACGTCTGCAGGTCGGAGATGTACACAAACACCTTCTCGCAGTCGGTCGGGTCGACGTCGAGCGTGATCGACGTGAGTCCGTATCCGGTATCAACCGCATCCTTCGGGATCTCGAACCGGTGGATCGGCTGGTTCGTTTTCAGATCGATCGACCATACCGAGGGCCGCTGGACGACGGTGAAGTTGCCTGTGAGAATGCACGAGAATGGTACGGATTAAGAAACGTTCGCTGTAGGAGCCAAACTGGTTGCTTAGCAACTGGATCGCGCTTAATTAAATTATGCATTCTACCGGCGCTACCCGCATTAGTAGCCAATCTCTTTTCGCTGCCCACAATGGCTTCATCTTCAACGCCGAGGTGAACTTCCACTCGAGGACAGCTACAGGAAAAAAAAAACCCCACGCCAACCACGAAAACAAACGCACGATGGAACCTTGACCAGATTTTGTTTGTTTTCCGCGCCTTCGAGACGACAGATCGGTGATGATGGTTCGCACGTCGAACCGGTTCGATTCGGAAACCGGTCTCCCCGGGATTGTGGTGGTGATAAAGTGAGCAACCGGTTTTCCCGCCGTTTCTACATTTTGATATGTACTTTGCGGGAAATAACATCTTTTCGGCACGGTGGAAAGGAAGCGCAAGAAAGCAAATAGAGGCACGAAACAAACAACGGCTTACGCTAATCTCTCCCAGTCCCCTGTGGGGACTCGGAAGGGGCAAATAATGCTTCAGACATCCCCCGGTTCCCGTTGCGGCTATCGTGGCGTTGCGTTGATTATGTGACCTTTCGGGAGCCGCTAGTTCAGCAGTTGAACCTAAACAACCTGATAACGTTGGATGCCGGCGTAATCATTAGCGGCGATGGTTGCTCCCGACCAAAATGTAGGCTAGTTCGAAACTTACCGGGGATTTCCATCATGCCAGTGTCGACAAACCACAGCCGGTCGCAGCGATCGACACGTGGTCGGTACACCGTCACGATACGGTTCGAGTCCGGCTGAAGATCGGCCTGCAGGAAGTGTGGGAAGGAAAGGGATTAGAATAACCCCTCTGGGCTACCTCCCCGGCCACGCTACTTACCCGCAGTTCGTTCAGTTCGAAGCTCGGGTACGGCTTGAGGACGACGTTCGAGTTCGGGAGCGGTTGCGACAGGTCGACCACGTTCAACGTGGACGGAATACCCCAGCGACGGCGGGCCACGGCCACAAACACCCGGTTCTTGTGGTGCACAGCACCCATCGGGATGTTGCCGATCGGGATGTAGCCATTCTCGCGCTGCAACACTTCCGGCGCCACGTCGTACTCGACCTTCTGCCACTTGAGTACCTCCTCCACCTGTCCGCTGGCCAACGCAACAACCGCGGCCAACAGCACCAGTGTCACCCGGGACGATGCCATCACTATAACTGAACTAGCTACCAGTGTCACGCTGCCCTATGCGCGAGGACACAACGAATCAATGTCCAAAACTGCGACCGATCCGTTACGATCGTGCCGTTGTAATGATGCTGCCGGTGTTGGTTGACGAATAAATAGAGTCGGTCGGTTCAGACTTTTTTGTTGTTGCTCTGTTTGCTCTGTTGTCGTTAATCTCTCGATCGCATGGATCTTCGCACCGGCGACCGACCGGTTCCCCGTGTTTTGTCTCGCTTTCTTCATTGTTATCGCACGCGCGCACTATCTCGCTTTGGCTTTTCTGGCTGTGATGCCGGTGCTGCTGGATGGTGCCGGGGATAGGGACGTATCCTATCGGAAGAAATTTATTCCATTTGCTAAGCCGCCTTCCAGCGGCGACACTTCTTTTTTTCGTCTACCTACCTGTCCGCCAGGTAAGTTGATCCTCTTAGTAGCGGGCGAATGGTGCAGAATTTTATGGTCACGGTAATTAACTTTCTGCAAAAAAAAGAATTGTATGTGTCTTTTTGAAAAAGTAAATGTGGACATATGAAACGGAGGTCACTTGGGCACACGTTTAGGAAGCAGGATTTTATTTGCATTCTGTCTTGTATATTTACTTATCATTGCGAAAAGAAGGTCTGAAAGAAAAGTAGAAAGACGCACCGAGGAGAAGCAACAAACAGACTCGAAAACATTCCAAGATGTCCGATGTTCTGTGTGGTTCAGTGTATTAGCGGAGTAGATTGATACGAACGATTGTGTGAACTCGCTTCGAGTCGAGATCTGGTTTTTCCCAAAACATATCTGCTCTCATTTGATCGAGACGGAATGTCATGCTTCGTTGTGTTGTTGCAGAGAGTAAGTTGCTATTTGGCGTAGAGATAATAGTAAATAATAAAGTTCTTTTTTCTTTTCAGTTACAGACGCGCGTTATAACTAGATTTATATTTGAAATGCAATTCCAATTCTCTTACCAGAGGGCGAAGCATTCAATTTATGTTGAAACATTTTGCATTTGTTTGCATTTTGTTTCAATTAATCGGATTGAGCTGTTCCAAATTCTCCTAAATTGCATTCGTTCATTCGCTGGCAACGGAAATAAAAACGTGCTCAAAATTTCAAATGCATTTGCAGCGCCCTCTGGCGAGTGTCTTACGAACGACGCCATGTTGAATTGACAATTGAATGTCAAATTTTGCGTCGCTGACAGCTAAGCATTGTGTTTTGTTTGTGTGTTGTTTTGGTATTTTCCTTTTTTCTAGTGTTTTTTAGCCTCGATATGGATGTAAGTGGATATTCGCAACCAAATTTTCGTGTTTACCAATGAATAATACACCGTTTTTATTGCTTTCCAACATAATGTTCCCACAGCTTCAAAGTACCGACCGGGAAAAGAGTGAGAAGGTGAAGATCGTCAACCAGGTAAAGCACATCCCGAAGGATGCTCAAGTGGTGATGTCCATTCTGAAGGAGCTTGGCGTGACCGACTACGAGCCGCGCGTTATCAATCAGCTGCTGGAATTCACCTACCGTATGTTACCTGCCTCCCAACGCACGAACGTAGCATAACCTGTTTTGCATCGTTTTCAGGCTACGTTACGTGCATCCTGGACGACGCCAAGATATACGCCAACCATGCGCGCAAGAAAGTGATCGAGCTGGACGATGTGAAACTCGCCACGCAAATGATCCTCGACAAAGCGTTCACAACGCCGCCGCCGCGTGACGTCCTGCTGGAGATAGCGCGCACCCGCAACGCTACACCTCTGCCGCTGATAAAGACACACTGCGGGTTGCGTCTGCCGCCCGACCGCTACTGTCTGTCCGCGTGCAACTACAAGCTGCGGGCTGCACAGCAATCGAAGCGTATGAGCAAATCCGCCCTGGAGGGTCGATCATCGCTTAAATCGAGCAAAGCAGCATCCGGTGCCGGGTCGGATAGTGGAAGCGTGAAACGACCCTCCGTGCAGTCGACGCCCAAAACGCAGGTCGTAAGCATACCGAAGCCCGTGTTCAAATTTAGCTCCCCATCGAAAACAACACTAAACCCGCCAGCGATCACCAAACCGGTCAAAACGTCCGTCACGTCAACGGGGCTGGGTGGAAGCAACGGGGTCTCGGCCGGCAATGGTGGCGCATCCGGGGGTGTTGACATCAAAATGGAAACGGACGACCAGTTCGACGAGTCGACCATCGGCAGCAAGCGCAAACGAGAGGAGGATGATTTTGAGATCGTAGAATAGCGTTTAAAAGGTATTCATGCTGGAGGGACATAATATTCCGCCGTACAAGAACACCTTCACGAGCAGTTCGCATGGTTTAAACAGTAAAATGACGACAACTAATTAGGAAAAAATTAACCGATTATTATTTATTAAGAGATACGCGGGACCATTTCATTGATTCTGTAGAGCTTGAATTGTGGCACATCCTAGATCCATGATTTGAATGTACTCTGAACCTCCTCCGTGCAGCCGGAAGCAACATTCCTGCAGAAGAGAAAGCAACATATCTTTCATTAACACCATGATCTCTTCGTTTCCACCTTGCCACCTACTTACCCCTAGTTTGTCGCAAATTAGAGCCTTCTGCTTTTCCGTAAGACCATCGTTGTACACAATGTACTCCGTCAGCTGCTCGAACAGCTGCCCAACACTATACGCATCGTAGGAAAGATTCTGCACGTATTCTTCCAGCTTGCTGTAGTTGGAGCTCTTGCACACCGATATAAATTCCTCCAGGTAGCGTTCCGGCACCACACCCGACATCTCCAATATGTCCTGCCGCTCGATCCGTGCCTGTGTGCCCTTCAACCGATGGCACGACTGAAGCGTCGTGATGGCTCGCCGCAAATCACCACCGGAAATGTTCACAATATCTCCGTACACGGCCTCATCCACGTTGACGTTCTCCTGCCCGCAGATGTACCGCAACCGTTCAATAATTTTCTCCTCTCCCAGCGGCTTGAAACGGAACTTGGTGCAGCGCGATGTGATCGGTTCGATGATGCGTGACACGTAGTTGCACACCAAGCAGAACCGGGTGGTTTTCGTTTCTTTCTCCATTGTGCGACGCAACGCGGCCTGGGCCGCGTGAGTCATCGCGTCCGCCTCGTCGAGGATGACGATTTTGAACGGTGGACAGGGTTTCCCATCGGATCGGGTACCGCTGGCCGTCAGCTGCGCGAACGTCTTCACTTTGTTGCGGATCACGGCAATTCCTCGGTCGTCCGATGCGTTAAGCTCGAGGATGCGCTCCTTGAACATGTCGCCAAACAGCTGGCGGGCGGCCGCCAGAATCGTGCTCGTTTTGCCGGTACCGGGCGGACCGTACAGCAGCAAATTCGGCAGGTCGGTGGTGGAGAGGCTTTCGCGCAGTACCGCGACCACTTCCGCCTGTTCCACCACATCGTCAACGCTCTTGGGGCGGCTGAAATCAAAGGGGGATTATGAGCATACGCAACAGACTATTTGCACACTAGTACTTACTATTTTTCAACCCATGGGATGCTGTGTTTCGCACGCTTGGTACCTGATGTACTGCTTTCACCGCCCGCTCCGGCTGAAAAACTTTCCCCGGTGGTTCGGCCCGTTTTCAGGAATGCTTGCATGTTGGTCCAAAACTCTTGTTTAACGAAATAGTACGAAAAAACAGCAGGAAATAACGATCGAAAAATTATAAACAAACGGGGCCTTTGGGGAACAAACAAATTTGCGCGGAATATTTGTTGACATTTGCTGTCTTGCAATTGTCAGTCTGAGAACAATTGTAGGGTTCCCCGAGTTTTTTTTTGTACTTTGTAGGTTTTTCTTCTCATGCTCGCAGCTAGTTACCATAAATTGTGCTATATAATCTTTCCTTTCTTTCAAATTGACCGCTTATGGAACAAAATTAACATAATCTTATAAGTCATAAGTATTTATTGAAGAATTTCAATCACCAACGCGAAAAAAATTATCTCATTTCGAGGACTATAAATTTAAGGACAGTTTTATTTGTCATCATGATTTTATGTCCATTTAAAAGCGGAATATTCAACCTATTACATTTCTACTTAAAATGACTAGTTTATTTAACAAGTATATAAAACAAGCACGCGGTACAGGTGCAATCGTTCGTTGCTAATATTGGCTGACCTTCTGTTTTGTCCTCTCTCGAGACGCCGCGCTAGCAGTGCTCTTTTCGTAACAATCTTTCATCTCTTTTATCACTATAAATACTCTTTAACAATCATGCTTTTGTGCTAACTACGCGTAAACAATAGTGTGTAGGACTCGCAAACAATCGGTGGATCACTGACAAAGTACATGTGAGATGGGGTTAGGTTTTGAACAAAAAACAGCACATAAAAAACTTGCCTCAGTACGCACGGAAAAGGAGCATTGCTTCTCTTTCCCAGCTAAAATTTTGTCGGACGTCCACTACCTTCTCACTGTTCGCAATCTCGAGCGAGTATGGCAAACACTCCCGTACGGGCCGTACTCGTGTTCATTGAAAAGTAGCCGGCCGTCTAGAAGCCGCTATATTATAAACAATACTGCAAAATAGCTCCTTGATCCTGACCCGCCAGAACGAAGTTGTCCACAGTCAGGCAGTCCCATCCAGTAGCGGTCGGCTTCGGAACAGCCGACGAAGTGAGTCACCACCAGCGCACTACAACACGTTTGCGTAGACCCAAGATTGTCCCTACCGCAGCGCAGCCCGGCGCAGTGCGGACCCTAAAACTATAGTATCGTGCAGATTCGCGGTCCCGCATGCGGTTTCTTCTCGACGGCCCGCACCGCCTCGTCGAACACTTCCGCGAGGTTGAGCTTCTGCTTCGCCGAACACTCCACTAGCGCGTACGCTTTGATTTTGTGCTTCAGCTTCTTGCCCTCGGCCGTGGTGACGAACTTCTCCGAGCCCGGTACGCGCAGATCGCTTTTGGTGCCTGCAGACAGGTGTGTGCGTGTGTCCGACAGGGTGTCCCGATGGTGTGGTCACGGTCAGTTCGGCGTCGTTATCGTCCGTATCGGAAAAAAAGAAAAAACCAAAGGCGCAATTGAGGCAAAGATAGGACGCTAGACACACCGAGAACGGATGGTCAACACTTACCCACGAGCACGATCGGTACGGAGGGTGCGAAATGTCTTATCTCCGGGCACCATTTGGACAGCACGTTATCGAACGATGTGCGGTTCGATATCGAGTAGCAGATGAGAAAACAATCGGTCTGGAAATAGTTCGCAAACGGAACAGTTAGAGTTATTTTACGGTCAACCAACACGTGCACCGGAGTTGGCCGGAGCTATACACTTACATTCGGGTAGCTTAAGGGTCGCAATCGCTCGTAATCTTCCTGACCGGCCGTATCCCAAAGGGTGAGCGCATAATCGGCACCGTCCACGCCGATATTGCACGCGTGGTTGTCGAACACGGTCGGGACGTACTCCCTGGGGAACTCGTTCTGCGTGTAGGTGATCAGCATGCAGGTCTTCCCGACCATCCCGTCCCCGACGGTCGTTATCTTCAGTGGGCGCATTCCACCGCCACCGCCGCCACCATTACTGCTTCCGGTAATCGTCATCCTGCCCGCCGGCGCAGTCTTCTCGCCCTAGGCAGCCTGGGTTCTGTGGACGGTGCGGTAAAACCGAAATAATACATTAAGCCTCTAAGCAGACACTCGCACGTGGCATGAAGGTTATTTCCAAGGTGTCGCGAAAGTCCCAACCGCGCTAATCGTCGTCTCCACGTCCCCTTTCTCGGTGGGACAAAGCAAACAAGGTAAACACATGCCGGTGGTGTCGTTTATCGTCCGAGTGAGAAAGTTATCATTACCCTGCCAACATGCATGCAGTACGACCGTGCGCAGTAGAGCGTAGCCTGAAGTGCCACTGAAGTGGCCCCGATCTGGAAGCATTTGTTTTTGT
The DNA here is from genome assembly GCA_000349145.1 of Anopheles dirus. Taxonomy (NCBI): domain Eukaryota; kingdom Metazoa; phylum Arthropoda; class Insecta; order Diptera; family Culicidae; genus Anopheles; species Anopheles dirus. The sequence goes on along the minus strand of KB672868.1, from coordinate 15,016,070 downwards.
TTTTTTGTTTTGCTTTCACGACACAGCGCGAAGGTGCGAAAAACGGGCAGAAATCCGACAGGCAACCGAAGCGAATCAATGGCTGAAATCGAAGGAAATGAGATGCATCGAAGCGCCTCTTCGTCTCAGGCCGGATGGATTTGCCAAACGATTAGAGCAGGCGATTAAAGCAGCCACGACAAACTAATCAAAAGTTACGTTATGAGAGGTAAACAAAACCGCCAGAAAAGAAATGAGTTTGAGTATGATATTATAGTTTGACTATCAGTGAAAGTGAAAAACGGATTTAAGTTGTGCTGTTCCGAGCAACTGTTCACAGTGATAGGTCAATGTCTACCAACTCGTGTAGGACCAATATCCCAATCGAAGCCAATATGCCCGAACCGATACGGCTCCTCAAACTGCAACCTACAAAAAAAAACATAACGCTAATCATGATTCCAGAAGACAAATGGAAACAAATCTTGGTTTAAAAATAGGCATGAAATATGCACCCAACTACCATCGCTAATTTGCAGAATCATTGAAAGGTTGGCAAGCGTTCGTAACTTATGCAAAACGCAAGATTCTTTAACTAATAATCGAGTTTCGATCATGTTTCTCAAGAGAGAGCCACTCGGAAGTCGTGCAGCTAAGTAGGAAGTTTGGTACATTTTCTAGTTGCTTTTAGATAGATCGATCGTTTTTAACACTGTTCCAAATCATTCTCCATCGCAATAAATTGCGCCAAAAGGGTCGAAAGTCAAACTATACTCCTGTGACATTAAGATACTGCATGCGAAGCGTCCTTTGATGTGCAACACTAGCGTGCGTATGGCAACTTGTGGCACAAAAAGCATACAATGCAAGCCGGGCCATGTTAAGGATATTAAAATTTACAACTGAAATTTAATTTCCCCTAGGAACTCTTCCCTGGAACACTCCTTTGCCAGGTGAACTTTGCAAACAAGCGTGGTAGAAGCGAGGCCGCGCTTAAGGCCACTCAAATCCCCGAAGGATTTATCCGCAAGCCAACGGAAGCCGTTTGACAAACCCCATGGCAGCTGGCTCACCCGGCGTCATTGGAACGCTTCCGAACGCTGGCCTCATTGAATTACAAATTAATTAAATTGTATTTTACATTCGCCACTACCGCACTCGAATCCGACTCGAACGTAGTTTCCATATTCAATAATAATGGAGGGCAAAGAAATCACATTTCACTACCACATCATCGCATCGCAAAAAACTCCTCCAGCGGCGATATCGTTCACTATCTTGCACAGTTTATCAGCACCGATTAGAGTTCTTTGTGACTCGTTCGTTACGCAAACGAACGAAACAAAGCGCACTGTTTCACAATCCTTCGGTGGAGCCGCTTTTAGCTCTTGACCGAACCGAACACTCGAAACGTCGGAATTGCCGATGGAATCCATCCATCACATCTGTTGGTAAGTTTCAAATAGAGGGGCGAACACGAAGAGCCTTCACAGCTCAATGTGTTCAACGTTAGACAAACAAATTTGCTAAATTTTGAATAGTTTTTACTACTTGAAGGGGCTCCCTAACTACAGTCTGAATCTCTCGCCAGTACAAAGAAGCATGAAATGTTCGCTTCCATGAATCAGCACTGTGCGTTGTGATATCACATTGCAGTATGTGTAAGTGCAAGAATTTCCAATTACCGAGCACGACAGGCATGTTCCCCATATATCCTGCTACTATCGCATACACTATAGCACTAACACGGCTCGAATCCATTGGGATTCGAGTTCTCCCCCGAAAGGAATGTTCTCTCCATCCATCGTGCTTCCTTCAAGTTATGAATATAGCGCAGCGAGTTGTGTGTTGCGCGGTTAAAATTTCAACTTCCTACCATCGAAAAAACGGGCGGACAAAGCATGTGCGGGGTTTCACAGCGGCCCCAGTGCCCGGCAGGGACTTTCCTGGCCGCGTACGTGTTCAATTTCGTGCCACGTTACACACGACGCCACCCTTATTACTCATCTCAGGTGCAAAATGGATGGCCGTGGACTGACACACGCGGCTGTGGCCGCGGCAGTCGGCTTTAATTATTCAGCGCCCGCGATACCCGATGGGTTTGCCAGCGAACCATAAAACATCCCAAAAGCCTAAGAATAGCCCACATGTGTGGGGACAGAGGGAGTATCTCCCATTCCCTAGATACGCGATTAGAGAGATTAGGTCTTGCGAGTGCTGGTAGCAATTATCAGCTCAGAAAAGTGCGGATAGAGATCCTGATTGCCAAAGTGGACATCCGTGTAGGTTGTAAAAACTATCGTTCCAAAGAAACGCCGCGCTGCAAAAGGTCATTCTTCAAGTCAGCCCCAAGCCGGATTGGCTGCTGCTCGGGAAAAGGCGACCCAGTGCGAGACCACGATTGAAGTGTGTTGGTGCTTGAGCACGACTTGAGCACCCAACCTCTCGCCCGGAGGAGCCGGCGTCTTATCGGTATCAGTCGCACATATTGCGCACATATGCTGACCGTACGACGACGATGACGCTGGTGCACCAACAGTAGGGCCTTTCCCAACCAATCTGGTACGATATTTGCACACACCAGCGCTACGAGAACTTTCATATCCGGCGGCCCAAACACGCCACCTCGCGCTCGTCACAAGACTATTAGCAGGGCCTGTTTTCTCCAAGCACGGCGCATCCTCATCAGCCCCAAGCGGTCGCGTGTTATAATGAACCCACACCGTTGGTGACGTCTTGCTTGGACTTGGCGCTCACCGTACTCTGTTTATCGTCTTAAGACGGTAGATTTGCATCGGGTTGACACGGAGCATCGCACCGCATCGCGCCCGCTCGCTCCGCCGGCATGTTGTTAATTGAGGTAAATTAATTTTATCAACCGCACCGCATCTCACGCGGAACGCGTGCCTTTTCCCGGCCTCGGCTGCGAGGGCAACCGAAAATCTAACACATTTGACCGACTTGCGGTTTGCCGGACCGGGGGCAAAGATTAATGGATGTAAATTGAGCTCGCTCGGAGCGACCGGCTTGGATGTGTCTTCGGCCGCCGGCTGGCCTCCACCAATCACTCGGCAGCTACAGCTTTCCTCCCGAGAAAGAGGAATCGGAATCGAAAAAAGAAAAGTGCTCACTTTGGCAGCCGTTTTCTCGCATCATCTCACCTTGGGGTGGTTTATTAAATTCTAGGCCTACACCTGGCATGCGAATCTCCCCCTCCCCGGAACAGGTGGGCGAGCCAGCGACAGTAAAACGCCCCGAAACGCAAGTTAGAGTGCGCAAATCTCACACGTGTCTTCTAGTGCCGATGGGACGGGTGCTTTTTGTTGGTGCTTCGGATGAATATTTTAACTTGTTGGAAGTGGAAAAGCGACGGTACGGTACGGTTCTTGTTCTGCTCCTCTGCTTTGACGATCCAATTAAAGTACCCAACAGGAGAGGGGTAGCAACCGTACTGGCGTACCGACGCAATAAAACTTTCCACCACCAAAGAAAAGCTGAAGCACAGCCGGAGTTTTGCGAACGCGAATACTGCGGGCTGCTGTTGCTTCTTCGCTTCGGGAGCACTTGAAGGTGCAGCCGGCGAGTTGCGCCGCGTAGAGTTGAAAGTTTGCAGTGGATTCATTAAAAGAAATAAATATGCTTATGCCTCTGTAACGATTCGGGAGTTAGAAGTTGCCTGAAGAGAGCATTTTTTCAGCTGAAAAGAGTTTCTCGAAAATTTAGTCAATTTTTAAATTGGCAATACTTGATCTTGTACATGCTTCACGTATGTGAGCGAGGTGTGGATACTTTTCAAGACAACAGTGTATTTCCGAAAATTGTTGAAACTAGCTTATCTTAGCTACTTTCTTTGGTGGGACTAACGAGAAGCAAAGATGGTCATATTCTTCATAGTATATGCTTCCAAAACACTCCTCAACAGTCATACATGTTCTTCAATAACACTTATCCGATGCGCCGAAAACAGTTTGAATCATCAATCGAACGAGACTATATGGCTTCAACGGCTCTGATGCTACCCGTCGATAGGACCAGGCTAACTGGCTATGAACCCTGCCCATTTTGAAGCCATCTGTGGAGCACATATCGCCGAAGTCACCAAAGATACCAAACAGTTCTCCGAACAATCTTGACGTTATTTCTGGTAGAGTTTTCCTTGGAAGCAGTCTCTCAAGGCTTCCTTCGTATTAGTACCAAACATATCAACGTGTGTCGGACCGCTACATCATTACCTTCACGAGAGAATCGTCTACTTCTTTGTCCCTTTTTTAATCATCCCCGAAAGCTTCATACATTTTTGACCATTTTCAACAACTTTTTTATTTCTGATTCTGCCGAAAAGCAGAAAACAGCCATTGTTCGTGGCTCGTATGTCACCCCGTTGTTCTTGTGCCACAAAAGTACGCAGCAAGTGCTAAATCAGACCACAATTATGCTGGACCTCGATGGAACCATATGAAGCGTTTGTATTGCTGGGGAATTCACGCACAAATTGGCACCCGAAATTGTGGTACGAAGTCAACCGAAAGTGGCTGGGAACGATCGTCAGACCGCTCGCAAGCGTATCAATCCTTACCGTCACTGATCTGACTCACTCATAAACTTTCCCACAACGGGCGATGTTGAGTTGTAGAACTCCGTCGTTCTATCGCTATTCAGTTCCCAAATATCTGTCAACAAAGAATCGACACTAGGCTTTCAGAATTGCAGCAACGTTAGCATCGGTCTACGATTTATACATTACAAATTGTGTTTAGGTCGCTGGACTTCCATGTTTGATTGTTTTCATTACGCAAACAACACACGTTGCTATATTTATCCAGCTTGTACTATTTCAACACGCGACTGTTCTCTCAGAAGAAACGGTGTTCTTTCGTATGTAATTTAGTATCAATAAATGGTTGATATTCAGTATTAGCCACATTTTAATGAAACTTAGAAGAGCTAAACTTGTAAACAAGCGAATTAAGCTTGGCACTAAAATTTGTACAAAAAAAACTTACCAAGTTATATTCGGAACATCTCTACATGTGTTTAGTAGGGAATAAAAATGGTTAATGCTGACATTTGTTGCTATTGATTCTTGCTAATAAGAACATAAATGTCTAATTGAACCGAAATAATGACACACCTAGAACTTGCATCGCCACTAGCGTGGGTAATTTCGATTTGCAAGTCATCGTAGCACGAAACGCGAGTTAGGGGCGAACCACACCAGCTGCGACTCACTCACAACCTGCAGTTAATAGTCTGGTTTATAGCACAAGTATAACACTGTAAAAATACACAAATAAATCACAAACACCGTATTGCGTACTGCGTGCTGGATAAGTAAATATACAACCTTTTCTGCCCGATCCACTTCCAATGAGGTGAGCGCAAATGCTGAGTGCTAAGGAGCATAATCTTTCCATTAAGGTACGCGTACTCAGCTCGCTACATCGGATCCGATATCTTCCCAGGTATTACTCAGCGCCAAGGGGGTGACTTTGCGATGCGTCACAAATCAAATACCCGGTCAATCCGGGCGCGCTCATGGGGTAGCTAGCGTGCGCTCTTCAACGCAAGCTTAAGATTGGTCACGGCGCACGATGAGTCATGGGGCAATGGGGCAGCCATCCGGTCTGGGGCAGGTGAAACCCAAAGCATCCCAATGCAGCAACACGATCTTGAGGCAGGATCGTGCGGGCATTACTCCGTGAGCTCCAAGTTCCTCTCGGAAGAATGAGTAGTTACGCACATTCCGCGCTCACCGTAACAGTACGTCACACGTTCACGTTCTCCTCCACACACCTCATTAGCCCCACTCCTCACTCCGAGGAATGTCCAACGGGTGAAGGGAAAGTGGTGGTTTCTCTTCCGGCGTTCCAGTGTCGTCGGATGTGCCGTCGATTACCCAAAAACCGGATCGACAACCACCGAAGGGAACCCGCCGCCCGTAAGACTGCCGTCTGGGGTAACGTGTGTTATTATGTCACTCCACCGTTCGTTCCAGCGAACGAGCACACACAGAGTACCCGAAAAACTCCGCCCGCTTTCGGGACGGGCCTCCGGGATCGGTGTCGTCGTTCCGATCGTTTGAATTCTGTTGCTTGCGATCGATGTGCGTTTCCAGCACCACCGTATATGGCGGGGACATTTATTTATATTGACACGTTGGCTTATCCCATACTCGGCACGGTTCGTCTTCAGCCACACCTGAAGCGATTGAACCCCCTGTGCCGGGCTTCCGTTGAGCCCGGGATGAGTTGTTTATTTTATTTTTATCGCGCATTCTGGTACGGCTCGTAAATGGATTTCGTTTGGTAGGCCGTTTTTAACGCCTGGTCGTACGTTTTTTCAACATCAAAACGTTTTCAATGCATTGCCAATTGTTCGTCATTTGTATTCGGGATTCTTTTTTTTGTTCCGAGTGTTCGGGGTGCTTGGTGCCTCTCTTGGCCGCCCGTCCCACACACACACACACACACACACACGTGGAATGAAATGTACTTCATCACGCTTCCGATCATTACGGGCGTGCGTTCCGCACTTTTGGTGAACCTTTTTCGGTACGTCAATCCAACGCCCAAGGCCACATCACCGGGGTGATGATCTTTAAGTATTCGGCGAACCACCTCCACCGAGCGAAACACCTCTGGAAATGGGTTCGCATTAATAAACACGAGCAGCGAGTACCAGCCAACAATGTGTGCCATTTGTCAGTCCTTCTGGTGTGCAAATCAATTACATGAGCTCAGTGAGTTGGGACCTCAAAGGGTGCTGGACCATTAAGTGGTGTGTAATGCAACAATATCAATCAACTAAAACAGTCTTTGTATTGTTGAAATCCGCCACAATAGACCGTTCCAATGTCCTTTTTCATCTTTGAAGCTAAGAAACGTGTTAAAAACCACTCTCATTTTTGCTATTTATTCTAGCTGATAGAAATCTAAGATATAAGAATTTTACTAACAATGTCCCTGCAGAAAACACCTGATTGTCCCTGCAGAAAACACCTGATTACACCTATTGTTGACCCATTGTCTCCTTTCTTCCATTAATGAGAGATGTACATATAGAAATGAAGGTTTCCTGTAAATAATAAGCTAAAGTCAATTATTTTCGACCTCTTCCTGCGATGGTTTGAGGAATTCTATGAAAGCCCAAATTTGTGCAAGCATCTTATGACTCCAAAAGTGACTGTTAGTGTTGATAATGGTTCTCCATGCATGTTGGAAACATATGTACATGTCTTATGCCAAATCCGTTGAACTGGTAGGCGCTATTGGCATAAGCAAATCGATTCACCGTAGATTCTAACTCACAAACAAAAAACAACAACCCAGCACCAATTGTATGTTGACCATTGTGTGAAATTGTGTTCAACACCTGCCATTCCAATGTTGCGCGCATCTTATCGCACCGATACGCCGAAATCAATTTGCAGAGTCCGTGGTGTTAAAAAAAAATCCCAAAACGGTTTCCCGACCCGCGGGAAACGTGCGAAAACAATTTCATCCCACAACCGCACCCGGCCGATTAATTAAGGTTGTCTTTTCGGCGATTAAAGTAAACACAAACTCAATCGCGCTGGGGACAGCGCTCGCGGAAACACTTCAGAAACTTTTGGGTGACCGTGTTCGTGGCGTAACAAGTTTTAAGGACCAAATTTCCCGCTTCCCGAAAGGATTACCCTGCAATCAGTGCAGTGTGCGTCTCTGCGCGGAGCTAAAGCCATTAAACTAGGCTTACTGTCGGCGACATGAGCGAACAAACGAGTCGGATCATTTAACCACACAATTGGTAGCCTTGTTTCTGGGAATAGCCGGTGCGGTGAAGCCTTTAACAGAGGCAATGGAATTTGAGACATTCCAGGAATACTGAATTCACGAGCGAAAACAAACATTCGATTACGTTTCGATGCCCAGCTGGCGCAGTTTCCAGCGGGTTTACCTTGAAAATTTCCCACCTGACTGACGGTGTGTCGGTGCGAACACAGCGTGTTCTAGGTCCTCTGTTCCACGGGCCAGACACGAGTGTTCATTCGAACCGGAACGGCTGCGGATGTGAACGGCCTGTAAGAGCGCACCGTTTCCGGTCTACTTTCCGGCGTGTCCGGTGTGATAGCATGTAGCCCATGATGGCGTTAGGCGTCCTTATCAATTGGGACGGAGCTAGACACAGCCATAAACCAAAGCTGTGCTCTTGTGGGTTCAACGCTCCGGTACTACCGAAGCGATCTAGTTACACTTCGTTACTGATATTAAGTTCTTATCCACTAGCTACAGATTCCAACTCTTACCTTCGTTTCCAAGATGTCCTGTACCCAGCTCACACGCCCTATTGATTTGGGTGGCGGGGTTTGATATTTATGTCGTCCACAATAGTCACAGCCCGGTGCGCGTGTTCGCTAAAAGTCGCTTCTCGCAATCGTGTCAAACAACAACGCTAGCAATCGCCGTATCTTATCGGCCTCCAGCGCTAGGATAGCCTCCAGATAGCAGCAGCAGCAGCACCAGCGGTGATGGCGGGCGTTGTTTTAATCACGTTGGAAAATGTCACTCGCGCCACAGGAAATGTCATCGACGACTGCGGAGACTGACGTTGTGCTCGTCGCACATTCGAAGATTGCAACGGCCAGATCGCCTCTGGGGGCACACACGTTACGATGCTAAAATCTGCACTAGTCAGAGCCTGACTGACCACGTCGGAGGATTGTGGAACTCACACACAATGCATCACTTATCACTTCACAGCACTGAAAAGATAAGAAATGATTGATACCCAGCTGGATCCACCGACGCACTCGATTTGTTTCGCTTCGACGGACGCAACCATCTTTTTGGACCTCCGTACGGCTCGCCGGGCGAAACACGCTCCACAACAACCGATGCTCTATCACATTCCATCACGCAAGCCCTCAGTTGAACCGAAAAAGAAACGGAACCTTTATATCTCCCCCGGGCACAGCCTCCCGAGACCCTTTCTGCCCTTTCCTGCTCGGAATGCGAGCGAAGAAAGTGCGCGTTTTGCTGCACCCGATAGCACTGATAAGCGGACGGTCAATTCCGGGGTTTGCCCGATTCTATCGGTGGGGGGGTGGCCCTTTCAACGCTCCAGACACGACCCTTCTGTGTGTACATTTAATTTACAGTTGAAGTCGACACTAACCGCGCGCTACTACCCCGAAAGGGTGGTTCGTGGCGGTATGTTTGTGCACGATTGAACCACGGCTTACACTAACACAATCTCACAGGGGTTTGCTATCACAGACGCCTATGATATCTCAATTTCGAACGCATACCGCGAGGTTTCTGAACCTCCCGTCCGCATCAGTAGGCCGCTTTTTTTGTTGTTTCCGTTCGTTCGTTTTCCTCCTGTCGGTCGGTTGCACTCGACGAGTGCCGGCCGGCCATATAAGCGTATCCCTAAAATAGAAGAAGACGTCGTCGGCGAGACGACGACGTCGTGATCGCATCACGAGAATGCACGTCACGTATCATCAGCACCAACACACCAACACACGCAAAAAGGCAACCGCATTCAGACATCCGCCAACACTTGCCAACTTGCACCCGCCGAATCGGAGGATGGAATTTGCCAACCCTGGTCCCTGCTTGCGATCCGGCCGCCAACACTAAACTAGCACCACTGGTCGACCTACAAAGCACGGAATGTGTTTGTGTTATTTTAAGATACTTTCTGCTCGGGCGGATCTACTGGGCAGCGATTTCGCGCTGGCTCGCTGGCGGCGAAGAGAGATATCTCCAGATATGGTCAAGGTTTCTTCACACCGAATGGCCGTGCTCGTGAAAGCTTGGTATCTAGCGTTCGAAGACCGGAAACGACCAATTCCCGATACGATCAGACTCTTCCAGACTCTCTGTTGATCAGGTTTTGTTTTTTCACTGCTACGTAACAGCTCGTGTTTTTTGTTGTTGTTGTTGATTTTTATCTCCAGTTCGGAGCGCAAAACCCCGACACAACTACCCCTAAAACTGTGTTGAAGATACCGCGATCGATGATATGTGTATGTGCGACGATCACGACGATCACCAGCGACGCAACCACTACGCGAAGATGACAACAAACTAAACAACCCCAACAGGTTGCTGTGTGTGAGCGCGCGCGCGCGCGGATACGGGGTGGGTCACGCATAACACCCTCACGGGGTCATCCCCTACTCCCCCTTCCTCCCACCAATTGATATGCAGCTCCCCGATCCGATAAGCGGTACGGTTCGGGTTTTTTTTTCGTCCCCTGTAGATTGTTGTTTTCGGAACACGTTTTCAGATGAATCCGTGACACGCGTCATGCAGTGTGCTTTGTTCGAATCGGGCGCGCATTTTATCGTAATATCACCCGCTACAGGGATGAATTTGACCCGGACAGCTTACTTATGGGTACCGATTATGCATTTTCCGCGTTTCACTGACACTTTTTATCGATGTTAAAGTTTTGTTAGTTTAGGAGCTATTTTCGATAATGTTGAACGATTTGAATTGGGTTGAGCACAATTATTCACACGGTGTATCTCTTAGATATGCGGAAATTGCTATCGGATGGACGTATACACGAACAGGAAAACACGGAAACCCGCCATAAGCGTGCACACAAATTGTTATGTGCACGTTTTTGCGACACGATTGACTTAAAAATAATTACGTTTTGGTTCTTTCGGAATAGAATCTCTTTATTCCGATCCTACGGAGAATCAGTTGGATCAAATCCGGGAAAATGTACGAACTTTTATGAACAACTTTTAACCGTCGCAGCAGCACAAGCAAAACGTGACCTCTTGGTTTGAATTTTCTCAAGCATTGATGAAGAAGTAGAAGAAGAAAAGCAATAACAACAACATGAAAAAGTAAATGTCACATCAGAGTTAGCTGTCAAATTTGGACGGTTCATCCGGCCTCCACAGTGGACGTGAGATAAAGAAAAACTAAACATAAAATTTTGATTTGAATAAATTATTCTCACGCTTTCCTTCATTCTAGCATCACAACGGTAACAGTGACATTGATATGTGTAATTCACATTTATTGCGAGTATTTCGATAGAATTCAACGACATTTTCAACGTTCTGTAAGTTGCATACATTTTGGCGTTTTTCTCTCACTACGGCGATTTCTGCTCATGCGTCATGCGGATTGCATACATTTATCTCATTGTTTTATAAAGTGCTAGAATATGGATGTATGGCGAATTGCATACTTAACAGGCGCCACAGAAGTGGCATTTTCAAGTTTGAACATAAACGGTAAAAACACGCCAGCGGTTTACTTATATTTTCCTATAAATTTATGACATTTACGCTGCGGATATTCGTGTTCCATTATATCGATAATAAGCTCCAAATTTGTTATAATTATCTTAAGAGTAACAAGAACAAAGTTTGATAGAATAAAATAAAATTTCGCATATGAGAACAATTTGCAACGAATGTTCATAATTTACTACATAATTCAGAAAATTGTTCCACTCACGGCTTCTTGTCCCACGTACTAATTGTACTCATTGAAGCCTCAGCACCGAAACATTTAAGGTCAATCAGGATCACACTTATAATTGACCATTTGCCATTTAGCTGGGGACATTGCAAAAAGACGACGGGAGTCATAAAGATAATCGCCGTTCAATCACTTTCTTTTTTACCGTGATGCATAGGTGAAAAGGAAAGTAGACACTAACAACAAAACCGTCGCCCGTAACACTATCCAAACAACTGCCGATAGCGATAATGTTCGTAGGAAATCTCTAAAATCTCCCACTCTTACATAAGACTGCTACCCCATGAGTGTGCATTTTCGAGCTGATCAATCAATCTTTCGCGATAACGGATTTACCGAACAAGTACACGATGATGCGTGATTAGTGCAATCGAAGATCGATATCGTAATTGAACCAATCGCGCTGTAATTCACTATCGATGATAGATTTACAACTATAACGCGCTGTAAGTGGAACATTTTCATCGATCTCAACTTTAGAACTTAGAGTCGAACGAGCAGTTTAAGTATGTATAGTTTTAGGCACCCGTTCCACCGGTCATTTGCAAATGAATAGCCCAACCACTCGTGCTGGAAATTATCGCATGGCGCGGAGTTCATCCTGCCAGCATGGAACAAAAACAAGCGGTTTGCTTGTCCAAAGTTCAACGGTGTTAATCCCATCGCTCCCGGGGGAAGCCTATCGGGGCAGAGTGTCTAAAAAATGACGGCACAAAAAAAGCTGGACCCCTTGCAGATACGATTATCGACGTACAAGCCGAGACCCGAACGCTTATCTGTGTTTTCGTATCGAACGATTTTCGCGATTCACAGGGTGCGCAAAGTTGGTTGTTGGAGTTGAGTCAGAGCTGCGCGTTCGGGGAACAGCGAACTGGGAAGTACAGTGTCACGATGCATTTGATCTCATGCACGACGAGTAAACGCTACAAACAAGTGAGACAGTAAACAGTAGTGAAACAGTAGCGACACGATTGCAGAAATAATTAGCTTCATCGCTTAAGGCTTAGAACGAGATTAGACTCTCTAGCCACGCGTAATATATAATGTTTTAAGCTTTAAGCTAATCTTATCATCGTGGGCTAAAATAAAGTCAAGATCTTAACGCCAGAATCAGTGACGATAAATGTTCCAGACACGCACACTAACATGTTCATGTCCATAATTGGGGAAATCAATAGTGACCGTCAACCCTTCGAGGCACATTTGCAAAGAAATCAAGGATTAGAAAACATTCAAAAATATGTGCACTCACTAGGATCATCTGCAAATTTACTAAAAACAAAACCTAATATCTTCATGCACCTGACGCTCATGTTCGAGAGTTTCTCACCAACGCGCCCAGCTACCTTATCGCCGTTCCGTTCAGCAGACTTTGCCGATTTTGATTTATGGTTCTCCGCACCTTAGCTGATGCAACCGAGCGGCAAACGTGTCGGCAGCTCCTGCTTTTTGGTAAAACACTTATTCTTCGCTACTTTTGCACCGCCCCAGTTATCGGGCAGCAGGGCTAATCGGGCCGCTAGAACTAAGCGAAGAGACAAAAACCGAACCATTAAATAAGAGGTGCATGCCGACGGTGTCGCAAAGAAGACCACCAAAGTTGGGCTGCAATGTACGCGCGGAACTGTGAATCACTGACAACAGTTGTATGAAGGCGGATTTGGAGAAATGTATGCACGGAAGCGGGGAAGAAAACGAGAAACGGATCTTCAACTGTCTGGTGTGTAACATAATTGCATAATTTATTCAGCATCCGACCACAGCTGGAGCTGTGTGTGGCGGATCCCTTACAGCTGTTGATCCGGTTCGGTCGCTTCGGTCACCAAATTGCTCACGAATTATGATGTTGACCTTCCTGCAGTGTAGCTCAACCCGAGCCGGCTAGCTTTGGACAAACAATGCGATAATAAAGCGCTAACAAAGCGTCTGTCGTGCAGAAAGCATGCTGTTAGGCGGATAGACCAATATATTGCCAACATTTATGCAATCCGCACAGCACCAACGCTTTATTTTCACTTTATTTGTTAGTTCCATACCAAAATTGTCACTAGTTACTAGGCACTAAAAAATAGATAATGAAAGTGCTTTATTCATGAAGCTTTCATGAAGTGTCTTTAACAATATGATAATTAAGAAGGATTGAAGAGGAAAAAAAAAGAAACTAAGACTGCGGTCAAAAAAAATATTTCTCATTTTCAATACATGGATTTTATGTTCCCACAATTTGATAATATCTAACAATTTTGTAAAATGCCACAATATTAATTAAATACTGCTCTGATTAAAAAAATATTTAGCTTTTCTACTAAAGAGGTTCACCGATTATTGCGCAAACTCATACACATACTGTTACTAAGCAGGCTACGAAAAAAAACGTAGCCAGCACCTTCAAATGCACTTCTTGCAGAGGTCGAAGAGCACAATGATCATCGAAAAAAGAGAGAAGAGCATATCGCCGCCATTTCTCGTACGCTGACGCGCATATTCCCACTCCGTTCCCATAGCAGCGCTTCTCCCCGTGGTCCCGACACCCACCGGCCTGCAGGCAACTTGCGATATCTCCCATTGTGTCGTCTAATCTATCGAATTAAGCTTGTGTCGGTCAGCCGGATCGGTGCAGATCCTCTCTCCGTGGTTCTCTTGGTGATAACGAATTGCTGCTACCCTTTACAAACGCCGGACGGACGGACGGACGGACGCGAGCTGTGGCTGCCCCGCATCCTTGCACCGGTCGGACCATATCACCCGTGCGTCCTACAATCTCGTACCCTACCTACTCGCACACACAGACACACACCGATCGTCCACGTTGCAGTCCGGTGCGTTTAAATAGGAACGTCCAGTCGGTGTATTTTCATCAGTTTGGTACTGTCCACCACCCAGTGTCCGTCTTCCGTTACGGTAAGTAGCAGTGTGTGCCGACCAGTGTGGAGGGAAAGTGAGTGGTGGTGTCCCTTTTACGGTGGTGTGAAGTGCGGTGACGAGCCGGGAGTCCTTGTGTGTCGTAACAACCATTACTGACGTGAACGATCGTGTTGTTTGTGTGTTGTTCGTTCCCTTTACCAGCCAGCTTAACTCGCAGCAACCCAACCCATCACCAAAATGACCCTCCAGTCGGATTCCGTTTTCGAGCGCATCGCCAAGCGCCTGGAGACCATTGACCCGAGCAACCGTCAGGTGCAGCAGATCTACAAGTTCCGCATCCAGCAGAACGGCAAGGTCGTCAAGACCTGGGTCCTGGACCTGAAGGCCGTCAAGCTGACGGAGTCGGACGGACCGGCGGAGGCCACCCTGACCATGGAGGATGACATCATGTTCGCCCTCGGCACCGGTGCCATGCCGGCGAAGGAGGCCCTCGCCCAGGACAAGCTGGACGTGGAGGGACAGGTCGAGCTGATCTTCCTGCTGGAGCCGTTCATTGCCTCGCTCAAGAAGTAAATGGCCGCTGCGCACACCAAACTAACAACTGTACACACACACATACACCCCCAAACAGCCCGTGCGTGCATGCTCCAACACCGTAGCACCAACCGCGTGCTGGCTGTGGGCTTGGTTAATTTATTACAACATTCATACACACGCACACACCTCCCCCAAGCACATCCTGTCCTGACCTCCGCTGGACGAGATGTGTCGGCATACACTATCGTTATTGTATCTGTTTTGCCATCGCCCGGAACGCCATCATGCGGGCCTTTTTATTTAGCAGTCCATCCTACGCATCACTGCCCGCAACATTTGCAAGCACATGCTGTACAAACACACCATCCAGTATGTACCCGGCCTGAAGGATTATTAAATGATGCTTGAAAACAGAATCGACCGCGTTGCGTTTTGTTGCGTCTTCGTGTCTCCGGTGTAGGAGTAGGTCTCCCCTTTTCGCAGATGACTTCCGGTTCGTTTACTTCTTCTCGGTGTCTTCTCATTCTCCCTCTCTCTCTCGCATACTTCTCGCTGCTGGTTAACGATCGTAACACACGAATCTCGTGGATTTCACTGTCAGCAGGTCAGCTAACCGTCGGATTAATTCAATTGGCTAGAGAGCACATTCTAATGTGACGAAGGGAAAGTACAGATGCACCATGACTAGGACCGGGCGAATTGTGTAGGCTGTAAGGTTCTGCACGCTACCTCAACTGACATTCTAGCAGGAGGTTGCTTGTATTCGTCGGCATTAGAACGTAATGTTTCAATGGATTTCAAAGACCATCGCGTTCTTCTCAGATAGGGAAATTAGGTGTTGGTTTTGTTGAAATAACGCAGGCAATACCTTCCTTTTCGATATAGTTTTGATTTTATTTGTATGCGCTTCTTTTGCAAGAACTTCGACAATTTGCGGTAGCATCTCACAATATGTTCATACTTTCATTTCAAACACAATTACCTCAGCATTACTATCACGATCAGCATGAACATTTCCTTTTACTGTTTTGCTTTTACTTGCGCTCTGTTCCATCGCATGAACATCGCTTCCATGACCAGCCCAACGGAAGGATACACACAAAAATGAAAACCCTAGATGGTGGAGACAAATCAGAATGTTGGCGGCTTAGCTTCTTGCTTTCCGAACTGTGGTTTCATTAAAATATCGCAATCTGTAACATGGTTTGCTGTGATTTATGGGTCTGCTATAAACCACACCTGTTTTTTTTTTTAGTTTCTGTTCGTCACGGTCATCTCATTTCTCACGATATCGACACATCGGTTCTACCACTGGTGCTCTTCAGTATATTCGATCCAGACGATGCACTTCTTCTATATTCTTGGCCAACGTAATAAATTCATAGTTCTCCGGTGAGCGGAAAGTAATGGTAGAGAGATTGTTGCAATTGTGGACATACGTGAGGCGGTAACCTCCAAACGTCCCAGGTAATACGTAACAGTACACACAGATTTGGTGGTTTAATGATAAGGTACACGAGCATTAGCCGGATAAGCCTGAGATATCGATAAACAAAAATACTCTTCCGCGGGGTAACTTCTTGTCGTTCTTCCGTAAGCTCTCTCCTGCACTGCACCGGCTCCAACGAACTTCATTTTCCGTCACCACAGTCTTTGTTTGCTTATTCTTCATATTGTTGCGTAATCGCTTAACCAAATTCAACTCTGGCGAAGCATATTAAGCCATTTCTCTGTTGCTGCCGTGCAGAACACCAACGCTTTGGGGTTCATGCTTTGGGCGAATGCGTGTAACTGACAATTTCCGAAACGCTCTCACGATTATGCAAAGCCGGAGGCTGTCCTTGCGTATCTATCTTCCCCGGTTTGATTTTTCAACCTACGGAATACCCGCGATCAACACCCTTAAAGGGAGAGGCGCGCACTACCTACACCGACACGGCTATTCCGTGATGTTTAAAAGGGCTCGGATTGTGGTTTTAAAAGTTTGTTTGTGTGTTATCGTAGCGTAAACATTTTGCTCTAATCTTAATGTGCGTTTAGTTTTCCATTATTTCTGTGTTTGCATCAAATGTTTTGCGCTGCTTTAGGAAGCGCTCAGCTGGTTCAGATTAGATTCAGCATGCTTGCCGATGCTGGAGCTAGATTTTGAAACTCACAATCCTAGTGAAGTTTGCCGAAGGAAGGAACATTGCGACCAGTTTTAACAGTGAGATTCTTATGCGTTGTTGCTGTGGATGGCTTGCTTAAGATGTGAGCTTCTCTTCAGTCGTCGGGTGTTTGTCTAGTTTCAAGTTGGCTAAAACAGATCCCACTTCCTCCGGGTGGCAGAGGGAAAGGAGTAAAGTGTAAATGTTTTCGGTAAGTATATCAGTAACAGTTCTACCATTCGTTTGCGCATTGTGCGTTACAACATTTTGTTTTAGGAGCTAAGTTATTGTTCTTTGCTAGTATGGTAAATTTTAGGAGAATTTGGTTTTGATTTCGATTTCGTTTTTGGTGACTTGGTTTCTCTCCGCTTCCCATTCCACTCCCATTCTTATACGCACTCGATTCTGTCGCTGCCAGATGCAAACCTCTTACATTACGTAGCATTAGCGCACTCCGATTCGGTGTAGTAGCATCATGTGTGGAGTGTAATTGATTTAATTATAGGCACAGCATGTTATGAGATTTCGTGTTTTGTATGTTTCTTTTTTTTCACTCCACTTTGGTTACCAATCACCTAACAGCTTGTGCTGTTTCAGAAAAAAAACAGTACATACATTTTGCAATAGCTGTAGCCGTTGAGCGGGTTTAGCGAGTGCCGGAGTGGAATGCTTAATGTATGGCGATTCGTTTTCATATTTCCTCCACGCAATGGAGCAAAAAGAATAGAGCATTCCCGGTCGAGTGGTCTATGGAATGAGCGGCACAAAACACGACAAAAAAAAACTTGAGCAAAACATGTATGCAAAACGAAAAGCGTGCCAAATAATACCCCGCAATTGGGCTTATTAATGCTAAAAGCTCATAAATTACCCATAATAACGAATCTACTAACAAACCGCGATAAGCGTGATATGTGCGATCAAGGAACCAAACGTTTGCGGAACGATCCGAGTGTAGCGTATAGACACACACATACGGCCGTGCGAAAGATATTTCTTATGAATATAAGCGTAAGATGTGAAAGATATTCTTAGCGAATGGTGTATACTGCCAATAAAAAGAAAACAGCGAACGTGTAAACCTAGATGTAATCAATTAAATGAAATGGATATTGAAAATTTAATTAAACGACAGATGATTTTAACAAAGCATTAATAGTCTTTAAAGACTGATTCACCATCTGTAACATTAATTGTGCCAGCATTAATATAGAGAAAAAATGAAATTCATTTCAAATGGCATGATAAAGGCTGCTCTTCCCCAGCATCTGCATATCGATAAACTTCCCCACCGTAACTAGTAAAGCTATCTCTCTTCGTAGTGGCCCTGCTTTCTCCGTCTCCGTCGGCAGAGGTGTGCAGCATTTTATGCTGCGCTTGCAGCAGCAAGAATGGGAGGCACCAGAGCAGCACAACCTACGGACGCGCAACAACAATAGCACCGGTCCCCAAATATGTCGCTTTCCGGCCACGGTTGTTATTTGCCGTCCGGCTGTGTTAGCGGTGCTAGCTGCTGTAGCTGCTTTTGGAACGACTCCAACAGGCCGGTCAACGTGAGGCAAAAACCACGGCTCGCCGGAATCAGTGGAAAGTCCGGTTGCGGCATCAAACACTCACTGTTGTCGGGTACCGACTCACACCTCTCCTGCGCACCGTCCGCTCCGTTGGCTGGCGCTGTGCTGGAAACGGTGCCTGTTGCTTCCACCACACCGGCAACGGTTGATTGTTTTTCTACACCAAAAATATAAACATTGACGTGAAAACTTGCTGTTGGGAACCATTTTGTTGTAAGAAATTACCATTTTGCTCCGAGACGCTGGATTGACGATTGTAATCACTGGACAGTTCCATCCATACCCGCAGCCGACGATACATCTGCTGTCCGCACGTATGGAAGTGGGCTAAAATTTGCTCGCGAAAAACTTCCGGTGGATTGGACATCAACTTCGTCATCGACTGGACAAGCTTCAGTAGCACCATTTCATTGTACATGCGAGAATTCTCCTTGCCTTGCTGTGACCCTAGTTTGCGAAAATATATGTGAAGAAGTTTAGCGATGCGTCAAATTGCCAAGGAAAACGAGAAGAACAATCCAAGGGAAACAGGATAACAGAAGAACATTTCCTTAACATTTAAATTGAAGGAATGACTTAATTTGTCAACTTCATTTTTAGTTGAAGATATAATATTCACATCCAAAATGAATTATGTATTTACTTACCTCGCAACTTCTCATAACCCGCCTCATTGAAGTACGGTTCCGCCACCAGGATCAATCCCTGTATCGATACGATCACCTGCAGCAGCGTACTCGTCGGGCTCCACACTTCCGTCCCGCGGCCCGACCAAGTGCCCAGCAGCGAAACACACACCTTTCCGTCCTCGTACAGGTTCGGATTCAACCGATCGGTACAGTAACTAATGTAGTGACACAGCGGTGGCGTTCGCGGATAATCCAGCCCGAGCTGAATGTCGAACAGGAACAGCCCATCCTCGTACGGTGTTTTCTTCGGACCCTCGATCATCACGCTCAGCAGATCCAGCCGATCCTCGAACGTGCGCACCCACACCCCCGGCGGTAAGCCCGTCCGCAGCAGCCAGTGTTCGCGCTGTACCGCTTTATAGAAGCTCTGCGCGTTGCTTGTCTGGAAAATGGTGAGATGGAACTTGTGCGACGTCGGTGCCGATTCGATGATCTGGAAGCATTCCGGTGCGGCAACGCCGGACGATGGTGAGGACGGTACCATATCTTCAGCGATCGCTGGAGAGCTTGTGGCGAGTGGATCGGAGGCCAACACGGCGGTGCCAGGAATATCCGGCGTTTCGGCCGGAGACGGTGTCCACGAGGGTGGCATCGAGGCAAGTGTCGGTGTCTTGAGCTCTACCACGGAAATGATTTCCTTGAACGGATCCTCCAAACCGTACCGTTCATTGATCGCTTCCAGCACTTTTATCAGCTGGCCTTTGATCAGCGAGCAGAGCCGCGCCGATACGCACTCCCGCGCCAGCTGCTCGCCCGTCTCTTTGTCCTCCACCTGGTCCGGTTTGTCCGCCTCCGGGGCGTCCCGGGCTAGGTCGAACACGGAGCTGGTGTTGTTCAGATCGACATCGGTGTCCTCGTTCAACTTCATGCACATGTTGTTCACATAGTCCAGCTCCATGTTGGCGATTCCGACGTTGTAGTTTGCTTTGTCGTCTTCCTCGGGTTTCTCCGGGCCGGCTGGGCTGCTACCGGAAACCGACGGACTGGTCGGGGTTCCCGGACTGAAGAGAACACGCTGCTGCAGAAGCAGCGGACTTTTCAATGCCTCCACTGGGGTTTCGGCCGTCGGGGTGGACGTTTTCGATCCCGAGGCGCTCTGATTGAATAACCTATTCTTCTGATCCTGCATCCGTTCGGCCGTGGTCTGATTGTTCGATTTGCGCACTCGCTCCACAAGCCCCATAAAGTGGCGCTCATGAAAGAAGCTCGTGTTCATCAGTCGATCCAGAAAGCGACACTTTTTGTACACCAACATCAGCTTCTTCATGATTTCCTGGTTCTGCAGGTGCGGATTGATGTTAAACAGTTCCTCCAACCGGGCGATGGCCACACGTGCCCGCTCCAAATTTACCGTCAGCTGCGGCTTCAGAACCACCGACGGCGAGGCCGGATCCGCGTCACCAAAGTGACATGATTCTGCCTCCGTCTCCCACGATTCGGCATCGGAATCGCCGACACTGCCCCAGAAGTTGTTCTCCGAGTCGTACTGGCCCACTTCGAAGATGTCCTGCGGCCAGCACATGCTCACAAACCCATCCACCCACCACACCTGCACCATGCCGTTCGGGTAGTTATCCAGCACCTGGCCCGCCGTGGACTGGCCGCCTTCCTCCGCACCGGTAAAGTTCGCCACCCGTATCACGATCGTCCCCGGGCGGTACTGAAAGTCCGGATGGTCCTTCAGATCGTACACACTGACTTCCGATTCGCCGTTGTATGTCGGCTGCGGTTCCGACGTGCACGTGTACGTACTGAACCATTTCACCCGAGCCGTCCGCCCATGGTGGTCCACGTTCTGTATCACACCGTAGTCGCGGAAGGAAGGATTTTTCGCCGGATCCGTATTGCCCGCCAGCACAAAGTCGCCCGGGAAGAACTCGTGATCGTCCAGGTGGTGTATCGGGCGCAGCTCAGTGGACGGAACATTCGGTTCGATTGTCCCGTCCTGCCAGACGACGGTGACCGCGCTGAACACAACCAGAGCCTCGGTTACCACCTCATCACCGGCCGCCGGGAATCGATCGGCACCAAACTCGGCACCCAGAAGTTGACGTCGCTTCAGCTTCCGCACGCGTTTCGCCAGCAGCGGCGACTTTTTCGGGCTAGTTTTGGAGGCGGTAGAGCAGGACGAGGCCGCACCATCCGACTGTTCGCCTTCTTCGTCCGTTTCCCAACCTTCGTCACTGTCGGTGTTCGCAGATTTGTCTGCCGGCTTAACGGACAGCTTCGGGCAGACGCTACCGGTTTTCGATGCCTTCCCCTTCTTGCCCTCTTCACCCGCACGGGGATTATCGGTGGCCCTGTTCTTCTCCTTGCCCTCCTGCACCCACTGCTCGCGGTACTTGCCGCTCATATCCTTGCGCCAAGCCTGCTTCGTGCCGATCACGTCTGTTTCCTCCAGTCGCAGATAGTTCTTATCGTTTATCTGTAGCAAGCATGGCTCGAACAGGTTCAACATTTTCAACCGCTTCAAATCCTCGCCCGTGACGTATTCGGGCGGTTGCTGCAGTCCACCACCCTCGGAGAGCTTCTGCTCCAGGTCCTCGATAGAAACCTTGCACTGCCAGTGCACCGAGACGCCCTGCAGTTCCACCGACTGCACGGTGAATTTGCGCTCCAGCATGTAGTTCTTGCGCGACAGCTTCATCTCGTTGGACGTCGTGAGCCACTTACCGTTCGCCAGCTCACTCATCAGGCCCACCAGCTGTTGGCCGGGATAGAACAGCGGCTCGGCAAAGAATCCTCGCCGGAAGCGCATACTGTGATCGCGGAACATGCCCAACTCGCTGGCCGGGCAGATCTCTACCAGCGATCCACAGGATGACCTGCAAAAAAGGACGACCCATTAGTACCATTCGTATAAGAGACGGAAGAAAAAGCTCCGCCCGCTTACTTAAGGACCAGCTTTTCATTGATTTGCTTCGTGCTGCCCACCCACGAATCCAGACACACGGCACTGTCCTTCGGCATGGAGAGCAACGGCCGCAGGCGATCCGAGGGCACATTACGCACCACATACTTTGTGCCGACGATGCGCAGATCCGCCCGGACCTTTATTGCGTGGCAGTAGCCACGCTGCGTGTCCCGTCCTGGGACCATCCGGCACACCACGTCACCCGGCATCAATGTCCGGTCGGCGAGCCCCACCTGTACACACGAAAGTAAGGCAGTTAATTACATAACCCGTCGACGAAACCCGTGTCGTGTTGCAACGAACCTTTCGCTGCTTGATGATTTCCTCACGCCCGTCCGGATGCCAGCATGCCCGTATTTCGCCCCGCTTCGGAGCGTCTTCCTCGGCCGTTTCCTCCTCGCTTTCGTCGTAGTTATCGAGCACTAGGCCGAACTTGACGTGACCGTTTTTGGGGGACAGACAAAAAATTTCATCCTCGTAGAAGTATTGATTTTCCTGCGCCTCATCCTCGCTGTTCTCGTCGTCGTCGTCCCCACCGCCGTTCACATTTTCCCCGCGATCCTGGTGCTGGTGCGGGTGAGCCGGACCCTTCCGTTCCGGTGGCCCCGTGGTCACTAGCTGCGGCGGATGGTGAAGCTGCGACGGCCGCAAACGCAACGGTGGCGTTCCGTCATTGTTCAGCTGTGTTCCGCCGCCGTTTGCGGCAGCTTTCTGTTCGTTGCTCGGGCGACTCTTGATGATGGCTGCCCGTTCGACACTTTTCACCTTTTCCATCGTTGCTCGCGCTCCGTCCGGGTAAGGCTGACCTGCGTTTCAAACGATGTACACTCCACTGCGGCCGAAAAATGATGATTTACTGCACCGAGGGAAAACCATTCCACGCGATGGAAATGGCGAAAGCTTTTTTCCTTTCTTTTTCGGGGTGTGCGAAGACAGCGCGTGAAAGCGAGAGTGTGCCTATGCCGGAGCCGCGCGTGGAAGCGAGCCAGCAGGATAGTTTTACTTCGAGACGGATTGTGAGAAGCGCACAAAAAAGTCCTTTTTGTTTACGCACAGCCACACTCACATGCACCTTGCTATTGTTGCCGAGAGTTTCAATTTTTGTCCGTTGCTTTTGCGGATACTTTAGATTTGACGATGGCTGTCGAAATAGCGACACTTGCAAATTGGAGGACTGTTTTCGACACACGTTTTCCCTGCACTTGGCCTACTGCTACTCTAATTTTTAAATATCAATAGTGACGAAATTTTTTTTTCGTTTCTGTTGGTCCAAACGTCAAACACACCGTTTTTTTGTTTGTTTGTAGAAAATCGTGAAAAGAAGGCGCTGCTGACAGTCAAGCAAGGATGTGCGGGAAGGTCGAGGTTGATAGAAAAGATATTGAGAACGATTATCGTTTCAAACTGGGTCAACTGAAAGTGTTTTTATGATAAATATACTTCTAATTTGTTTGGATTGTTTTCCAGCTCCGAGATGGCCCAAGGCAGTCAATAGGACAAGAAGAGTTAGTAAGCCTCTGATTATGAATAGATGGACAGATTTTTTTTACTATAAACTCAAATAGTAGGCAGATTTTAGTTTCGAAGCTAGTTCAATTCAAATAAAAAATGAACTTCAACTTTTTTTTTGATGATTCAGTTTATTTCAAGTCCTTTGTTAAATTCAGAGCATAGAGAATGTGTGATTACATGCTTAAAAGATTACGTTTACTACAAGTGCTGCACCGCGTAAAAAGCCGCGCATAAACGGGGATGAGTTCTTTTCGTTTCTATGTTCAAACTTATGCGATTTCTGCTTTAGATTACGTTGCATCCTAACGAACGCGCTTAAATAAGATCTGCCACATTCATGGGCATTTCATCGATCTGCGTGGAGTAGTACTGTTCAATGTCGCGCAGGATTCTGATGTCGTCGGACTTGACGAAGTTGATAGCAACACCTTTGCGACCGAAACGACCCGAACGGCCAATGCGGTGAATGTACAACTCACGGTTGTTCGGCAGATCATAGTTGATGACCAGTGACACCTGCTGTACGTCGATACCGCGCGCCCACACGTCGGTCGTGATCAGCACACGGCTCTGTCCGGACCGGAACTCCTTCATGATTTCGTCACGCTCCTTCTGCGGCATGTCGCCGTGCATCGAACTGACGGTGAAGTTTGCCTCGCGCATCTTCTCCGTCAACCAGTCGACCTTGCGCTTTGTGTTGCAGAAAATGACCGCCTGGGTGATGGTGAGCGTATCGTACAGGTCGCATAGTGTGTCGAACTTCCACTCCTCACGCTCGACCGCCACGAAGAACTGCTTGATGCCTTCCAGCGTCAGTTCATCACGCTTTACCAGGATGCGGATCGGATCGGTCATGAACTTGGATGTCATTTCCAGGATTTCGTGCGGCAGTGTGGCAGAAATCAGCACCACCTGCGTTGCCGGTGGCAGGTATCGATAGACGTCGTAAATCTGTTCCTTGAAACCCTTATTTAACATCTCATCCGCCTCGTCCAGAACCAGCATCTTGATGGAACGCGTTCGCAGCACACGTCGTTTGATCATGTCGAACACACGGCCCGGTGTGCCACTGACCACATGCTGCCCGTAGTCCAGCTTGCGGATGTCTTCGCCCAGATTTGTACCACCGATGCAGGCGTGACACTGCACGTTCATGAAATCTCCCAGCGCCAAAATTACTTTCTGAATCTGCACGGCCAACTCGCGCGTCGGGGACAGACAGAGGACCTGCGTTTCGCGCAGTGTCGTATCCATCGACTGCAGAATGGATATGGAGAACGTCGCTGTTTTACCCGTACCGGACTGTGCTTGGGCGATGACATCGCGACCCTTCACGATCGGTTGAATACTTCTTTGCTGGATGGCAGATGGTTTTTCGAAACCTACGAATCGGTTAAATGATATTTTACTTATCCGAAACGCAAAAATCCAAACGAGAAGAGAAATCGACACTTTCTAGTTGAAGTGCTGTACTTACCATACGCGTAAATACCCCGCAGAAGCTCCTCCCGGAGCCCCATTGAGTTGAACGTCGGCAGCACTTCGACATCTTCGCTCGTCTCGAACTCCACGTTCGAGAGATCCTCGTTCGCCGGCACCCGTCTTCCCGACATTCTGGCCTACCGAAGTATTACTTTTGGAGAATGTTATTAGAATTCTTCGTTTACAAATCGCCAGAAAACTTTTTTCCTGAAAGCGGAGCGTGTTTGATGTCAACTTTCTGTGGCGTTTTCTCCTCGTTTGACAGCGGGCCGGTGTTTGACAGCTGTCAGCGTCTCGCGATCTGGGTTTATATAGTTTTCATAGAAAAAGTGACCATGTTTGGTGTCGGAGACATGAACAAAAACATTTTTAAAACATTTCTGCATCTATAAAGTCCCCAGGGTGTTTTTGCAACAAACAATGAGAAATAGTAGAGAAACGCCAACTTTACCACCATTCTGTGCCTCATTTGAGAGCATATTTATCTTGGTCTGATCCCATACACACCCATCTGACCCCATACACCTTGGTCGGAGATGATTCCGGACTCTTTTGTTTTCATATCGCAAGCTCAGGCAAAAAAAAAGCTGTTCCCTCGGTTTCGCGGCGTAATTGTTTGTTTTATTTTGGTTTCCCAACGGGTTTGGCCGTTCCCACAGGAGTGAAGCCCATACGCCGCCTCATCACGGATCCTTTTTTCTTCCATTTACGCTTATCAGTTGGGTTAGGTTACGGGCATCAGCCCGGGTTTGTTGTATACTGTGGTAGTAGCACTTCGTGCAGTGTTGGTGTTTTTCGTCTTTGCTCGCGGCGACATATTAACATTACTCACAGGTTGTGAGTCGCAATCCGTCGACGTCGTTCCAAAGTGATAGGAAACCGTGGTTTTTGCTTCCATTAACACACCCGTACCACATCATTTCCTAAGTATGCGAGTGTTTGCCTAATCGCAAGCAACGCATCGGTTTAGCATCGGGTCCGTCGGTCTAGTATGGTCAGTCTGCTACGGAACTTTACATCGAACTCGGTAAGGCTTCATGGGCTGATCGGGGTAGCGATCTAGTCAAGGTGTGTGTTATTAATACACCTCCTCTTTTTCTTGCAGGGTGGACGTTTCTTTGATGAATCATCGAGAATGGACGACAGCAGAACGATGCTCGACCCTATTCTGGCCACGGAGGATGACGATGGCTTCCGGCCTCTCCGCACGGTCCCTGCATTCAGGTAATGGGAAAGTCTCCGAACGGGAAGGCGTTGTCTTATCATAGATTATTTGGGGTTGCGTTTCTTTTTGCTACAGAGGTCGGTCTGCTGATTGAACGCGAGGGATTATAAATGGTAAAGTCCATAATCGTGAGCGAAATTAGATAAGAACAAAAACCAAACATTTTGAACGTTCCCCATTGGGTTCAGCAGTGTTGCAGTCTGTTGATTGAATTATCAAAACATTGCCTTTAGAGTGTTATTTTCATGACAATTTTACAATGGCTAGACCTGATACATATATGTTTATAAATTAACGCAATCTCGTTGCTTACGTTCCCGATTTCAGCATCCATCTCCTGGTGTCGAGCTGTATTTCCTTGACCGGAATTATTCTAGCGGCAACCTGGGAGGACAGTCGAAGATGTGAGGCGTACTTTATTATGCTCTATCTAAGGGCAGCGTTTTGGATCTTCACATACGTAAGTCGCACTGTCATGCTTGAGAAATATTTACCACGCTCAATCACTTATTTATACATTTATTTATCGTCCAATTCGAAATCGAAATTTTCACGTCTTCACGTAAAGTTTTCCTGTAGAGTTTGGCGCAAATAGCAACTTTTTTCCTTTATATTTCTACGTTCAAAATATGTATAACTGATCATCCCCTCTCTCTCTGTAGTTATTTAATCACATCGTGAATGCTCACCACGAAAAGTTGCGGCTGAACGGCTACCACGATTTTCATCGTGCCATCGACCAGCACAAGGGCGTTCCGCTGCAGATCGTGTCGCTGTGGAATACGTTCCTGCTCGCGATTCAGACACTTATTCAGCACTACTACGGTGACGCATTCGGGGAAAAGTGCGTCGCGGTTGGGCTGCTGTCGCCAATCATCTACATCTCGGCCTTTTCGGGGCTCGAGACACTGGTGCTGTGCATCGTAAACGGCAGCTATATTGGTAAGAGCACGGTTTTAGATGTGTTTTACTCATATTCTAACCACGAACGTTCTATTTCAGCGGCCGTACGACGCTTTAATCGCACCGCTTCGCCACCAGACGCCCTGCAGGACAACCGGGGCTTCAGTGGTGGTTCGCTGGGGCTAACGCAGCGTGGTCTCAGCACGGCCGAGCTGCTGGAGAAACAGGCGGATCTGATCAAGTACTTGAAAGATCACAATCTGAAGCTGAACCAAAAGATCATGCAAATGAATGCGCAGGTGCGAACGGTCACGTATCCTGGCTGAGGTAAAACACTGGGGTAAATAGGTTGCTACAGAGAAATGGGTACAGGGTAAACGGTAGGTTTGCTTGAGTTTGGAGCCACTGATTGGACTGATTCACATTAGTAAAAACCATCGTAAACTTCTTCGATATGTACCGCAATACGAGCATCGTAATTTTCTTTTGCCCAAAGTAGCTATTTTGCATATTGTCCCCGGCAAAAGGGGCAAGAATCATTGGCCGGAAAATAGGATTTAGTTTGGAGGAAAATCATACTTTTTTCAAATTTTGTATTGAACAAAATATTCCTCTTGGAATGAGTGATAAAAACAGTCGTTTAATAAATACTTATGAAACATTGCGAATTAATTGCAACAAATGATTGTATTTATTTTGATGTAGTTTAGTTTCCTGCATAGATCATTCAGTTTAGAAAAGTAACAAAAACAACACGCGCCAACGATACTACCCAAGATGTAGTAAGAAGAACAAAAATGCAGGCACGTTCAATAACCTTATCAATAACCTCCAACGATGGATTGCTCTGCCAGCGAGTAGTTGAGCGATTGATTCGGAGCGAGTTCGACCATATTGCGTGCTTCTTCGATTCTAGCGCGTAGCTGCTCGTTTTCCTCCTTCAGCGCGCCTACCATCGCCGATTGCAGCTGGATGAACTCCTTCGGATCTGCAATGCTCTTGAAGCTGTCGTTAACGCTGTAATCTTCCGTCGGGCATATTCGCAGGCTCAGCTCGTTGGCGTTCTGCTGTGCGTCCGGCGAAGGTCTCGTGAGATTGAACACGCGAACTTGAACTGCGTGCGATTCAGAAAGAAACGATTGTGGAATATCAACGGAGTCGTCGCACAGAACTGTCTTATCATCACGTCGAGCACACTTACCTATGTAGGATAGCTGTACTGGTACGATGACCATGGTCTCGACCAGGGTGAAGGACGCCACAAACACAACGGACGAAAACCCACCGACAAAGCAGCGCTGCATGAACGTTTCACCGAAGCAGTGACCCATGGCCGTGTGTACCACTAGCAACACCATGTTCGCTACCGTCACCAGTTGAAGGCTCGATTTCTTGTGTCGATGAACTTTTCGCGCAAACGAATGGTGCCCACAGCGGGTCAGACACTGGTGCCGACTTTTCGTGTACAGATGTATCAACTGTGCAGGTTGGATAATAGGTTTGTTATATTACCCTAACATTGCCGCCTAAACTGTATGCCTTACGTAAACTATCGCCCAATAGACACCGCGGAGGTATAGCAGCATATAGTAGTACACACAGACCGTATCGGTGTCGCATTGCTGCAGGGTATAGATCACCGAAATTACCGTCAGGGCGAGGGTAACGAACAATTGGATACTGCCAAAAACGTACAAATTCGAGTTAATGCTAGCAGGCTAGTCTTTTCCATCGAAACCTACCAAGCACTCGGCACCGTTTGCAACTTATCGAATCGAATCGAATCCTCCGGCTCGGTGTTGCTCGTCGAGTGAAACAGTGACTGATTCGGAGCTGCAGTTCGTCCTGCAACACTTGACGATCCGATTGCGAACGATTTAAACAAAAAAGATGACAAACCACGCGTTAAGAAAGATGTCGACATTTTGTGCTACTCTGCGCTGTGCGAACGAATGCTGCTAAACGACTGAAAAAATACATCTGCATCACCCAACACAAGGTGCGTATGAAGATGATGGCCATCATTTTTTTCTATAAAATCTCCATTTTTAGTTTCATCTCTTTTTCTCTTACTTGAGATGTGACTAATCCTGATCCATTGCTCTCGGAGCAGGTGTCTTCGCTTGTTGCAGTGTCGGTATCCTGTCGGTGGCATTTCGCGTGGTATCGGATTAATAGTGATCGTTTCAATTTCCTCCAAAATGTCAACACACTCCGGATCAGCACGGCAATCTAATAGTTCTAAACTCTATTCACCTCCCTCTATGACCGAGGAAGTTAAACGTTTTCGTCCTGTGTTTGCCATCGGTTTGTTTAGGTTGGTTTGTATTCTGGCCGCGCGGTACACTTCAATCACCACTCACCATCTAATCTCGTCCTCCAGTGTGCATCTGTTCTGTGCGATCGCGATCGTTGCGACGGGTACCATTGCATCGTCGCTTAGCTGGCCACATCCGGATGCGGATGCTTCGATGGTGTACTTCATCATCATCTACCTACGCATCGCCTACTGGTTAGTGACGTACGTGATCCACGAGCGCAATAAGAGCGAATTCGGACGACTCGTCGAGCCGGACTTTGATCATTACCGTGCACTGACGGTCTACCGGAAGGCTCCACTGCAGATCGCCACGCTGTGGAATGTGATACTGCTCACGGTACAGAATCAGGTGCGCTATCTGTTTCCCTACGAACACCAAAGCACTGAGGCGGGTGCTAGCGTCACGAGCGGAGCTCTGAATCCGGCCATAACGCCACAGGTGTTCGTGATCGTCGTCTGTGCGCTGGAGTTGCTGGTGCTGCTGTGTTTCTATGTACCACTGGTGCGCATCCTGATCGAAATAAAGAAGTCGGAGGAACACGACAAGGTGACCAATCTGCGCTATCGGCGCATGACGGAAACGGAACTCGCGGAACAGCCTATCGAGTGGCAGCTGGAGCGTCAGGCTATCCTGATCAAACGACTACGCACGGAACGCGATCATTTGCAGCGGGAAGCGAAATCGCTCGGTGTCGATCGTTGTTGATCAGCGACGCACGTATGAATCGCACATCTTTATTGTCTCTGTCTAAAGTTAGGACGCATATTAGCAAAACTTGAAGAAACAAAACAAGAGCGCGCTATGTTTCGATATGTTTATTAGTCATTACTTTTGTCACATGAAACAAATGTATTGCACTTAAGTTGCACTGAACGGGAAGAAAAATTGAAATAAAATCACACAACCGCAAACCGGGCTTGAGTCCCGACAGTTACCAGATAGACCTCTTTCATCACGGCCTCACGCTATGTTCCATTTATTTATTTGCTACCTTTGATTGTGCCCTTCTTTGTATCTTGTGTCGTTTTCTTCAGAATTTGTGCTGCTACATATCTACAGCATGCCAGTGCTATCCTCCTAGACATCCGACAGACTCAGCAGCTCACTGTCACACGCTTTGTAGCTAAGCTTGCCGGCGGAATCGAAGGAGTAGGTACTAAGCTTACTCTCATTCCCGGCACTGCGACGCTTTTCGGCTGTCCGTTGTCGATGCTCCCGGTTAGCCGTGCCGCGGTTGTGGCTGCTCGTGCTTGCGCTGGACGTTGTCACGGGTGAGTCACACTTTTTGCTACTGCCCGCTTCGCCAACACCGGCCACCGTCCCGGAAGACATTTTCTGCGAGATCATTTTGCTCAACTTGTCCGGTTTGCGAAAGAGTGCCTGCTCTGATTCGCGATTCAGGCTCGAGCACCGGTGGGCCACATGCCCCAACCGGGGACCCCATTGCGGGGGGCCTTCGAGCAGTAAAGGAGCGGCCTTTACGCGCTGTCTCATCAGCTCCATGTTGATGGCGTGCTCTTCCTGGCGGAGTCGCTGTTCTGCCCGACGGGTTGCAAGTCGCAAGTTGAGTTCCTCTTCGTGCGTATGGCTGAAAATGAAGAAACCAAGTTAAACGAAGAAAATAAGCAATTTCCACATCACTTACTCGAGGTTGAGGTTCTGGAAAGCTTGCGACTTTTTCACACCCCAACGAAATCGTGGCACCTTCTTTTTGTCGGTCGTTGTATCGTCCAGGTCCATGTCGCGCAGCTTCTTGCGGCACCACTCCGTCCGGAGCGTCGCCGCAAGGTTCGGTCTATTGACCGGGTATATCGGGGCCGGCGTATCACCCGATCCGCGATTGTTGTCAGTGCTGTTGCTGCAGCTGGAATTGCTGGTCGGATAAGGGATCTGGAAGGAAAAGCAAGCACGTTAAGTTACAGCATGGAACGCACCCGACTTTCAGCCCGTACCCTGCCCGGATCGTTGACGGAAGCGAAGTATTCCGCACACTTTTCCTCTACACTTTTCCGCCGTTTCAGGGGTTTGCGAGATTTCCGCTTACGCTTCGTCTTCTTGCCACCGCTCGAGCCGGGACGATCCTTTCGTTCGGCTTCGTCTGCCGTGCCTCCGTGTCGCGAGAGACAGTTCTTGCGCTCACTACGTTCCCGCCGGGCCATCGACGGTGGTAGGGCCGCCTGCCGCAGCATTTCCTCCGCCCGCAGTCGTTTGTTCAGGTGTCGGAAGTATTCGTCCTCCCAGGCTTTGGTGTGGAAGTAGCTGCTGAGCAGCTTTCTCGGGCACGGTTTGGCTTTGAACGTGCGTGACTTCCTCAGACCGTCCGTGTCCGATTCCAGCCCGGTGCTGAGCAGGGCGGGCGACGATAAACTACGACTAAGACACCGGCTGTGGCCGCGATTGAGTCGCTCGGAAAAATGGAACGGTTTTATCTGCGACTGCAGCTCGATCTCCGAGTTTAGCTTCGCCAGGCGACTTCGGTTCTCCTGATCGGCCATGATGGTGTCGAACAGCGGGATGCGCGACGTTATTGGAACCGGGTTTGCCCGGAACTGTGTCGCTGGTTTGGATGTGGACTCTACCAAAGCTTCCTTGGAAGGGAATGCGCTTTTGCTTGCCAGCAGCAGGTCCTGCAGCCTGCGTTGCTCTTCTTCCCGCTGTGTCATCTTGTACGGCTGCGGAATGGTGACGTTGGCCAAGTTGCGAATTGGACTGGCCGATTTACAGCGCAAGTTACGCTTCACGTACCGATCGTATCGCTCTACAAAATCCGAGTTCGCAGGCGTCACGCAGGACGGTGTGGCGTTCTTGGTTGTCGTGGTGCTATCGTCCGGATCCGAGACGTACGGCGTTCCGGAACGGTACCGCCGGCCTGTGCTGTGACCTAGTTCTTCCTGCAGACTTGCCTCCTTGGTGCTCTCTATACGCACCGACTTTGCCGATCCTTTTCGCGCTACGCCCGTCAAGGTTTTGTTGCAATCGTGGGTGGTGTCCACCACCGTCAGTGGAGATTTGCTCCACGACTGCAACGATTCTCCATCATCCGTCGCTAGATCACTACGGTCGTTCACTTTAGCACCATCTCCACTTTTGTCGGCATCGTCACTCATATGTTTGTATCTATGTTTGTCTAACCCTTGAACTTGATCCTTTCTAGAGCAAACACCTGCCTCCGGAGACAGCCGGCAGCTCCGCTGGGGCTCATCCTCCCCCATGAAGCAGATAGACTTCAGCTCCTTCTGCTTCTTTTTCAGCGTGTTCAACCGGCAATAAAACTCTTCCCGTGGCAGGTGAAGCAAATCGTTGTAGTCCGGAATGCTGTCGTAGAACTGCACCATCGTTTGGAAATTGTCCGTTTCCTTGCGCAGCTGGTGCGTCAGCGAGCAGCACTTGGAGCGGCGGTAGTGCCCGTTCCGCGCCAGCGGACACTTGGTCGAAGCCTTTTTGCGTGTGATCGTACTCATCGCGTCCTGCGTACGGGGATCCTGCAGGCCGCGATCTAAGCTGCACTGGGGCACCAAAAAGGACGGGTTGGGCCGTTTGCTGGACGGACTGAGCGGCTTCTTGATGCAGGAGTTCACAAACACCGAACGGCCGTGCCCGGACATGACTTTCGGCTGGCGTTGACGTTCGAAAATCGGCACGGAAAGAATCTAGATCAACCCGAGGTGAATTCGAGGTCCACACTGCAGGGCTCTCATGGCAGCGGTTACTCGCGAGTCGTTAGGTGCTTTCGGATGACATCGTTTTTCACGTTTTGAGGTTACCCAAGCGGGCTAGAATGACCTGGAAAATTCTTCCACCCGGCGTGCCCAGGTGGAAAGCAGAGGTCTCTCGAAATCGCCGAAGGGAATCCTTTTTGTGTTCCGTTGCAATTAACACCCGATTCGTTTCAGCAAATTATTTCCGAAAGGTTCCACAAAGGATTTCTGGCTAGGGTTACTACTATCTTGCTGGTACTGGAATTTTCACCAGTTCTAGGAGCAAAAATAGCGCGTTTGTTTGTTGTGTTTTCTGGTGCGCTATGGCAACCGGAACTACGGCCATCCTCGGAAACCGCCGGAACCGAGCAACACCAGCCATATTGGGTGGTGCAAAAAGTTTGTCCGAACGTGGCACTTCGTGTTCGGGGTTATCCGTCCCGTTTGTATTGCAACTACCGGGACGGGTTGCCGGAAGCTTTTCCCGTGGATGGGAAGTTCGGGCGGAAATCAAAGCAATTCGACGACATCATCGAAGTTATTTTATGTGTTATCGCCCTGCGAGACGAGCCGGGCTTTGTTGGGATATAAAATTAGCCTTTGGGTGGTTCTTTGTTCGACAAACGTGCAGCTGGAGCTTCTCACCGTTGCGCTTCAGCACCAGAATGACGGTCTATGACGGCTCATAAATTACTGCCTCGTGTTAGAAATCTAACCATCGGTGGAAGTGCGCGCAGGTGTAATAACATGTGCCGCTTTGTTACGCCTATTACGATTTTTTAGCGTATTTAATTACTGCGTTCAGTGGTTCATCACACTGCTCAAAGGGTCGTCATCGTACCGCCGTGCATGTGTACGATTATCGAAGGAAATAATCTTGTGCTAAATGTACCGGAGATTTACGATACTCCAGAAAGTATTTCATTGTTTGCCAATAGGTTAGGGATGTAATTGATACGTGGAAGTAGTTAAGAGTGATTCATATTTCTATTAGATGCATTAGCTTTACACTATGAGTCGTTTTGTTTCAGTACGTATGAATGAACACATTTATAGGTTGAACTGCATGCGCTGATTTATAGCTAGGATAGTAAAAGGGCTTTCAGTAATAAAGTAAAATACTCCTTCTTGGAAATCTTTCATAACTATGATAAACTTCTCAAAATTAACTACTTGTTGGAAATGGATCAAGAGTAAGTATTGAAATGATCAAACATAATGAAAGCAATGGTAAGTACACATGTTTTATAATAATTGAAAATAATTGAAACACGAAGGCGTCAATATCGTTGCGATGCGTTTTTTGCACGATAATTGCGTGAACCAACGACGTCATTCCTATCGATCTACTAACACCACTATCGTCACGACACACTCACACATCCACAAGCAGCGTGATGTCGTCGTTGCGTAAACGAAAACAGCTGATCGGCAGTACGCGACCAAACAAAGAGAAGCGCGCGCGAGAGAGAACGAGAGAGCGCAGCAAAACAAATCTCTCCTCTCCCAATCTCGCACAGTGGGCAACGGGTATGAAGTTATCGTTGATTCGAGTTTTAATCAAACATACGAATCACGCCAAATATTTAACATTTCATTCGAATTAGGTTCGATTCAGATCCGTCCCGAATGCGCATAATAAAATTGAATGCACTTGTCCAAAGCCACTGCAGAATCTGTTTTATTTCTTGCAGTTTCAATTGTATTGCATGGAGTTGAATTGTAAAACAGTAAAACTTCAACAAAACACTTCGACATAGTACTCTCTGTATGCCATCTAAAATCCGAATCCCTGGAAGAATTACAATCGAACAGGAAAATCGCAATTTTAGTATTGCCCCACGGATTCTTCCACTGTGTTTCCCTCTCTATCGCTCTCGCAACCGTTGCCAGTCGCGAGGTTAGTGGGTTGTGCTGAATGCTGAATTCGAGTCCAAGCTTCGCCGTCAGCTGAGCACACTACGTTGTCTCTCTTGGATCTCTGTGCCGCGAACGAACGACTGCAGTCAATTTGCGTGCGGGGCTGCTGCGTGTGTTGTGTTTGTTGAGTGTGTTTATGCGTTGGTGCAGTTGTGCGTATTCAAGTGAACCGCCCCTCGTTGGCAAATCGTCGCGTTTACTTACCATCCTCAGAGGAGTCACCGGCCCAGTGCAAGGGGTGCGTAACTGCGAGGTGTTGTTTACCTTGCCCACGATCCTCGTCGTCCAGGCACGGCAGTAGAACGAAAAAAAAACAACAACGTCCATCGCAATCTCTGCGCGTATTTACATACAAATCGTGGAGTCCGAGGGCTATTTCGTAGAACAAGCACACATACACAAACATACACGGTGATATTTTGTACCACACACCGCGCGCCAAGAAAAGAAACACAGAACAAGAAGTCAGTGGGAGAGCTGCAATGAAAACGTGAAGGTCTCTCTGCGCTATCACGATTAACTACATTAATTTGATCTAAGCAGATCGCAGTACAAGCGAGGGAGAGAGAGAGAGAGATAGAAAGTGAAAGTGTGTGCGTGCGTGAATAAAGAAGAAGTGCCCTGCAAGATTCTAGAGAATAGTGAAAAAAAAACTACGTCACAGCTCTCTGTGTGAGGGGAACGAAGTGTGCGTGCGTTCGTGCGTGCGTGTTGTGTGAGGTAAATCGGCGAAGAGCAAGTGTGTCACGGTGGTGGGTGCGCCTGGTGTTAGTGAGTGAGTGTTCGTTCTTGGTGCTCCCCTCACGCTGGTGTAGCAAAGAGCAAAAAGAAGCAGAAGAAGCAGTAGTATTGTCCGCGTAAAGTGTCAAACGGGGTGTTGTCAAACGCGCGTTGTTGTTTGCCTCTTCTCGTCGTCGTCGCGGAGGCAAGTCATCAAAGTAACAAGTGCTACGGCGGAAAGGAGCGTTGAGTGGAAAATTTTCATCCCGTCGATCGAGCCCCAGGCCGTTCTGTTGTTGTAGTGATTGTTGATTCCATTGGCTTGAAATAGAAAATATACCGCGCGCGCGTTGCACAGCGCAGAGCAAGGGTTCCTTTCTTTACGCCCAGTGGATGAAACGGTGGCGCCTCGTAATCGGAAAGTCTATCAACATATAGTGCTCTTGTTCAGTGCGCAAGGCCGCAGGGTTTTCGTCGGTCCACTTCCGCGGTGGTGGCCGTATGGTTTGTGCAAGTGTTTTCGCCGCAGTGGTCCCCGTTGCGGTAGGTCGTCGGTCCATCAACCTGCCAGCGGATTTGCAGCCGTAGGACGGATAGCGAGGATAACGCGGCCCGCGGTGCAGCCGAGATAAATTTGCTCTTGGCCTCTCAGATCAGACAAGTGGACACGAGCTGACGAGCTGATCGATAGCTGGTTCGCGCCTTCGTGGTGCCGTACCCCCTCAGTAGGCGGTGGTGTAGAGTAGAGGAAAGCTGCTGTTGTTCGACCGCCCCCTGTCGCCTTTCTCCGGAGCGCTGCAGCACGCTCCCGTAACCGTGGAAACCGCACAGGACGGTGCAGCGGACGGTGGGGGCGCAGCGGCTCTCACGATGAGCTTGAAGAAGGCCAGCCGTACCAAGAGTCTGTCGCTGAGCGGAGATGACTTCCCGTTGCGTCCGGTCGCCGGGACCGGGAACGTCACGGGCAAACCGAAGGCCGTCTTCACCACGGCGAAGCGGCCCGAGGACACGCTCAAGATTATGAAGTACATCGACGATAACGTGATCGGCAAGGGGGTCGCGTTCCTGGGCCCGTACGGTCGTCGTAAAGGTAAGCAGCGTTCAGTGTGTAAGAACTACAAAATAACCATAAATGTCGACTGTTATCACCGACAAAATGTCCTTCCACCCGAAGATTGACAACGATCTGCTTCAGCGCATCCCAAACCGACCGAATCCCTTTGTCCTTGCGATCGATCGTTCTTTGTTTTTGTTTACAGTTTTTTTTTATTTCGCGGTGCTCTTGCAGTTATCACATCACACTGTCAACGGGGAGGAAAAGGACAGCCTTATTATCCTTCGGGCCGGGTTTTTTCCTTTCTTCGTTCGTCTGACGTCGTATGGCGCATGCCCTACTTTCAAGGATACACACACGCGTACGGTCTTTGACCCCTCTGCTTCCACGCACCGTGACACGCCGTGTTGTGTCCTTGGAGCGCGTCGTCGTGTTTTGGCTGGAACCTTCCAATCAGGCGCCTCCAGCACTCGTGCCTGCATCGGACGAGATAGCGGATAAAAAGGGCCACCACTGCGGTCGATTCGACCGCGGAAAATCCTCAACATCCCTTCACCGGGATTTCCGTGTTCGGCTTTCCTCGCTGGTATTTCTGTAGCAGCTGGGTAGGGATGGTGCTGTTATTCCCTGTCCTACGGTGTTGCGCAATTGTTTTGCAACAACCGAAACCGTTGTCCCTGTGGAATGTCCGAGCATACTCGAACGCCGAATTGCGTAAGAACGTTTCGTGGCGCTCGGTGGGAAAGCGCGTAATACGATGGTATTCTTCGGTAATGCTTCTCGCACGTGCCGTATGCGTAATACACAGTAGGATGATAGAAAAGTTTGGATCAATGTTTCTCACTCTTCTTCAATCATGGCATGTAGCTGTTATATTCAAAGTTTGGAAGTAATATGATCTAGTAATAGGAACACTAGTCCTTAGAAATGAAATCAACAACAATTTTGATTTGACACTAATTTCAAATCACTAATTTTCGAATCGAATTGATTCCTAAGAAGTTTGTTGATTGAAACGAGAACTTTACATTTTCGAGGAGTGTTTAATCGACGTTCAACTACGGAAGTCATTGTACAGGGTATGATGAAAGCTAGTTTTCTGTTTCTAATTGTGCTAAACACATTTAGTAGCGTAGCACGTCGCGTTTAATGTACTGTACCTTCATTTTATTTTGTTATTGGGAGGGGTGAAATAACTTATAAAGGATGTTTGAAAACACGCTTCTTGAAACATCCAACTGTTTGCGGTTTTTCTAAAGAATGAGTTTAGAATTCTGCGAATAGCAAAACAAAAACAGAAGACCCATTCGTGTCGGCCTGCGTTGTTTGAACGTTGCATCAATTTCTTTGAAAATCAAAATGTCACCACGAGCAACATACGATCATCCTTATTTATGGCAAGTAAACACAACGTGCGTCCAATTTTGATCACTCGCGGTTGCAAAACAACACTTGAGTGACGAGAGTTTGCTTTCCACGAATCCCTTACCTATCTTTGGCACTTGCCGTGGAATCCTTTTTCCCTGAAACGGTGGATAGTGGATGAAACGGCAGGCGGGAGGATTGTTTGTCGTATTGAAACACACCTCACACAGCCCATAACCTACTTCGAGCGGTGTTTCATTCATTGGACACAGAAGTGGAGCGATTCGTGTGCTGTTTTTGCACCATCCCACCCACCCCAGCCCCCAGAGAGATTGTCCCCATAATCCGCAATCGCAATCGCAAATTACGTCCGATTTGTTTCGCACCGAGTGGGTGAACTATATTGGGGTAGTGTACGAGAAGCACTTGCGCGTTGGTCTACATGACACGTCCGCGAATCGAAACGCTTCCTTCTCGCTGCGCATACGAAAGCCGGCAGCTCTCGAGAGTGCAACGATGAGACCGGGGCTGCAGTTGCGTCGAGTGGCGCGTTGCTGCTATTTTTAGAACACTCTTATGTGTGCGCACATGTTGCACTTCCGAGCCACTCCGTATGCACTTTGTTCGGCGTTCACTGTTCGCCCGGCCTGCTGCTGCTGCTGCTGGTGAATGCAAAAGAGGCTTGGAAAGGCCGGTCGGCTGTTGTTGCAGTAGAAGAAACATACAGCAACATGATGTATGTTCGCGCTTGATGCTCCCTTAAAATGGCGCCAGCTTCAAGTGCAATAAAAGCCCACTTTCGCTTCTTCGGCACAAGGCACTATAGCCTAGCCTAGGCTAGAGAGGCTGCAATGTCGAGGGCACCAGCAGCAACAGCAGCAGCACTACACCGTGCCACGAGGGAACGACTTTCAAGGCCAGGGTTAGCCGGTACCCCCAACCCAGTTGTGCTGTGCACGTTGGAGCATGCATGCGGATGTGCGAATGTGCTTCACGCACAAACGAGTCTCGTGCGTGTGTGTGTGTGTGTGTGTAGCCGCGGACGCTGAAGATCGGGCCCGATCTTCAGCGGCCCCAGCGAAAGTGTTTCCTGCAAAAAAAGCGTTCGAAGTGAAAAGGAAAACGTTGCAATGGAGGGTTTTTGTTGCTGTTTTTTCATGTCTCGACGGTCGGTCGACAGCATCACACGCACTCCGTGTAACCTAGTTCAGACTTCCCCCAGCAGCTCGGGGCGTCACTGTGGCGACGGGCCGCCCCATCCGGTGTATCCGGCGATGGGGTTCAACCGGAAAAATCGTCTCGCCGTACGGCAATTTAAGGCACTGCGATTGCACGCGCATGTCTGGCGGGGACAGCGGAAAGCGCTGGAACGCACTTTTTCATGCGTACCCTGCCGCATGTCCTGTGTCGCTCGCTGTGTTGGAGTTTATCTACGATCCATCGGCTGTGCCGGGGCTATGTATAGATGCGGCCTTTTATTTCCGACCGAATGGAAGTGAAACTGCTTTTCCGAGTTACCCTTTGATGTCGTTGCAATGCTTGCAACGCGGGAAGCCAACGCGTCGTGATGATAATTTCGAAAGATACTGAATGTGGGTCAGACCAGGAAAAAAAACTGCGACTTATTTCACATGAATTCATTTTCCACGAGATCCACAATTTTATCTGAGAGTGAAGACTTGAATTATCGATCGAATTTGCATAGAAAGAATCACCACTTTAGCATTATCACGAACAGGCTATAAATAAAAAATATTACCAATAATAGCACTAGTGTTGATCATTTGTACCCAACTTTGAAGTCAAATGGTGTACAAAATGGAAAAGAACAGATGCAAATAACTTTGTGTTTTGTTAAGTCTGAAATTTTAGTGTCATAACTCATATTCTCCATTCTTTGCGATCCAATAAGACAATTGTCCTGTTTGTTGACAGACTTTCATGACAGTATTACTGAATTTAAAAAAAACATCCAAAATTTTCTATTTATTACTCCTTTTGTTTGGTATCAAGCAACTTATGTCGAAATTCAGCAGGACAAATTCTGCTGATAAGAAAGAAATCTGAAAGATATTCATAATATTCTAACCGAGTTTCAAAGTTGAGGAAATGGCTTTGTATAATTATGTTTTTGAGAAAAAAAAAACTAAGGAGCTGCACAATATGAACAATAATCTCGTGCTCAAACTTCTCGACGAAATTGCAAGCAGCTGTCTATATTCACAACACACAAGGGAGTGTGTTCATCAGCGATGCATCAACTCTCCGTCTTAGTTCGCTGTTGCTAAGAAAGCCCTAACTAAAAATATCTTTCTCACTGTCTAGAAACGCATGGACAAAACATATCTGTCTAGAAACGTCGTCGTGCACCAAATTTCCCCTTTCTAAGCGGTGCAATTCGATATAGGCAATTTGTTCGCACTGCATAGACGCGGAAGTTGTGCACCTGCCGGAAGATAGTGTCAAATTGCACTGTTCGCCCTCACCGTCGACCAACAGGTGCTGTCATTGGGTTCCCACCTTCCCAGACGACGGAATCTGGCTGAAACCGGATATCGTCCCCGGGCGGCGGTTCAATCGAGCGAATCCTCCGACAATCAAGCACGGTGCATTCTTACCGTTACGCGACGGTGCAGCAAAGGCGAGCGCGCGCGCGTGGGGGTAGTGTGTCGTGGATGCATAACCGATTAAACCGTTCGTGCGGTACGGATGCGATGAGTGTCGGTGACAAGCATTAGGACATGAGGTGCTAAATGAGTTTGTGGTCTAATCGAGTGTGGTGTGCAGCCGGTGGATTGTTTCACGCTGCAACGTATAGCTGCTGTGCAACCCGATACCACTAACCTTGAACGGGGTCGGTGCGGCCGACCCGGTCGCGTGGCATGTCAGTAGCACGGATGTTATGGTTTGTTTTCAAATAATAAAAAACACATTTTTAAATATTTTTATCCCCCGATTGAGACTGTTGAGGGGTTGTTTGATATTGACATTTCGATTTTGGAGTGGAAAGAGCATTCCGATTTCATCGAAGTGTTAGTTGTACGGTGACGGCCAACATAATAAGGCCAGTATCAAAATTTGCTGCGTTTGTCGATGTTGACTCTACACAATTGTCCTTTGCTTCGTCTAGCTTAAATAGTTTTGTTTGGTTGGTAAGCCAATGCTGTTATTCGTGGATACAGATCAATACAAATAGCCTTAATGGAAGCTAGGATCTGTTTACCTCTGATGCGGGATGTCAACTTATATGTGAAGATTTGGCACAGCCTATCTTCTCTGGCTATGATCTTAGCTATCTTGATTAAGTCTTTCTTCTCTTGCTATGATCTTGAGTTGACAGTCAAACGAACAACGTGACTCTGGATTGCTGATTAGCTCACATTTCCTTCAAAATGTACTGCACCCAAGTACTTCTTTCGGAATAGAAATGTATCCCAGTCTTGCAGGAATGGACAATTTATCTCAATTCAAAATATAAGTTAGAGTTATTGTTTATTCCCTCACTGTGCAGCGTACGAGAGTGGCAGTCACCATACACTGGGCATGATAATGCAAGTATTTTTCTTTGTGCCAGTGTTATGCGTATTTTATGTAATGTGAGCATGATTCATTGGGTTCGTGTCAGGCAGAAGTGATTCATAGTTGCATGGATACATTCCTTTTCTCTATGCCAAAGACACCACCATGGTTAACAAATGCTTTGTACACAGAACCAAGTTATGTCATACTCTACATACTGAGACGTTCTCTTACAAGCGGGCTAGCGGGCGCAACACACAATTTTGCCCAAATGCACTTACGATCGGTGACATTTCAACATATCTTCCAATGTGTTCCAATTTTTGTGAACCCCACCAATAACAAAACGCACATCACAACGACCAACTGGCGCCACTTACCGATCGTGGAGCACGGTAGCGCAAGGTCGGCATTAATTTCGCTTCCGATTCTGCTGCCTGCCCCGTTTTGCATGGCGTGGTGGCGTGATTCTACGCATTTTTTACCCTTTCTTTCTACCGCCACCGGTTTCGATCGGGCCCGCAAATTTTGCACTCTACGCACAATCCTGCAGTGCAACGAGAACGCGTGGTTCGCGTGGTATGCAATTGCTTACACCGCCAAAGCGAACTCACGTACGATCACGTCCGTTGTCATTCGCACATGTTACCACCAGCGCTTGGTAGTTGCGGATGTCGTTGTGATCGTACTGCGCTGCTTGCTTTCTATGTATAGTTTTCTATCCCTTGACCAGATTGTGTCCAATGCGAAGCGTACAAAGAGATTTGTATCGTCGCGAATGCGGCAAGCGGAAATTGATGTTTTATCGACTTCAATACTTGTTCCTGTACAAATAACGTCTACAAAAAACTCTCCACAAACCGTCCTCTCGAGAACTTGGAAGTGCGAATTAGCGCGAACCATTTGCGATAGTCGCACACCCGTTCGCATCACCCGCTGCATGCATGCACCGCGAGTGGAATCTTGGTGAAGCCTGCTTGGAGCACCCGGTGCTGGTAAGCCAGATTCCAACGCCAGAACGCCGGCTTATCGCTTGCCGCCGGTTGACAGTGTGGTGGCAGCTTCGCTCGCTCACGTTGTTTACTGGCGAGCTCTTTGGGGGCTTTGAAGGCGTCCTTATCGCGTTGGTGGCGTCCTTCTACCACCGGTCTCCCACCGACGCATGCTGCGGAGCGTCCCATCTTCGCAGGGTCACTCGTAACGATTCGAAACGGGAACGTTGGCTCCAGCATATGGTGGGCGCGAGATCAGAGGGCACAGTGTGGGCTAAATGTGTCAACATGTGTTTGTTTGGAGGACTATCAAGAGATTCGAGCAGTATTGGCAGACCAGTTGAAACTGGCCGCAGCAAGCGTGGGATTCCAAATGGGTGATTAGTGTGAGAACTTTGTTGAAGTGGAACAACATTATTGGTTTTCTTTGATAAGGTTACTAATATTGGGGAAAAAAAAC
The DNA here is from genome assembly GCA_000349145.1 of Anopheles dirus. Lineage (NCBI taxonomy): Eukaryota > Metazoa > Arthropoda > Insecta > Diptera > Culicidae > Anopheles > Anopheles dirus. The sequence goes on along the minus strand of KB672868.1, from coordinate 14,972,699 downwards.
TTCGTATTTAACTGCTCAATTTGATATTGCTAACCTCATTTCTTATCCAAACGTTGGTTTTGGAAGGATCCAGTAGACTAGCAAGCTTCCATGTGTAGTTAGGTAGAACAATGATCTTAATGACGAAATCAAGTCAAGGAGAATGGACATCATCAAACATCGCAATGCTAGCCACAATCTAATGGTCATGGGATGCAATCCACTTGCAAGGATTTCGATAAAAAGGTACCTTAACATTGCCAGATATACTTTTTTCCAAGCCCAAAGAACCAACACGTGCCAAACGATGTTTGCTGCGCTTGGTGCGCTTGTTGAAGTGCTTGAAAAGTGCTACCGCTCGTCATATGCACTTCCAGGCGACATTAGTGATACTACCGCAGCGCCTTTAGCGGCCTCTTCTGCATCATCCGAGCAGCGGCTGGTCGGGCGGGGTGCGATGATTATTATTGTCGATGATTGTGCGAGTGACGATGGCAAATAATTGATGCCACCCTGCGGTGACACAAGCGTCCGTGCCCATGTCCCATGCCCCACCGTTAACGCGATATGGCCCACTCGTAGGTCGTAAGTGCAACCAGAATCGTAAGCATACAAGCCGAGGGGCACGTTTGCTCTCGCGTGCGCTTTTAGCAGCGCGCAGTATGATCGCCGCCTGCAGGGGGTTGAAGGAAGGTGGCATTCGCCGGGCGAAACGAACTCCACGTGGTGGTGGAATTTGTGTGAGTTTAAATTCCACATCGAATCGATGATATCTGAATCAGCGAAACAAGCGGCGGAGCGAACTGTATGCACCGCGCCGGGATCGGAATGCGCGAACTTCGTTCCGGAGCGGAAGTGTGTGATCCGGATGAGCTCCGGTCAGCAGAATGTGTGCGGGTACTGTTTACACTGCTCGCTTGCCGTTTGCGCTCTGCTTCAGCACACCCCGATGGGCGCCATTTGCCATGGGAACTATTTGCTGATAAGAGCATTCCTAACAGACGTCAACGGTACGGCGGTTCGTAGCGATTCGAGTAAGATATTTCTGCAGAGATCGCTCCAGAGATTCATTCTATCGCATCTAGTGTATGTTTCTTCTTTGAAGCTTATTGCGATAAGGAAGATTTAATGTTTTGTTAATTAACTGTGCTCTTATTTTATTTTCAATTAACGATAACCCATGCCCGTGTTTGTATTTTCAATCATTTTCCTCCCTATCAACCTCCGTGTGCTGTTCGCGTGCACCGTTGATGCATGTACTTTTCCATCGCCCAGACGTGTACGTGTATGCTCTGTTCAAAAACTCGAACCATTTTTGTCTCACACATTTGTCTGGGCCGATCGTGTACCAGCTTTATCGGGCAACTATTCACCCGCATTCGACACGGTCTGAGGGCACGTTCGTGTCCCTCACCCACACTTGGAGATGGAGTGGTGGCGTACGGGCGTGGTGGCGTGTCAATGACGATGATTTGTTTTTAGTAAATTGTTCGCGCCCCTTCGGAATCGCCCCACGCATCTCTTTGCCCTTCGTGCGGCGTTCAGGGGAGCCCTTTAAACGGCTCGTTTGCGATCGATGCGAGGAGTCGATTACGGTTACGGACGCGAATGCATTAATATGCAGCGCCAACGTGGGGTGGTGGTTTCGGTGCTCGAAACGCCCGATAAATGGCCGACGTCAGCTGAAACGCGCCGGCCACAAGTGTTGTGTGGCACTTGTGCTAAGTGTCGCTTCGCTGCCGCGGGTGGACGGTGGGTTTTGCGCCGAAGACGAGCTCCGCCGGAATGGCACGTGCCCCGATATTGCTGATGCTAGGGTGTGATGGCAATGGGAAGGAACAAGCGCTCGAATTGGGCTTGGAGCGCGGAAAGGGCGTTGCAACACACGTTGGGTTTGTTTTGAATATTTATTCGTGTTATTAGCACAATTAGCATCTGCACGAGGGGGGCGGTCAGATTAAATGTTTTGAAAAGTGGACTTATCTGATTACAATATTTCATATACCTTTATGGTGTATGTTTCTATTGTTGGTGTATATTGATTGTTATATCTTGGGAGCTTATGAGATAAAAACGATATTATTAGTTGGTGAATTTGCTGGTAAAAAAATGAGATTCGGACATTTTTTAAATTGTCCATGCCTGGGCGGAAAATGAAAATTTTGATTATTCGGGCAAAACTTATTGTTGTATACTAGCATAAGTCTTTTCATATGAAGAGCTTTTAGTTCAGCAACCTGACTAAATTTTCATATATGTGGCAATGAGTGCTTCGATTTTATGCCATATTTTAACAGCTTCACAACCACTAATATTACGTTGGTATTTAATTTTATTTTTTTATTTTAAATTTTATTTCATTTCTCGTAAATCCGAACTTCAAGGCATTCCATAGACATTCCATTCCATAGGCATTCCATGATGATTAATAATGAACTAATTTAGTGACATGAAAAAATGCATTGAAATGGTTTTCAAAATCTGGATCTTTATTAAATACATCCTAAATCTGTGAAATTGCTTTCCAGTAACCTACAGATATGAATATCACAATCAGGACATGGCCAAATATGCGTATAATATCAATAATAATATGTGTGCTTGATGAATAGCTTTCATCTACTTATTGTGGTACAATATAGAAATCCTCTAGCCAAAAGTTGGCACTCAATCCAAAACCCACTTCATAGCTTCAACGTTTAGATGCTTTGACGTTGAAAATACCGTCTTGATGAATCACCTAACACGCGTCCGGCAAAAGAGCCGAGAGCGAGATAACCGCAAACAGGAACAATATGCATCGGTCAAACATTTGATCGTTAAACACGCCGACTAGGTGTCAATAAATCAACCGCAGACAAAATAAACCCACTGTCCCCTTGCTGCACTCTCTCTCTCTCTCTCGCTCTCTGTCTCCCTCTGATGGCACGTGCATCATTTGCTATTAGACTAACCTACATGGGCTGCGCGTATTAGCAGGCCAACAATTGAATCTCACAAAAAGGAAAACAACTATTCTCTGTTCCATTTGTGTATGCCGTATGTGAAAGCAAAGAGGAAAAATAATCACAATAAACGCACCGCTGCGTTCACCTGCATTCTTTCTGCATTCTGCACCAGCAAGCTCCCCCCGCACATTATCGGGAAATCGTTTAGAATGCTCGTCACTCGCCCGGCGTATCAAAAGGCAAGCAGCCGGCAGCCGGCCCCACCGACAGCCGGGCGAGAATTATCATCAATTTGCTCCGCTGCTGCGGTTTGGCGCATCGCAAAGAGCGTAATTGCAGCGACGCGCAGCGCACGCCCGGCCTTCAAAACCACCAGTGGGAATGCATTCGAAAGCAAATAACTTAATACCCTCGCCGCCACCGTTCGCTTGGCACGAACCCCAACGCGGCGCTATTGCGCATCTTGGCGCGTCTTCGGACGGGTTGGTAGGTTTGGAAAACTTCGCATCCGCGGTTTGATGTGCGCTCAAGATGGTGGCACGTGCCCTGCAGCTGCAACGCGTCGTCCGTTCGAACAGGGAAGTCGGTTGTTGTGCCCGGGCCGCGTCCGGCAGCTTGTGCGTTATTTGGATATTGCAGCACGCTCGCGCTGGGCCGTCTCGCGTGGAGCACGTCAGGGGTTTGGAGTTGCATCTTGCGAAGAGACCGAATCGGAAGTCTCGCAATCGCAGATTGGGTGTGATAATGAAACGTGGTCGGGATTGAAGCGAAGATCACGTAGGACACGTACACACACGCGCGCCTCATGTGTGCGAGCGGATTTTACGTCGCACACGGAACGAGAGTGCATCCAAGCAAAGGGTCCATTCCTGCTGCACCCACCTACCAATTCCTTCCACTCCAAAGCTGCCACAAGGGTGGGTCGTCAAACAATTAACGACTGCAATGTTTGCTAATACGGGTGCTTATGCCTGTTTGGATTTTGTCCGATGGTTGCTTTTTTCGGTGCACGGTGCGGCTCGAATTTTCAGCACACACACACACACACACAGGCGTGGGGTAAGATCATCCGCGGGCACTTATTCGGTTTCCGACCGGTGGAATTTGGTCCCGTCGAGTGTTGCGAATGACGCAAATTTGGTCACTTGCGGTGTTGCGAGTACGGCACAGTCTCTCTCTCTGCTGCATTGTTGACTGTTTTATGAAGTGTGACTGACCGAGCACCTAAGCAGACCGCATTTTCTCGTGCCCACGGCGCATTTGCATCGCGTGTGGACCGTGCGTGCTAACTCTTTTCCTGATTTCGCCAAGTTCTCTCGCGTCGTGTGACGTGCGGGGCGACAGGGATCGAATTTCGTCTGCGGCTAGAAATAACTGATGACCTGAAAAGGGTGTCTATTGATTCTGGTACAGGTCGTTGTTTTTTAGAATAAGTCTCCTAGTTCTTTATAGATTAGTTTGAGAGAGTCACTATATAATCCAATAAATATAATAGATTTATTTGATTGTATCCCTAATAGACTGTCCTCGAAACCAGATTAAGTTTTTAATAGTTGGAAACGTTTGGAAACCGGCCTTGTCACGACATATGTGTGGAAGCGAAGATTCGGGCTTTCGATTCAACTTTATAGCGAAAAATCTATCAGAATATGGAATACTATACTTCAAAAGACGGGAGCACTGAACACCCCAAGTCTTCACATTAATCACATTCAAGATTCGTTTCAAGATTGGAAATCGGCTTCTGGGTGCCTAACTCATATGCTTCCGGGTGCCTACGGTACCTAGTGAACATCACTTAACATACTTTGATAGTTAATTAGTATAATGCACCAAAACCAATCGAAATTAGCACAACATTGACAGCACGTTCGTACGAATTTACATTTCAGTTTGCTTTTTCCTTCTCACTTCACTGTTGATGAAGACCTTGACATTTGACTGCCGTGACGTCGCAAATCTGGAAAGGGTATCGTGTAATTGAAATCCTCGTCCTCATCTTTCGACTGTTATTAGCACGAAGTCAACTGTTATTCTGCTCGGCAATACCTACATTCCTGTAATTTTCCTATACGTTCAGCATTCATGCGTTTCTTTCTCGTTCGGATGCGTCATTGCAAAGCAATTGGCCAGCAGTAGCTTTTATCGTGCCCGCGATCAATGTTTTTCACAGACGATTAGTTTTTCTCCCCGCTATCGCCAAGTTTCCCAACTTCTCACAATCGCACGATAATTGATTGCCATTTTCCGCAACAATTCCACCCGATAACTACATCCCAAATAGGCTCTAATCAGCACGTGTGCGTAGCGCGTACGTGTAATGTATGCTAACGACGTAATTGCAGTGCGTTGCAGTGTGCAGTAAGCGGTCCCACCTTTGCACACGCACCGCGCATCGGTAAACTCCACCTCCCTCGTCCATGCGAATGACAGTCTCGACGCAGATCAAGCCGTAGCCGAAGTGCGGAAACTTCGGTTTTACAATTTCAACACACAATCTGTGCAGATTACGGGATAGGATACTCGCGACCGTGTACCGTATGATCGTCGTTCTATTGCGTAGCAAGTAATGCTAACGCGAGAGTAGCAGCGAACGACACGAAGTGGATTAACAGATAACATAAACATCGCCGCCCCGACCGCCGGCTAGCTCGATCGCGACCAATACCGCGCCGATAGCTGGTGTGATCAGGTGGTTTCGGTTTTCTTCGCTCTTTTTTTTTCGGCACTCGTGAATGAAACGGACTCGTTTCGAAAGATAGCAATCTGCCGCGAGACATCTCACGCGTTACCGTTCTCGTCCGCGGGTTGGCCTTCGCGCCGGTTCGGGTTTTTCGAGGTTATGCGTCTGTCATGCTTTGCCGGCGGCGCTGCGTTGGATGTTGGACCGAGGGCGAGGGGAGGAGTCTTTACGTAAGCGCGAGTGTCCCCCCCCCTACCCCCACCAAAGGGTGAAACGAATTTTTGCGAATCGTACGCGAGATCGCGCCAGACATGTTGGCGGCCGCCGCCACGGATTTTGACGATCGTGTTGGCGACGGTGGTGCCGCAAATTTGCGTTTTTTTCTCTCGTCTCTTGGGTGAGCACAGGGTGGCTTGTCATTATAAAGGAGTGCCAAAGCGGGGGGAGGTGGAGTGGGTTGGAGTTGGGATGCGAAGGTTGTTCCTGGGTTGGCTTCGGCCGTAGGTTTAATGTTATGTTTCTAATTACTCGAACGAATGCAAACGCAAGCGAAGCGATTCGCGCTTGTGATTAGGACATTACAGTGTGTCGACAGATGCGGCCTTTGATCTATGGCAAAGAAGCTACATCCCTCGGCGTTGACGGTAGCAGTGTTCAATGTGGAGTGTTTGTGCGATTTTTGAAATATGTTCGATAACGACTTTAATCTCCGTCCAAAGATTTTGCTTGATACCATTTTTGGTGAGATTTGCAATAGATACCTATTGAAATATCTACATAATTTGGATATCCACAGGCACCCTGAACATGGAGTCTCTCTTGCAAAAATACATCTCATTGCTTTAGGTACACCTCCATACATAGCATCTATTTTTGGACATCTACACGTGACCAAATTTATTATCGTGGCGTCCTAAATTGCACCCAATTTCGTTTGTGTTCAGGAAATTGTTAGATAACAATCATGAGCTGGTTTAACCCTATCCAGCGTACGGATCGTACGGTCGAGAGCGCCCAGTTCTCTGTGGGTCAGTGTGGCAGACTTAGCAACCGCTGGCGATCATGCCAAGATAGGCGGGACGGGACACGGTGACCCTAGTGTGCGGTAGATTCTGAGTGATCGTTTCGCAATTTTTGTAGGTCAACCAGCCGCACGGCGGCTACCAACACAGTGTGTCCTTCTGTTGCGCGGATTAATGGAGTTTTAATTGAAGGTCTCGCAGGCAGTCCCGCCGTGTGTCATGTGGAGAAGTTTTGCGCTATGATTGATGATGTTTGTCTGCCGTTTCACCGGGGTGCGCGAATTTATTTATTTATTTTCTTATTTTTACTGTAAGTGGTGGTTATTGTGTGTTGGTGGGTGCTGCCATTGTTCGGGAGGGTCGAATTTTGGAGTGTCGATGAGTGGAGGAAACCAACCGCCTAAACCTACACCGGTGTTCGGCGCGAACGAGCACATAACCGCCGGGTGTGGCAATGCAATGTGCCTGCGCTGACGTCAATGCGAAATCCGGATCGGCACGGATTTGAAAAGGTTCCTTCAGGGAAAGCACGGTCGGCGAAAGGACGAGCGAAAGGTGGTGGGCAATGGTTGTCGCCCTACTCCACGGTGCTTGAGAAAGTGGTTCCGTTGCTGGCAAGTGGTTGGTCCTCCGCCTCCATTACGGGTGCGAGAGTGTGTGTGGGATCCGCACAACAAAAGATGGCGGACTTCGTCATGGCGTAAAGTGGAAATTGTGCCCAAGAAAACAAGGATTTAGGATATCTCCAAGATCGCGATATCTACAAAGTCGTCGCGGTTATCAACGAAACTCTTGCCGAAATGCATATTTTTTGCCTAACTACATAGACAAGTTATTGGAGCACTAGAGGTCAAATGCATTATTGATTCGTACGCGAAGTGATAACTTTCATTCCACGCATATTTCAATGTAAAACCGTAACCCGTGCAACGCCAACAGCAAAATCAATAAAGCAAACACACCAGGTCAGTGTCGAGAGCGAGTTCGAAACAAATCCATGAACAAAAAATTATCATCTCTAGACAACTTGACTCTGGTTTCCATCTCCTGCGTCTCCTGCCGCCTAACCGGGTAGTTGACGGTTTCATTGAGCCACTCTACATTGCGAAGTACAACGAATCGCTGCTTAAGACCGATTCCAGCTTGCTCCGGTTCGAACTGGTACCAACATGCAGAGAAAAAAAAACAAAGCAAGCACACTTACAGCAATGTCAAACAGACAGACGGGAAGGGTCCGCTCGGGGCATTCCTGCATGCAAAAAAGCAATCAACTCTCGTACCGCCACTGATATCCTGGCCGGCGTCCTTCTACTACGGTGACGATGAAGTAGACCGGCCACTCCTTTGAAGGAACCTCAAGATCTCGAGCCTCACGACAGACTCAACCAGAAGTGGCTTTTACCCAATCCATTCGACAAGTTTGGCCCCTCGGATAGGCAGTTCCGATTACGTCGAGGATCTGGAGGCGAAAGGTCAAGCAGGTGTGGAAGAGCGAGGAGCGTGACGCAAAACCTTTCAGTGGGGGCTCTTCAATGTTAGATGCGCACCACCTCACCGCAGTCCACCGGAGGCAGCAGCTTCGCGAAACCATCTTTTTGATAATCAACAGCCTTTGATTGACGGGATGACGGGAAGTCTGGTCCGGAACGAAAGCTCGTGTTCGTAATAACATGAAAATATGTAGTAACACAAAGACACCGCGAGCGAGAGAGAGAGAGAGAGAGAGAGAGAGAGAGAGAGAGAGAGAGAGAGAGAGAGAAAGCAGTGCGCATGATGACGGCATTGCTTGAGCGTGTAAGACGAGGTGTGCTTTTAACGAAAAAAAATCAGAATTACGTAGAGCATTTGATTGACAACAGCGAAGCGCGCAAAAATGTGGCTACGATCAATTATGCAACGTGCTCACCTGCCCCTCGGCTCGCGGCCTAGTATGTGAACTAAATAGTTGAAAACATCCTTCACTGCTGGCAGCGCAAAGTTGGGCACTTTTCACCGTGGGAGAAAGTAAATCGGCACATTGAACGCGAAGATACGTGCCCTCCTGCCGAATCCAACGATGGGTTCGGAGCGCGTATCAGGTTTCGGTTTCGGCACGGTTCAACGACCGCCGTCTGCGGTCGAAATCGAAGTCATGTGTCATTGAGGTTTTAAGTGGTAAAAACGGCTTTCAAAAATCGTAAATGGAACCCGCTCTTTTTGAACGATTTTTAAGCTGGGTTGTGTCGCGATCAAGGTAGGCGTCCAGGAGGGTGCGAACATGTTTGCCGGCACCATAAAATCGTACGTACATCGCACAGTAATCTGTAAATGCGATGATGATGGCAACGACGTTGGATACGATGATGTGGTTGATCGTAAAACGGATTAGTTTATGAGCCGCGTTCGTTCTGTACAAACCGTGCAGCGACACACGGTGGTCGGGTGCTGGTCAGTTTGCACTGATTAGTGACCATCCGTTGTTATCTGTGTTATGCAAACAAGTGTAATAACACGGAAGAAGGAACGATGATGGTCATTAGCAGCTGTTGACGTGTTTATCGATCAGTTTTTTGTTGTACAGTTTGGAATATTTTAGTGGAATACGATTTATGTTCGATATTTGGTTTAGAACGGTTGTGAAACCCCAAGAGTTTCTTGTAAAAGCCTACCCTAAATATATCCCAGCCTATAGCAATCTTGCTAGCTCACAGCAACACCTTCGCTTTAAGAGTTTTGAAGTCTAGTTAATGTCGTTGATAAGCTTTGTAGAGGTTTCTTACGCCTCTCGTAAAGTCTGATGGCTTTCTCGCGCGACCTTATATCTCTAGGAGTACGTATCTTGCTAGTCTACTACACAAGTGTAGTGGGTTAACTATCTTAGAAGATAAGTTAGTCGTTCGAACAAGATTGCATTATTGTGAAAGGGTGAACATAGATCTAAACTTATATTCTCACCATACTCTTTGCTTATGAATGATAGTTGATATCACTAGATAAAAATTGAATTTAAATGATCAAAACGGTCACCGTTCCATCTCCTACACGTGCCATTCGTTAGCCGTGCGATTTCCTCCGGAAGAACGAGCCCGGTTGCTCGTTGTTGGGCAAATAGTATACGCTCTTCTGCACAACCGTCGTAGACGTTCAGCCGGCACCGTTCACCCTTATCGTCCGGAGGTGCAATGCAACGGGCGAGCGAGCTGCGGCCGAGCTTGCTGATAACGCTGGGGAAGCGGTGCAAATATTGACGAGTCGCAAATATTGACAACAATCCAACCCAACCCTGGTTGGCGGAGCCTGGTTCACGATGTTATTGTTGATGTTTCGCTGGCTAGGCCGCGTTGCAAACTCATTAGTGGATCGTGTTGAGTGTTTAGCGAACGCCACACGGTCGCTGCAGCCGATATAGCCGCGTTTTTTTTTTTATTCGCTCAACCGTTTCGAACGACCACCCAATCTGTAATTTCAGCACGGTGACCTCGTGAAGGCAAACTTCGCTATCGGTAAAGTGGTGGTGGTGGTGGTTTTGAGAATTGTACATCGTGCTTGTATCACAGTTTTTTTTCCTCGTTTTGGAATGTACGGGTTTTCTGAAGACTAATAACATAGATTTCATGTTTCTGTTTAAAAAGTGCTCAAATTGCAACCACTGTACGTAATATTCTTTTTTAATTGGCAATGCTCTGTGCCGAGCCAAGGTTCAACAACCTTGAACCTATCTCGTATTTCATTCAAATTGCATACTGCACCGCTTGTGGCCCCCTGACACACTGCCAACAGTTGTTGTGCATGCCAACAAACAAACGCCCCAGCAGAGAGCCGGTCTGCCCTTTTTGCGCTATGGGAGTTTCGCTATGTGGTGCTTAGATCGGGCGAGGCAACGTTCCGACTTGCGCCACCTTCCCAAGTACAAGGTAAAGTTCAACGATTGCATTCCTTGCGATTTCCTGCCTGCGACGAAGCCAACCAAACTAACCAGGCGAGTTCGCTAGCGTTCGGGGGCACGAAAAAGATGGACCCTGATGGGGGTACAAAAACACCCCCAAGATGTCACTTTCGCCTTGTGCGCCTTTCGTCGGTTGCGCTCGTCGGAGCGCAGAGCTGGTACGCTTTATGGGTACGTTTTTCATGCACTTTTATTTCCACCTTTCGCAGTGGAATGTGTTGCCACACGGAAGCCCCATTCGGGGAGAAAACCGTCCAACGCGGGCATGACTTTTCACCGGCCGGCCGCCCGTGCAGTGCCAGAAGATGTCGTCTGCTGCGTTTTTGGCTGCAAATCTCGTAAGCCGAAAAAAAACCCGAACCAACGAAAATACGGCAAACCGCTCGTGGATCGAATTGGCGAAAGTTGGTTTCGTTGGAGGCGAAGTCGCTTGGAAGGAGCGCGACCGCTATAACTGGCGATGACGTCAACTTTTCGTGGGGTACCCGCGGGTGCTGCCCGCGTTTCGTTCCGCTTGGTTCCGCTTCACGCAGCGGCAGGCCCGACGAAGCCTCCCATCGTGTTCCTGCGAGCCGGCATACGGACAGACCGGTTGTCTGCCAATGCCAAGGAATTACCGGCCGGCAATTGGTACTCGCGATGCTTTGAATGCAAAAACAAAGAAAAATAAAGCCACAGGAGACTCGGCGAGATCCGAGACTCACGGTCGCCGGCCGGTTGTGCGCGGGGTAGCCGACTCTCACTTTCAACTGCGCATGATGGACAGATTTTGACAGCTGAAGGATCGTGCGGTTGCGGCTGTGAATGTGTTAATGAAACAATAAAAAAAAAAACAAAAAGTCCTGCTCCCTGGGGCGGCCGGTCCTCCATCTGGGCTGATAAGACCGCGAGTATGGCAGTTTCGAGTTTCGTGCACTCACCCAATGGGACGGATGCCTCGGAGGCCGTGCGCGGACTTACGAGACGCGCGCTGCTGGTTGAGAATATTGTTCCCCACCGGGGAAGAGATCCTTCGAGATCTGCTGATGGATGCAGGGCGTAGCTGCGAGGGCGATGGGTGAGACAAAAAACCGCAACGGCGAAAATGGGTCATCCATCAATCAACGGAACGAGCAGCGAGGCGAAAAAAAAAACGCGTACCATCAGTCATTGGATTTTGCGCACATGTGCCGCGACACACGCATACTTGAATCGTACGCGTTTTTGGCTCTCTGCGTGTGTTTTGCAATGCAAGCGCACACAACTAGCTTCGATCATCTGTCTTCGTGACGCTAGTGCCGCGATGGGTGACTGGTGGTATTGCTCACGATATTTCGATTGATTGGTGAACTTTTCCGTTTTCGCTTGGGTGTACGTGCGCAGCATGGGTTACGGGGTAATAGCAACAGGTCGGAGCTGAGTCGGAAACCCGATCGCCCGCGAGCTGAGACGAGACCCAACGAGAGACGATCTCCCAGTGGCGACCAGACAACCGGGCGTCCAATGACAGATTAATTAGAACACAACGGTAGCACACACCGACACGGTTGGAGTGTAGGGCGGAAGTTCTGTTCGACGGTCTGACAGCTGAATGGCTTTTGCCGGCTCCATTTGCTCCCTAGGCCGTCCTTGGATGGTGCCATTTTTTGTAGTTTCCCGGTAGTGCCAGTGAGTGCGGAAATTTTACGCGACCCTAGCCAATCGAATATGACATTTGATATATTTCTTCGTTTATGTTGACTTGTTGCTTTACTTCAGTAAAGTTTGATTCACCGTCATTGCTCATTATATATGACTTGGCCGACTGCTACAGTATAAATTACAGGAGCAGCAGTACAATTTGTGGTCTATAGTGGTGTGATACGCTAGTTGTATCTATTAATAGCTTAGCAATTAGTAGTCTTACGCTTTTCTTTACTTATTTTTGTCACGATAGCTTGGTAGTCAATTTTTACTAAAGGTTACCGGTCCTGGAGGGAATTTGGAACTCGATCCTGTCGTGTGTAGACATACACCAATAAAGCGGCTCCTTTAGGGTCGGATAGTTAAGTACGAATATTCTTTACAGAAGCATGAAGAATACCTCCTTTGACGAATGGCACATCTAAAATTATTTCAAAATAATTCAATTCGCCAGAGTCATCCATCTCACAGCCACAGGTTATTGACTTCTTAAGGAAGATCGTTGAATGGATGTGAACGATCCTGCGAATGTTACGCTCAATATTCACAGACACATCCGATGCGAAGACAAACATGCACGAGCCGCTGGCTATTTGTGTGCAAATCAAACTTGTAAATATTATGACAGCTCAAGCAGCACCGAGAACCAACGATTTCAACCACTATGCGCCGTCTTGACACGAATGACTCGGCTCGGTTAGTGAGCAGATGACTGGCGATAGTGGGCGCCTGATCGCGTTTCAGAAGCAGGCAAAAAAAAAAACTACACATAAAACTGTTCAAAACCGGATGATCCACAAGTTCTCGGCTATAACTTCGTATCTCGCGCCGGAGGTGAGAATCGAGAAAGCCGGCGTGTTTACGTGTTTGTTGAATTTTTGAAAAACCTTTCCACATCTACGGATCTTGCCTGCTGCGGCGGGCCCAGCACCATTCAGCAATGGCCAGATCCCCGCGTTCTTCATGTCATTTTGTTTATGTTTACATCTGGTTGCGAAGTTTTGTGTGTAGTAATTGCGTTAATTGAGACCGTTTTTTTTGTTTTTCTTTTGCTACCCTGTTCTACAGCACCGCTGCAGAAGATGAAAAGGCAAGAAATTAAATCAAAACTGTCCCAAATGGCCTATTTCTTGTGTACGGAATATTTGCTTTCAGATCGGTATCTTCGTTTTTTTCGCTTTTCATCAGAACCGGCAATTTTTGAATCTCTCTCTCTCTCTCTCTCGGGGGCGCTCAATGAAAGCATTAAATAAACAAATCTTCCTGGTCTATTTTCGTGTGCGTCGACGGATTGGGAAGGCAAAAATAATTCCATTCGCTGTCTGGCATTATCGAGCGTACCGGTACAAACTGGTTGGCAAACGCGATAACTCCTATGATGTTCTGGAAATAACTATACACAAGTAAAAGACGAGGGAAAAAATACCAGAACAAGCCGAACATGTTATAAATATTGATGGGTTTCGCTTTCGGAATCAGGAAAAAAGCGTTCGCGCTCGCTTTCCATGCGCGGATGGCAAACTCCAGAGAGCTGAAACGGTGAGGGTCGTGACGGCATCTGAGCCTAGCGGCATTTCACGTGTATGTGATTTTTAATGCCTTATTTAATTGCCACGGTTGAATACGCCACACCTTCCTCGCAGCAGTCGCGCTGTGCCTGTCTGCCTGGAGCAAGTTGTTGATGGAGTGAATCAACACTGGTTGCCCTCGGCTGCAACAGCTCGGTGCAGCTTGAAAACCCCTCCAACCCTGCCGCTTCGCTAACACAGCACCAAACGGTGCCTGCGAAGTCGTCGCTTCGTCGCTAAGGAAATATATTTAAATTTATTCTGAAATCCTCCGAAGCGCGCTTTGTGTGCGAGAGTATCGATCGTACGATGTGACTCGCTCGAGTATTATTTTGAAAAACGATTCATCTAGCTGGGGTGAATTGAAGAGTTTGTAGGAATGAGAATATTTTCATACAGTGGATCATATAAAATATTGAATTGTGTTTCAGAATGTACAACGGAATATGGAAAGCATTAAAAATCGTAAAAACAGGCTACACGAACAATAGGAGTACGCAAAAGGACACTGCCTTTGTCCGTACGGTGAGCAAGTGTAGAAATCGAAACTGGTGTGGGAAGCAGCTAGCCGTCGGTACCTTTAAGTCCCCCGACCCTCCGCTCGCCAACACCCTGCGGTGAATACATCATCGCCGGCGACCGGGTTGCGGTTTGTCGCCAATTCATTTTTCACGTGACGATCATCCAAGGGTAACACGGGCCGCGAACGAGACTCGACTCACGCGGCCCCCGACCGTGGTTGCCGCTGGATGACCGTGTTCGTTCGCTCCCTTTCTGGTCTCCCTGGTTCCTGTGGTGCCCCCTTTGTCTCGTGTCACGCACATCTGCCGCTAGAGCAAATTCTAACGAAAGTTTTCCCATCTTTCTGTCTCGCCTACAGGTATGTCCGCGCCTCCCGTTTTTACCGTCATCCAACCAGGACACCAACCCACGAACCGTGCGATCATCAACCGCTAATTGAGCCAAGGAAAAGAGAAAGGAAATTCTAACCTCATTTCGACGCAAGTTTTCCACTTATTTGACAGCCAACAGCGTGGTGGTGGGTGAGCTTCACCAACCGGGTTCAACTCCCGATTGGTCCATTTGCCGTGGTGCGGTTTTTCCAACCGGGACCTACCGACATTTAACGCCAATCGAGAGGAGGTCTCCTCCCTCCCACCTTTTTGAGCTTCCCTGTGGCCTAATTCTTCTAGTGAACTCGAGCTGGCCGGTGGCGGTTCGTTTCGTTTGGTCAATTTTCCTATAGTTTTCGTTTTGTCCGTTGTCTTGCGGCTGCCTCTGAGTCCTTCGCAGCAATTAGCGGTTGGTTTAACTTCTTCCTATGGTTTGCCGGGTGCATGCTGTGCTTTTTTGTGTTTGCTCACCATCACGTCACAGTATATCATATGTGTTTTTTTTTGTCTGCGGTTCGGTGGTTTATTCTTTGAACCATTTGGGCCGTGTGGCTGGTCGTGTTTTTTTTTTGCGCGCGCGCAATCGTTACTTGCCTTTTAACCGTCCTCGACTCCATTCTGCCATCTGATTGATGGCATTGAAAAATGCGAATTCGCGCGTGTGTCTTCACGCCGTGTAACAACTCGGGAACATGCTAATGTCACGACGCGGCTCCACCGGCCATCGCCGGCCGCGAGGATCCAATAAACGGAAGCTGAACAGCTGCGATGTTTGCGATCCTCTTCAAAGCGGCACCGTTGATGGAATGGACCGTAAGGGTATTTGCGCTAAAGTGGGTTAAACAAATACTAAAGCGAATTGATTTCATTCTTTGCCTGTCGCCTTAATAGGGTCAGTGAAATATTGTCCACCGATTGGCCTCGGCGACGGCTTATGAATTGAGAGCAGTTTTTCCTAATGACAAAGACTGTAATGGCGATGAGTAAGATTAGTGGTTCGTTCATTTGTTCATCTTCAGTGGAAATTCATTCGAATCCTGACTCAAAGACAGGCATCATGACGAATCATGATCTTAAATTGTACATGAATCTCAATGGTTCATGGGTCACAGATTCATCTAAAAAGATTGTTGCAAATGATTTCAAATTTTAAAATTACATTTATTATAGAATCGGTGATTCGTTAAGTTCTGGTTTAAGAGCATTTTGTTTAAGAGTAAAAGACATAAGGTCGCCAAACTTTTCAAAAATCCTAAAATTACTTTAATACTACGACCAGCAGTTTATGATATTTTTGAATTGCTTGATGTGTGTTTCCTATTCGCTTCTTGTATCACCTAATATCGTTGATAAACATTCGAAATAGGTGCAATAATATCCTTCAAAAAGATTATACAGTTTAAACTATCTCACGTCTTCCTTGCTCTTGTTGCTACTTTATATCGGGGCGGCTTTCCTCGTTCAGGTGACAAACGATTAGAAGTCGACGGGTGCACTTTAAATCATTTCCTACCCTTGCGTCACACACCCTCCGGCACACGGTTGGCATACGGCCAACCGTTACCCAAGCAACGAAAGCGATCGGTGTACGACAAATTCGCGCTGCAAACCCGGACAGGGACACATTCCGTGAATCCGCGCAATTCACCGAACCACGCTCGGTGCAGGCACGCTCCGATGACGCTCTCTTCCGTGACATGAGATGGCCGGTGCCAAGCATAGGGGCCACTCGTTTTTTATTATTCCTCCCCACGAGTGGAACCACTCGTAACCCAAACGTTTGCCGTCTAATTCTTTACCCGATCGCGCCAATGTTTGGACACTTTGAAACAACGAGCATTTTTGCAGCCCGACCTTCGGCGGAGTGCTCCGTTGGCAATGAACTTGCGCCCGACCGCTGCCGCTGCGATCAGTCTCTGTGCGGTGTGAAAAATTATCGTTTTTCCCACCCGGCGGTGTTCCGGTGATGGATAGTTTTCCCTGTCGGGGCGTTGTGCACGTCGTCGTTCGGACGGAGATAGTTTTTCGATTTCGCTGCTAACCGAACCATCGTTCGCGGATGGCCGTGTCGTCAAGTTAATTGACTTTCCCTCCGGCAGCACGGTGGCAGTGCGCCGGAGCGATGTTTATTTGTCATTTTGTCCGAAACGGAGCGTTTCAGACGGCTAAATAATCGTCCTAGCAACATTCGTTGGGTGCTCTTAGGTGAGTTTCGATTTTGGTTTTCCTAGAACTGTGCCCAGGAAAATAGGAAAAACAACGTAACCAATCGTTCTAGATGCTCTCAATTGCCGACACACCTTTCAGATAAAGCATTCAGTTCGTGCGCTTCACGTGCTCGCCGGCGAAACCGGTATCGGTCAGTTTTTTGCGCAGAAAAGCATAACTGCGCATCGGCGAAGTGTGGCATGAGTGCGAGCATAGCTGCGGTGTGACTAATTCCCACCGGGATACGATACTGGAGACGCCGGGGTCTCGTCAACAACCATGGCGCGGTTGTTGTTTGGCCTTGGGCGGAGGACAAACACGAAAATAACATCTAAGCGGAAATTTTACACCGGGTGTTTTGTGTTTTGTTTGTGTTTTTATGTGCTCTTCTCGCGCCGCAGAGACAGAGGTTTTATGTCGAACATAGTATTGATTCTGAATTCAACCAACTGTTTGTGGTTTATTCAATGATCAAAACAAACGCATGCTTTTCATACACATTTAGTATAACGTCGTTATGATCTATTTTAACTAGCAATTCATTAAATTCATTAAAACTACTTCTAACTGATGTTTCTTCCTGACAGTATCTCCAATATCTGCATTCTATCCCTTTTTCATGGAACACTTGCCTGACATTTTCCATGGTGCATTATTTAAAAAAGGCAAAACTAAACTGATTCATCCTGTTGATCGTCGATAGGGCCGATAAAAATAAATCAATTTTTGTACCGAAAAACATCACCTCCCACGATGAGCTCATCGCACGTTAAATCTCGCTCGCTGCATAGCATTTCCGCAGATGGGCTGGTGAGAGACCCACCAGACTGTTAGTCGCTAAGGCGGTCGCTGCTGTCTCGTTCAATCCGAACCGGAAAAGCTTGGCGAAGAGCAGATTGAGCCGATTTGTATGTGGTGTAGGGCATTAAGAAAAACACCACCCTGTGACCACAAAAAAAAAAAACAAACAAAAAACGCACACGTGTACAGCAGCCGGTCCCGGATGGTAGCTGAAACAAATTTTCCACTCCGTTCAACAACCCTGACCATGTGCCTCTGTGTACGTGTCCGCGCGTTCGCTAGTTGGCCCGCCAATGTCGCCACACTCCACCGGGCCGGCTTGTTCTGCCATCGCGCGCCCGTTGGGAAGATGTTATTTATAAAATTAGAAAATTCGGGTCAGTTCATGACACTTGAACCGTGCGGTGGTGTCTCGTCGACTTTTTCTATAGCGCGCGTCGTTCCGTCGCTTTCCCGCATAAACTTCACTTAAACGCTGGCTTGACTAACGCCAGAACCTGCTGCTTTCGAGCGGCCCGTCCGCTTTGGCGTGTAATGAATCATAGTGCCGAAGTTAAGCGTCCGAATTTAATTCACTTTAATGGGATTCAGGCGCATTAAGCCGGGTTTATGTCCTTTCGCTCTCGATTGCTCGATTAGTGCGTTGATCATAAAGCTGTTTCGCAAATTTGAACTCGCGTTTGACGATAATAGACGATGTCAGTGACATTAGCGATTGTGATTGTGGGAGAATAGAATCTAGATTTTACTTCATTTTTGGGTCATATGTCAACGACCCAGCGAGGTTGGGGAGTGCGATTTACCCATTTCCATTGCGATCGTGATGAAGTAAGTGTCGCGTGCCTGTCAGCTGTAACGGTGCTCCAGGAATAACTCTTTCCCGAAGCATGTTTCTGCTGCAGTTCTTCGGCAAGGGCTTCATTTAAGCACATTGCGTAACCTTTCTACGGTCGGTTGGCCGTCTTAGTGGACCGGGCGCGAAACAGAAACCTTCTGGTGTTACATGACACACGACGAGCGACAGCCCCCCGACAGCCAACAATTAGCGTCCATTCAGACGTTCGAGCGTTACCTGATCGATCAAACGGCGGCCGTCTATCGTCGACCAGCGATCATTCGCTCCAGATGCAAATCTCGGGCTCCAATGCGAACAACGTCACTCCGAATTCCTATCCCAAGTGATCACGCGTTTCAACCGCTAATGGGTTCGGTGTACTTCTTTCATCCAACGGCGGCTCCCTGTTGGTGCGCCGAGGCCGAACAGTGCTGGTTCCGAGGGTGATCGAGCACAAATCGCCACTCGCCGCCCGCAGGCCAATAAATTATCGTCTAAATGAATCAAACCCAGCCGACCGGGCACGCTTGACACTCTCGCTGACCGGGAGCGGGAACTGACTAAACCTGCGGACGAAAGTGGGGAAATCTTTTGCCCAGCGTAACGATGCAACGTGTGTTGTCGTTGGATGACGGAACGCAAACCCAAGATATCCACTGTCATCTATTGCGGGCGGTGTACATGCACGGTCGAACAGTTGTAACCGTTGTCGCAGATGCCGGATGTGGGATAGACTTTACGGTGATACCGGTGCGGTTTTACGATCTTTTGTCGTCGGGTCATCGTGCAGCAAGGCAAGAAACGACAAACGGAAACCGTGTACCGGTGGACGGTGAACTTCGGCAAAGTTCAAGGAAGTTTGTTTTCCTTATTGTATGTCGTGTTGTTGTTACAAGCCGTACGGCAACAGGTTCGCGCCGCACGGTGGTCGGTCACGTGACGGGATTGAACGCAACAACAGTCACCGCCAACAGTACGGGTGAAGCCTGCGCGTTTGGGCCCTCTAGGAGCAGCTCATAAATTATGTAGGATCGGAGCCAGTTATAATACCGGCGATTGCGATGGTGGTGTCCAAGCGTGCGCCTTTAATGTTGCTGCGAGCGGCAGGATCATCAGCCGAACGAACCGTCGTCCTTGCTGCCGCACGCTCATTTCAAGGTACGGATCTCAGTCAAGGCCGTTCGTTGATTCACCGTGCCGCGCTGTGTTCCGGCTCGGAACGAAGACGGAGGCACCCGTCGCCCCGCATTAGACGGCTAGGCGTTCGCGAATTCGTCCGGAGTTCGTTGCGTGCCGCGCGATAATCATCCCGCCGCAGCGTCGAAGACCTTGGAACAGTTGGAAGTGCAAAAAAAAATGCAAAACAGAATGCCCCATCAACATCCAGTCAGTTGGCGCAAGTCGCGTTCCGCTCGCGGGAATGATGTTGTGCCGTCCGTTGTCAAAGCTTGGCAAATTATGATGTTATCACCCCACCGTGATGAACGTTGGCGTGGGCTTGTGTTGGGCACGAGGCAAGAGCGCCGCGTTTGATTACACGTTGGACTTTGGAAGTGGTGTGCAGCGCGAACGATTAGGATGATCGTCTAAATTGAAACGAGGAAATAGGGTACTTCGAACCGGAATGGCACTGATGTGTGTTAATTGGTTTATTTTCATTTTTTGCCTGCTGTATTCGACAATTAGACGAAACTTTTGAGTGTGAGCAAGCGCAAGCATTGAAAAGATTGTTTGACATGATGCAGCTGCAGTTGCGGAGTACGTTTCGCAGTTTGAGATCACTCTGCCAAGCCGATTAACCCGACGACCTTCCGCGGTTGGCATGCACAGTTTCCTCGGCCGCTGTGATGTACGTCACATCCACCGAGAGCGCTGAGTGTGCTGAAATAGTGCGGGTGGTGTGTTTTTTTTTGCACTACCATCCCCTGCTAACATTTCATTATATTCAATTCTAATGACCAGTTACCCCGGTACGCCCGACATCAGCCGGTACCAAACGGCGCGTAAAGCAATTTGCCGCGTGCATAACCTTCGCCGAAGTAGGTTAGTGTTAAAAAGCGCATGAATGTTTCACATTTTCGCCAATAACTCCCTTATTCTGGCCGGCTCGTACCCCAGCGTGCCTGCCAGTCGGTCCCACACACACACACACACACACACACACACACACGAAACACGACGAGACGGCCAATTTGACGAGAAAACTTCACCCCGGTACACACGTCTGGGGACGATCTAACATTTCGGATTTCGCGGCGGAGTTTTGTCCACCGGCCTTCACACAAAACCTGTCACACTCGGCGAAGGAGCCGCGTCTAGGTTATGGTTTGGTTCACTAGCTAGTTTCTTTCTCGCTGTTTCATAAAGTCGGGTGTGCTTCACTGCATGCCCACGTTGCCGTTTATGGTCTCGCTGAGACAGGGCGCACTCGTACATGTCTCACACACCACCGCACGGCACGGCAACAAGTTTCGTCTGCCGAACGCGATCTACGGTAAACCCACGAGAGGGACAGAATTTTGCCAGCCCAGACTTGAAGTCCTCTTCCGGGCCGGTGTACCGTTTTTGAAGCATCATTAACATCGCTCGTTTCAGCGAGCGGCATCGGCGCGTATACCGCGTCCATTCGTCCCAACCCACCACTTCCCGTGATCGGCGGCACGGGCGGTACTGGGCGTTCTTGAAGTGTCAGCTTGTGACACCAATTCCACCACACCAGCGGCAGCAACAGCAGGGTTTACCCGCGGAACGCGCGGTCGAAGGCTCGCCGAGAGACGGGCGCTCGAAATCGATACTCGATCCATAATCTAACGGCCCTACTCGCCTCCAGACCCAGCCGAGGGTGTAGCGGAAGGTTGTCGGGTTGTCGAGTGGCTCAGACGATGGAAGCAAGCCGGTGGTTGTTTTCAGTTCCCACTGACCGCAGCGTCGCGAGGAGCACGAGCTTCATTTATTAACCGCTCAAAACAGCCGTTGGTTCCTCCATCGTCCAACAGCCATCCGGGATCATCCTATCTCTGAAGGACGTGATCATCGTATCTTCAGCTGAGAGTAGTGTTCTTGAGTCATCATATGTGTTCAACACCTCCGAACATCAAACCCGTGGGGCACGAAGAGTGTCACACCGAAGAATATGGGTCAATGTCACGGGTCTTCTATTTCGCGCTTTATTCGCGTGACTGTTCAACTAAGACCAGCACATAAAAGCGACAGTCAGTCCCCGACGCTATTTTTGCCAAGCAAACGTGAGCGCGCTAGCACGGCACTAAGTCGTCGTTGTGGTCGTTCTAGTTTTTTGCCCTCGCAAACTTTCGGACTATTTTTCCGCGGGCTATCAGTGTCCCCGGTGGTCAGCCGGCCGGCCGGCCGGCTAGTAAGCTGATGGTTATTTTTACACTCTGTTCATATTTGTTTCGCAACGTGCAGTGGGTACAATGGGACACAAATTGGATTGCTCGTGAACCCAAGCTCCTGTTCGGGGAGCTTAGAGCGTAGTGGGTCGAAAAATATTCTGACCACCGGTTTTATGACATGCACGGATGCTCCGTTCATGACGTCGGCACATCGAGGAAGTCGGCGTGACCTTCTCCGGCAGCGCAGAAAGCAGTGTAATGCTTTCCTAGACAAGCTGAAGGTTACGGCTCGTCGGGTGTGTAGTCTCTAGAGCACTGTCCGATCTCGTCTGGCAGGTCTAGACCGCTCCACGCTGGCAATCTGCAATGGTTGGATGTGCTTCGCGAAACAAGCTACTAGGGCCGGTTTGTTCTGCTTGTTGGGGCTCTCCTTCTAGGCGGAGGCTCAACCGTTACGGTTGAGAAATGCGAAAAGTGAAGGTTGCCGGTGCCGGTTTCCAGCCCCTAGTAGGAAATGTGTGCTGCACAGTGGAGCGATCCGGTGCTGGGGATCAGATGTGCAACAGGTTGTGCTGGTTGAGGCGTGCTGCGGATCTGGGGCTCAGAGGTCTCAGCCACATGACTCACGGTCTCCTCCAGGCGGGTGCGAAGCGGCCAGAATGACGAGGTGTATGATGGATGATTGCACTAACCACGGTCTAGTGGACGCAGTAATAACAAGGCAATAAGATGGTCTTGTGATTATTCAATTATATACCTTCCACCGGCGGGCGGAAAAGGTTTACTGCCCCTCTCTGCGGCGCTGAGAGTTGCCAGAACCTTTCCCCCTTCCCACCGGGCATAATATGTGCCCGTGTGGCTGGGAAATCACGCTCGTTAAAGATCTAATATTTGCTGACCACAATTGAATCAAATTGATAGCAATCAGCGGAGCGACCGGGCACTATATGAATGGAACACCGCCACGTAGATCCGGACGAGTTTCCGGTTGCGTACTCCAAAAGTGTGTGCGTCTTGAGTGGCCGACGGGATGACGTAAAGGCGACGATCCAGTGTCCCGGCGGGTGTCGTTTTGTGGCGCAAAATAATGACCTTTGGCTCGTCGTGATAGTAGTGATAAAGGATAGTCCCGCACGGGTTTTGGCGCTCGCGTCACCGGCGTGTGACGTTGGTGGAGCCCGGGCTGGGGAAGCAATTACACGCGCCAACTGGGTGGGACCTGCGTTAGCAACAGGGACATGGCGAGGGAATCGAGTTGATTGGAATTGATTGAAGATGATACCCGCGCAGCTTGGCGTTGGTATGTACGGGAATACACACACTCTCTCCAAGACACTTTCGTTCGGGTGAGGTTAAGAAACCCCCCACGACTCCGATTCGGTTCATCCGATCGAATGTGTCGCTTCGAGTCGCTTGTTTATCGCATCGCGTTTCTGTTAGGCTTTCCTCGATTTGTGCGTGACTAACTGCTGCAGGCGGCAGTGCAGAAGGAAGTTTATCGTTTTACCGGCAGTTTAATTACCGAAACGAACTCTGACGCCTGATTGATCCAATCACGAGCGTCAGGCGATACAATACAAGCTGTGCATCTGGCGCACACGCCGACTAATGGAATCCGGCGACGGATTGTCGTCGCTGACAGCCCACTGAGTGTAATTGATTTCGCACGGAATGGAGTCTGAAATTCGTTGCTTGAAAATACGTAGCGCGATTTAGTGACCGATGATTCACGCATTGGTTCCGTATAAATTAGAACGGCGTTTTTTCAATGTGACTTTAGATTGCGTATGTGTTGTGGTCTTACTTCCGTTCGACTGATATCGTGTGGTTTTCCAACGTCTTAGTTTTATTGCATGTTGCAGTGCATAAACAATGTTATAAATGGTTATTCATCGCTAGTCACTATTCTTTATCATGTTTTTGGCAGCTAACATCGATTCTTCTCCTAAATTCAAGAAGTCCTGGTCTGTCTAGTGGTGCTACATCGATCGAAAAGGGATGGCAATTGGATTTGGTTGGAGATAACAGAATTGAAATAGTGTACTAAGGCGAAATCTGTTGTCAAGACATGACGTTTCACTTTTACTGCCAACAACTTTCGATTGCTGTATTCACAATACAATTAGATTGAAATATATTTCGGTTTCTAGTTTAAAATCATGTTTGGTGTAACGTCAAACATTGCCTGATCTCAATCTTCTACTATGCAATAGATACTTGTCTAGTATAGACACTATTTTCACATTCTTGGAGAAAAACAGTATCCTTCCATCATTTTGCGCAGAAACACACGTTCCACGATTTGTCTCGCATAGCATTCCAATCAAATCATCACCGATGCAAATCGCCCTGCCATCTCAAACGGCGCAGCTAACGAGAAGAAGAATAATTAACCAGTGTATCCGGCCGCCGGCATGCACGAGGGATACTACACAACATGGCGCTGCCAGCGCTGACAGTCGTCAATTTTTATGAGCATTAAATTCCCTTCCAAATGCACGATCCGCTCCGCGCTCCGCTGCACCTACGCCCCGTACGAAGGATCCTTTTCGGGCGATAGCCAAACGGCGATAGCTTTATTATGGCCGTTTGCCAAATATTCGCAACCGGCGCTATTTATAGCGAGCGCGCACTGCCTGGTCCATCCATTCTGATTGCTTCGCTCGCCTTTGTGTCGCGCCGCCAGCTCTTGTGCCGGGCTGCCATTTCACTTTCCCCACGGGGTGTACGATCCTCCCAGTGTCGATGCTTCCGGTGGCCACGGTGAGATGGGTTTGATCGTCATCGAGATCGTTGGTGATGGTGCAGTGAGGTGTGTGTGTGCGAGTGTTTCGGGTGCTTGTTTTGGCATCGATTGAGTGTGAAATTTGCAATCCACCCTTCTCCCTCGGTGATGTCGCTTCCGCTTGTCCAAATGCAAATAAGTGGCACCGGGTAGCACCCACCAACCATCGGGGTTTTGCTTGTTACTTCCGCCAATGCGACGCCATTCGACGGTTGGTGCACGCGAGATAAAAATAATCACGCCTCTTGCGTTCGACATACGGAGCAAACCGTCGGAGCAAACGCTTGCAGATCGTTTAAAGTAGTTTAATTGATAGCGATTAGCGATTTTCTTCCACTCTTGGCAAACCTGGCGCAATCGGGTTTTGGGAGAGCTTGTTGCAGAGCAATCTAGTCTTGCATCATTGAACGATTTAATTTCGCGTTGATTTTTCGTACCGCCCATAATGACACTGACATTGATCGGTTGCGTCAGCACAGGAATATGTGCCATTTTGAATCTGTCTGTTCGGCAACAGGAATGAGATGTGTAAAATTAGTGGAAATGAACACAAAACGAACGCCACGAAAGTGTTGGGTAATGCGATCCCGTGCCCGATTAATCCAGATTCGATTCCGCAACTGAGATCGCTTAGATTCTGTTCCCGAATTGTGATCCACGTCGAGAAAGGGTGGGATTCGAACTTTTAATTTGTAATTATGATAAATTATTGACAAATATTACGGCGATTATTGTAGCCCCGTCTTATTAGTCCAATCATATCAAGTTTCATTATTGATATGCTCGTTTTTAGCTTCAATTATATTAACACTATCGCTGAGTACCATGTATGTTGAGGACGGCGCACTTGTACTTTGTATTATAAGTAACATGTGGGATCCGGATCGGACTGGATATTCTATTCCATTAGATAAGGATGCTAGAAAAGAAGCCGTGTTTACGGGTAGTTCGATTATTGTTTTCGAAAACATTAATCAACATTATCTTCCTCCAGATAAACGATCGGTTCATTGTCCGTAGTGTTGGACTTTGAACTTGTCCGATATACCTACCAATCACAGTGGTAGCAAAACTTTGTTTTTTTAAAGACAGAATACATTGTTAATAGATCGGTTTAATATTGATGTCAGAACTAATGTTTACCAAAGCTTCAACAGGAAGATGGCTGCTTATGCCATTTCCTCGATCAATTGTAAATGAGTATCTCTGACACTATGTTTTCATTTGTGGCCTTCTGGTACTTGGACCTTCACAGCATGCTGACCACTGGTATCGATGCGTTATCTGACCATATCGCACACCCAGAAAGTCACAGTATCAGTTCGCCAACCAAAACGTACCAAACATCTTATCGTCCAGTGACTTTTTCTTCACTTATCGTGCCCAGACGGCAGCTTATCAGAGGCGGCGCGTTACGTAAGATACACTTTCGGGGGTGCTGTGGCACTCTTTCCGTATGTATCTCGGTATCGCTTGCGCGACCGCACGAAGGAAATGCCAGCCAGTGTGGGCAGACGAATAAACCGTACGAAAAATGTAGGTCAATTCCTAATTCGAGGGCAACGAGTGTGGTGTGTGGTTCGGATGGGCGGCTGTTACTGCTGACGTTTGTTCGCCGCTAATCTCGCCGTACAACTCGCGCGATCGCGTACGCCTGCAGTGGGTATGCACGTGCTTTTTTAGGGTCGCTTTTTGCCGAACCGGTTCCGAGGTGCACACGAAACGGCACTTGGTTCCTCTAAAACGAGACGCTGATGACGATCGAACCCCGCAACGCACGTTAGTAGACTCACGCAAGTGCAATGCAGCGTTGCAAACACGTGTGTCGTCGTCGTCGTCATCAGAGGAATCGTCATGGGCTGTCACAAGCGAAAGCGTCACAAACCATGGCGCGAGAGCGTTACCAAAGATTCTTAGTAACGGAGCAGCGTAGTATTAGTAGCAACAGTGTGCCATCGCTCATCGGAGAAGGGGCAACACTACATTAATTGTGTGCGAAGTGTGTAGCAGCCGAGACACAAACACAGCATCCACCAAGATCGTCTCTCCCTCCTCGGCCACGGTGGGCCTGAACGTTGTTTGCACACAATGACCGTCCTTCAACCGAGGTTTCGAGTGTAGGTTTTTTTTGCTGTTGTTATTTCATTCAACCCTCTACGCGCCGGGTATTCTCGAAGCATCCCTGCAGCACAAGGAAGGCACACAACATTCTTTCATGCGCCTCACCCCTAACCCGATCTCTTGCGATGTCTCTGCCGCCGGTGGTGGCCGGCTGGCTCGCTCGCCGCGAGTGTTTTTGTTTTCGTTCGCCAATTCGCTGCTGCCACCGTCGCTTGGGGGTTTCCTTCGCGCGATCGCGTTGTCTCGTAGCGATAAATTAACTTCCTCGTGCTTCGGTTTCGGCACACTTTCGGCTCAACCAGTAGCAGCAGTAGCAGCATCAGGGCAGCTCCATTTGGCCTTGTAATGTTCTTCCCCCACATCAATTTCTTATCTCGCATTGCGAACATCATATCGCACGCAGAGACAGCGAGAGAGAGAGAGAGAGAGCCGAAACCCAAGTGCGAAAACAATAATCAATCAATAAGTTCAAAATATTTGCTTGGTTAAAAGCGGGAGGGTCCGTGGTCAGGATTGGGATCTATTTCTGTCGGTACTCCGTACAGTTTATCGCGTTTTTTTGGCGCGCACATTCGCTGATAAGCCTCGAACTCAACCCTAAAGCTGTGGCCCTGGGCGTAGCCTTGTACTGTCCCTGGGCGTGTGACATTGGACTTTTTTTTCGCACGGGACCGCGCGCAAACCTGATATGGATAAGGGTGCGCGAAACGCAAACACCCTCTCCAGCTCAAACTCGCGCGACACTGGATCGGGCCAGGATCGTCCGTGTTTGGACGGTGTTGAATCGAACGAATTGTAATGCGGTCTGGGTGGAATGTTTACCAAGTGTCGGGTGAGTAGTAGTCGAAAGAGAGAGAAAAAAACAGCTGCGATTAAGAAAAGCTGGATCCAATATTTTACGACCACATTGGACACAAACACACGCCACTATCCAGCGGTTTATCGAGAAAAATAAAAACACCGCGCAATCTATCTTCTTAGCATTTTCGAAAGGCCAACTTTTATGTACTCACGGAGGCACGGAGGAAAAGGAGTCATCGTCGTCGTCTATGCGGCTCTGACCGGTTCGATTGTTAACCGGTTTGCGTTATTTTCGGTGTTTTCGAGAGCACACTAGCCAAGTTTCACTATGCTTTTTGGGGTGCGCTGCCTGGTGACGTGTTTATTTTTATACGAAATATTGTTTTTGCCTTTCCTGCTGCTCCGAGGGGGTGGCGTTTGGTGCCGGTTGCTGGATTCTCCGTTCTTGTACGACACGACGGTGGTTTAAGATCACGTGATTTTCGATCGGTCTGTCGCCAAGTGGCAATAGGGAGATGATGGAGGTGGAAACAATCTTGAAGATTGCTTGGATACACATGAAACTATTGAAACAAGTTAAAGAAAATTATCGTCTAATCTCCTAATGCACTCTACTATCCACTCAGTGGCACCAGTGTACGAAAAAAGTTTAATTCTTTTAACACAATTCTTCTTCCCGTCCGGGAACAAGATTCTTGCAGATACGAAATGTACAGTATTTACAGTGTATTTTAAACTAATTTAGAAAAGCTTAACGCATAGAAAAATCAATTTAAAACTACATTAAAACTTTGTACTAAAACATGTACTAAAAGAGGGACCAAAACAAATGGCTGGAAAATTAGATAAAATAGTTGTACTAAAGCGTGCAGTAGAAGGTTACTGAGTACAAATGGGTCTCCTAGAAAAGCTCCTCACTCTATTTCATCGAGTATTGATTTCCTTCTTGGCATCTCCGCAATAGAACACCTTTTTCGATAGCGTTTTATTGCAAATGCTCCACCCATACAGCAAACGAGTCACATTTGGTGAAGAATGTGTGGCTCGCGAAACGCATCTTTTTTACGGGCGGTACTTGTGAATGTCACGTAAGGTGGAACGTTCAATAACCGACGCTAAAAAGAATTTCCATTCCGAGCGAGGAGAGTGTATCCGTAAACAAGACACGTCGCCCGCTGTTTGCCGAAAAACTCAACAGATGCACGAAAAAGGCAATTCTCACCTCGCCGCCACGATCGCGTGTATCGCCCCGCACGGTTTCGGTAGCACGGCTGGCGGCAACTGTGCAAATAAACCCTGAAGTTAATATCCTTCTCTCCACGTATGCGAGTTTTTTGCGAGTCAAACGCGTTGGGGATGTTAACGTAGCGAAAGCATGGGTGTGTGTGGGTTGCAAACTCCCAATGATCAATTGACCAAATGCGCACGGATGCGAATATGTTTCAAACTCCGGACATTCGGGAAACGTCCAGGAGCGTGATCGAATATGTCAGCTGAGATCGATACTATGTCATCATTCACTCGATAAGGTGGCGACCACGGGCAAAATCCCAACCAATTACCACTAACAGTTTTTGCTAGTTGAGCAGAAGTCTCTATTAGCGATCGCCGCTACCATGCTGAAAGCGTGTTCCCCGCGGCAACACGCGCTAAACACCTCAGCGGGTTGGCACGAATGTCAAGAGTGTCGTTTAATCGCTGCGATTTGAAAGTAATCGATTAAGGCCCCGTAGCCAAGTGTGGCGTGGCACGGCCACTAGAAAGGCAAACTTGAAACAACACAATCATCGAAGCGTGGTCGACGCTTAGAGTTTTGCCTGTCAGGGAGTTAGTTAAGCAAATCCTTTCCCGCGTCGACCACCACCTTGTTAACGAATCGCTGCAAAAAGCAAAACGAACAACAAACGCACAAGACATTATGGCGCTATATGCCGCCCAAGGGTACGGTAATGTGTTGCTCGCGGAAGTAATGTGGCACGGTACTGCCAACGTGTGATAATTCATCGATACTTAACACATGAGTACGACATGAGTTTTGTTTGTGCTTGGTTTGGCTTGCAGGAAAAAAAACTTTGACTTTTCGTTTTGGCAATCCACTGGATACACATTTCTTTCGCGTGTTTACTACTTAATACATCCTATATAAACTCTCTCCCTCTCCTCCACCCCTTCTCTTTCCATTGCGTTCCCCCGCACTAGAGTAAACAACGAACAGCGCCAAATAAGTGGCAGATCATATTTTATTCTATCATTCGCAGCACACAAACCAAACCGGTGACAAATCGTCATCGTACCGGGACGCGCATGAAGCTATTCGGTACAAAATGCAAAGAGAAGATGTGCCTCTGGTGTTCGGTTAAAATTAGAACGCGGTTTCGCGTTCACGGTACTTCCCACCCTTTCCCCACTCTTAGTACAGGCAAAAGTCGGCTTGTTACGGTCGTATGCAAATCCGCCAATGGCATTCGCCGGCCAAACACCAGAACACCTTTGGATGCAAATTACGAAACGGGTTTGGGCCGAACGTAAACAGACAAAGGTGGTCGAAGCGATCACTTTACTCTGGCGCCGCCTGCTGACGGGTGAGAGCCACCCCCTGCCTGCCTCTGCACTGACACACGCGACCCACCCCCTACAGCAGGCCCTGTTTCTGTAGATCGAGATACACTTTCTTGCTGAGAATGTTGCCGCGCGAATCCTCGAACTCTTCCTCGTTCGCCGGCACCCACATCTTCGAGAACGTCTGCTCCTTCACCTTGTCCCACAGGACCAGCGCGTCCTCGATCTTCGTAATGTTCGCGAAATGGGCCGTGTTTGGGATGCCCAGGCAGCGCATGCCGTGCGCGTGCCGCCACTCGGAGAAGTGGTTCTGGAACGCTTTCGGGCCGTTGTACTTGTAGTTGCCGCAGATTTCGCACTCGTACGTGAAGTGCAGCTGGTGCAGCTTGTACAGCCAGTACGGGATCGGCTTGCCGTCGTACCCGAGCGGCAGGTTCTTCGGGTTGTACGGTATGCCGTCGTCGTCGTCCGACTCGACCTCGTCCATGCTGTCCTCGTCGCTTTCGTCAAGTGTGTAGCGGGCTTGCTTACGCTGGAGGTTGATCTTCGTCTCGTAGATCTGATCGTCTACCAGATCGGCCAGCTTCACGATCTTGTACTCGAGCAGCGCGATGTCCTTCTCCTTGTTCAGGTTCATCATGCGCTTGCGCTCGTTCTCCTGGTTTTTGTCGTCTTTCGAGGCGAACAGGCGCTGGGCACGCTCCTCCAGCGTGCCACCGCACTTCATGCCGAGAGCCTGCAGTGCCGCCTTCAGCCGATCCAGCCCGAGGTACGTTAGGTCCTCCCATTTGGCGAACTCGTTCAAATTGATCAGCGCATCGTCGTCCACCTCGCGCACCTTCTCCCATCCGGGCACGATACCATTCTTCCACATGTCCTCGAACTGCAGCTCGTTCCGCTTCACCGTGTGCTCCAGCTCGAAGAACAGCGGCCGGCTGCGGGTGATGAACGAGTGCAGATAGTCGTGCAGCAGCTGCAGGTAGCCCTTGTACTTCAGGTTCTTCTGCTTGCGGGGTATGTCGACAAACTTGTTGAACTCCGACAGATACGTAATGTAGTCGATCTTGTCGATGCCTTTCAGGTTGACGAAGCTGTCGTAGCACTCGTGCAGGTCCAAATACTGGCCGTAGTTTTCGACGTCGCTGAACTTCACCACCTCCGCCAGGTAGGCCGGATCGTTCAGTTGGTCCTTCAGCTTGTCGAACTCGATCGATGCCGGTACGGCCACATTATTGCCGTGGTTGGAATGGAACTCGATCAGCCCGTTGAACTGGCTGTAGAACTCTTTGAACTCGTTCACGCTCATGTTGGTGATTTCCTGCTTCCGCTCGCCGTCCTTGTCTTGGTAGAGCTCGAGCAGCGACTTCGAGCACGTCTGGTATCGCTCCAGATAGATTTTTATCCTATGATCGGCTAGCACTTTTTCCTTCGTCTGGAATAGGGAAGCACACAGTGGAAACAATAGCTTAGCGTCAAAAACGGAGAAGCCGACAGCCGCATTATCACTTTAACTCACCGTTTTCTTTGGGATCATCAGCTCCTCCGACATGGCCATCACCAGACGGTCGCATTCTTCATGCAAGCGCCGCTGTATCTCGAAGATAGTTTCCATGCTGCTGTTTCGTCGTCAGCACTTTCCGCCCAACCGTCGACGGTGGAACGGAGTGGAAAATCGCTGAAAAACACTGAAAATCACTGAAAAACACTGGAAAAAATCGATGATACGGAGAGAAGCAGGCAGACACACGCATCGAGGAAAAAACAACACCCGAATAGATGACGTCTATAGACGTCAAAAGCAGAAACACAACGAATAAAGCAACGAGCAACGTTGCCAGTTGTGCGACAACGGATTTTTGACGTTTATTACATGGTTAAACACTAACGGACAAATCCGGTGTCAATTGACACTTTTGCAACTTTGAGCTTCGATAACTCGAAAACGGTTAGAGATATTGGCAAACGGTTTTCACCCAAAGTATTATATTTTTGCTTAGTTTTTTTAAAAGGATTTTCAAAATATCAAAAAAAAATCAGTAAATTAGTAGAAGTAAGAAGGAAAAATTCGCTGACATCAATATTTAAAAAACCCTAAAAACTATACGTAAAAAATTTCGGAGCTCGAATTCCATGGAAAAAGCAAATAAAGAATTGCTTTAGGATTTTTCTTCTGATTGTTTTTCCTCTAGAGTCTCGAATTTGAAATGCGTTACGGCGTTACTAGGGCTACTCGCACTTTCCGCCCGCCAGTTTGCGTATGGAGCGGTAGCGCCCTCTGGATGTGAATTGTGAAAATGAGCGTTGCAATCATTTGAAATGCCCGTTTTCGGATCAGAACGCAATACACGAGGTCTTACTGTTTTTCAACGTTTCAATCATACGATCGTATATTAACAATAGTTATCTTTCCTATCTTTACAGTGGTGTATGCCGATTATGCTTCGTCGGGTCGTTCGCTACAGTTTTTAGAGGATTATATCAATAAGGAAGTGTTGCCGGCGTTTGGTGATATTAGTTGCATATCGGCCGTTACGGGATTACAGTCACATTTATACGAGTAAGTTGTAGCGGTAAGATAACAGTTTTTATCAAAATTTATAAAATTATTCTTTTTGCAACCCTACCACATCGACAGCAATGAAGCCCGGGACCTGGTGCGTGTAGCCGTCGGTGCCAATGGAGAGGATGAGATCGTTTTCTGTGATAATCCCGCCGAGCGTTTGTGCTATCTGCTATCTAATCCCAACGTGTGTGACCTCAGCCAGTCCCAGTTCCATAGCAATTCTCACAGTGCCATAAGCAACATTTCTTCCGGGGGCACACAGTTGCTATTTGACGCCGGCAACCGCCACAATAGTTTCTCCAACACATCCGCCCTCTCCGACAGCCAGCAGATGCTAGATGTCAGCCAGCACCATCAGAGCCTCGCGGCAGTGCCTCCGATTCTGTTTGTCAGTACCTCTGAACCGGTGTCCAATCTTCGCTCGTGGATCGATGCCGGTTGGCAGATCGAGCGCATCGTGAAAAATCATGAAGGTTTCCTGGATCTGGTCGATTTGGAGAAGCGGCTGCAGCATTACGCGGAGTCACGGCGCAAGATGGTGGGTCTGTTCTCCGGGGCGTCCCGGTTGACGGGCATACTGGCGGACGACGTGGCGACCACGATCTTGCTGCACCAGTACGACGCTCTCTCGATATGGGACCACTCGATGGCGGCTTCGTGCGCACCGATCAGCACCAACCCTATACTCCCCGGGGCGCAGAAGGATGCCATATTTTTCCACTGCAACCGGCTGGTCGGTGGTGTGCAGGCACCCGGGGTGCTAGTCATTAAGCGTAGACTGATCGAACACAGTACCTCCTTTCTGACGGATTCTGTCGGCGTGGTCGGAGCGGTACGGGCGGGTCTCGTGCTCCAGCTGAAGGAATCGCTCGGTTCGCAGGCGATCATGGGGCGTATGGAGAAGACGTGCAAGCAGATGCTGGCGCACGTCCGCACCATCCCGGAGATCGCGCTGCTCGGGCCACCGTGCACGACGGCCAAGCGTCTTACGACGCTCTGCTTCATGGTGCGGCACCCGAGGGGCTCCTTCCTGCACCATCGCTTCGTCGTTGCCGTGCTGAACGACGTGTTCGGCATTCAGGCGACGGCCGACAACATGATGAGCGATTCGCTCGGCATCAATCCGCAGCTGATGGTGGAGTACGAGAAGCTGCTGCACGACGAATCGCTCAAGGCCGGGTGTTTGCATCCCGGCTACACCCGCATCACGTTCCCGTTCTTCATGCCCGAGTCGGAGGTTGCCTTCATACTGGAGGCGCTCAAGATGGTGGCCACGGAAGCCTGGAAGCTGCTGCCGCAGTACGAGGTCGACGAACGGTCCGGCGAGTGGAGGCACCACTCGAACTCGCTGGCGAAGGAACGCAAATGGCTCGGCGCTATCCGGTACATCGACGGGAAGATGCTGTTCTCCGATCGGCGCATATCCGGCCCGGGCACGTTCCCACAGAACTATTCCGACTGTCTGCAGACGGCGAGAAACCTGTTCAATCGCGCACGCAAAATGGCGCAGCGTGCCACGACGGAGGAGATTGTGCTGAAGCTATCGAACGCGGCGATGGAGAAGCTGCGGTGGTACATGCTTTCCGGAGAAGCGCACGAACTACTACTGGGCCATTCTCATAATGTGAAAAACACCGTTCCGTTCGATCCTACGCGAAGTAAGTCCCGCGAAGAAGAGGCTTAAAATATGGTCAATATCTTTACAACTTTTCCCCTCTTTCAGTACCTGAGAACTCATCGCTGATGCTTATCCATCGACACCACAGCCTGTCGGCTCTGGACATCAAACGGTTCAAGAGTCGAAGTCTGCCCGCGTCTCCACTGCAGATATCGACCCGGCGTCAGAATTCGTCTTCACCCTACCAGTCGCACAGTCCCACGCCTACTTCGTCACCGCCGATGGTGAGATTTTCGGTCGGTGGTGAGGTGACGACCATGCTCAATCCATCACCAATGACAACGGTGCACGCTGCCGTCACCACCGGGAGCAGCGCAGTAGCCGGTGCGATAGGACGCGACTTGAACGTCAGCCGCAATAGGTAAGTATCGTGTAGGCGTTGAAAATGGCCGCTGAGCATGCGTGTGCGTGACTAATCCAACAAAACCAGACGCGTTGGCTGACGAATGAGCCTGCAATTAATCCGCTCGCAGTTCCGTTTTTGCACGTGGCGATGCGCGGTTCGAGCGTACCGATTGTTCCTCTGTACTTCCGTTGGATGTCCAAGATCGATCTGATTAGCGTGCCCTGTATGCACTTGCGTTTCACTGTTGCATTTTGCAAGCGGGAAAGTTTTGTTCTATGAATCATACACATTCGTATCCTTCAAACGAGCTGCTCGGAATGTTCTCCACGGGAATGTAATAGATCCAACTTTTCGTCCAACCCTCAAACCGCATCGAATTCTCGGACCACCATGGAACGCGCACCCACAGATGTCACAGTTGGGGTGCCGCCAGCTATCGCCAGCTCATCGGTGGGCCTCCGTCGAGTCGAGCCGTGAACGTGGACGAAGCGTCCGTCGACTATGACGACACCACTACCACCACCGGGGGCAATCTGCACGTGCTTGGACCGCAAACACGCGCCAGTCTCGGGCTGGAACCGCACCCGCACCATCCACCGCTGCCGGTGCAACGGTCGTATCAAACGCAACAGTCGATGCCTGTGGCCGCGACCCAACAGCGGCCCCAACTACGCCGTCCGCTGTCGGTGATGGCGTCCACCGCACCGATTGCGCTGCCCGTGTCCGGTCGGCTTCCGAAACAGAGGTCGTGCTCGTGCAGCAGCCAGACGGATCTGAGCCTGCAGCGGAACGATAGCCCACCGCAGCCGGGGACGGCTTCACCGACACCGAGCCTTCCTAATCTGCGGTCGCTCATGGGAAGGTTAGAACCAGTGTGGTGTTACGTCGTGTTGGTGTAGCCACATCCCGTTTTGCATCCCTACTTGCATTTTTTTTCTTTTTTTTTCTCACTTCCATCGCTATCATCGCTCGGCTTTTCCTCAGCTACATGCATGCAGGTGTTGTGACGTTGTTTACTGCAGGGACAGTGGGGACTTCATTATCTTACTCATAACGTTTGCCTTCAATGGTATACCATGCATGTTCATTTGAAGTTTAAACTTACTTCGTCCTTAATGTAGTCTGTGTAATTAGTTAAAAAAAGGGATCAATCTGTAAGCTACGACTTAACACACACAATGGACTCCTACTCGAATCGGATATTCTTAAATTGTTATTTATATGAACATTATTACTTTTCAAACGAAATAATGTTAAGTTAATGATGTTTTGTTTTAAATTTTATTACATTGGTTAAATTGTTTAAGTTTGATTGTGCAAATCTAAGAAGACAGAGTGATTAATGTAACAGTTGCTGAGAACATTAACTATAACGCAGTGCTAAAGTAATGTAACGCCATTCTAAACGAGATGTTGTTTAACATACTTTTCCAGCTTCTACTCCAGCTAATGGAAAGATAAACAGTGCTTTGATTGTTTTCTACGCGATATCTTTATCCCCTTATTTTATGTTTCGTTTTCTGCTAAAGTTCCGCAGCTTCGCTTGCGAGCGGCGTCGTTTTGGTAGGATTTTTTCTCATTTCTTCAGCGTGGCTTTCTTATCATGTCGATGTGCTTAACCATTTCCGTCGCTTCGATGTCGTTTTAATACGTGATTAAAGTATATTTCGTACCGGGACAATTTGCGACTAAAACCACCATCGTCTTTCGTTCTAATTGCACCGTGCAGCAGCTGTAGCGAGAGCACGGAAGACATTCAGGCGTACGTGAAGGAGATGACGAAGGAGCTGGCCACCGAGATTAAGTCCGAGATACGGGAGGTGATAAGCAAAGTGGAGGACGTGCTCGAGAGCACGGACAGCATCGAGTTGGGCAGTATGGTGAACTTCAATTCGCTCGGCCAGTTGGGGTAAGTGAGTGTGGCAACGGTTTGGCGAAATGGTGAATTAACTGGAGCAACTCTTCCGATTTCAGCCACCAGCCACCGGTGGAGCACAAGCGCGATTCCATCTCCACCAGCGACGTGGTGGACTATCTGCGCGAGTTCAGCAAGGAGATGACGAACGAGGTGAAGTCGGAGATACGCGACGTGGTGAACGCGGTGGACGAGATCATCTCCCCGGAAGGGTTTCTCGGGTTGCGCAAAAACTCACCCCCGGACATACTGCGCAACGGCGGGTCAGCTGGGGCTCAACCGCACGCGCATCCCGTCGGAGGCCACAAACTGTAATTGTCGTTCTAGTATACTAGCGTTTAGTTGTCCGTGTTCCGATTATGATTGTTGTGCTGATGCGCGTCCTGCGGAGCGAGTGTCGCAGTGTTTGTGATGCTGGCACGGCTTGAGGCCCCCCGAACCATACGCCCTAGGCTAGTTTAACCACCGATCGCTAACGGGTGCTTCCTCGTTCTCTCTC
This sequence comes from Anopheles dirus, assembly GCA_000349145.1. Lineage (NCBI taxonomy): Eukaryota > Metazoa > Arthropoda > Insecta > Diptera > Culicidae > Anopheles > Anopheles dirus. The sequence continues at coordinate 14,935,555 of KB672868.1, read as the reverse complement.
TCTCTCTCTTTTTGTCTCTTTTTGTCTCTTTCTCTCCTTGCTGTGTCCTATATGTGTATTGTCCACGTGGTCCACGCCTCCATCGCTTTCGCGTGCGCCTCCTTGCACAAAAAAAACCGCATCCTCATCGCACCCCGTAATCCTTCATCCTTGTCTCATCCATGGCACGAAACACATAATGCACACACACACACACATACATTCCCCGCACGGTCCACGCTCTATGCCACGAATCCAGCCTGATCAAGCAACGGTACAGCGATATCACGCCGGACGCCACCATCCATCGGCCACGGTCCGCTGACAATGAGAACAAACACCGCTCGGAATCGTTCCCGAGACCGAGCTCCGCGGCCAGCCCGGAACATATGGGTATGGGACCGCCACTGCACGGCGGCGTCGGGGCGATCGGCAAAAGCTTCGATCCACGGTCGACGATGTCTTCGCAGGATTCCGGTATCAATATGAACTTTTGCGATGCGCCCGATGAGGGCAGCCGCGTGAGGGGAGCGCGCGCGACCGGTAACGATAGGTAAGGCAACGCCGACTCTGATCGGGTGCGAACGCTAACATTTTGCGCCATGTAACAACACATTCGGGAACCATTCGGCAGGCGATAGGCGTTATGTGTGTTTTCGTTTTTCGCCGGAATGATGTAACATTTAAGCCTGGTGTGATCCTAACACTTTTGGGAGGAGGTTTGGAAAGCTCTGAAATGGACCCTTGTTGCTCGTATGGCATTGTAATGGTACATCGTCTAAAGCAGAGAAGTCAAACTTTTATACGATCACGGGTTACTTTGACTTTTGTACGTAGAAGGTTAGTTTGTAATCATCACTAGAATGTTGATGCTACCCATGTAATTATTTTCGATTTTGGAGAAGTTAAAATTAACTTGAAACTTTGTTTGTTTTGGTCATAATCCACAAAATAATAATTGATGTTTTAAATACTACACTTCTTCATAAATCAACTTCATAAATGCTATTCCTCTGTTGTTGAGACTTTCTTGTTGGAGGTGGAATGTATTATTTCAACTTTCACATACCACTTCAAATACTTTAAAAAACTGCGAACAGTTTTGTTTTTTTTCGTGCATAAGTTTGACATCTCTGGTTTTACATCACTATCACACTACTAAATATTTTATTACTATTAACAGTTCGAATCTACTCGAAGCCAACACTAACTATTCTCACCACACCGTTCTCTACTTTGCACACAGAATTCGCACAGTTTCCGCTGATGTGGACAGCACCGTAACCAAACCGTCGATTCCACCACGGCGGCTCATCTCCGAACCGTCCGGTGGTTCCATCGTCGAAGCATCGCCAAACACGGACGGTGGAATGGAGCGGCTGCCCACGGACGCCGGAACGACGGCCAAAAGTCCACTCGTCCGTCAGCAGCACATCCTCAATCGTACACCGTCGGTGGAGGCCGGCACCATCGTACAAACGCCTTGCGTAGCCGGGACAGATACTGGCGTGACCGCGATCCAGTGGCACCAGATGCCGAAGGAAGTCTGGAAGCAGGCAGCTGAGGTTAACGATTAATTTACTGCTTACTACTACTGCTACCACTACTACTACTACTATTACTACTAGCACGCACGCTTCGTTTCAATATGAATGCTGCTGTACGTTCTTTGTTGCCGCGTGTAACGCATGACGCATGCTGGGGACTGCTCGGATGGACGGAGGGCAGCACGCACAGGACGCGGTCCTGACTGCAGTATGATGTTTCCTCTTACCGCCATTGGCTTTCTACACGTGCGCATACCGCTCGCAAATAAACCGCGTTGCTGGTACAGAACAATTCACAAACTTCACGTACAGAACGGGTTCGGTTTCATTGTGGGGCGTAGCATCATATCAGTTCTAAAACACACCACAGCCGATTGGATGCATTTTCGTAGGAAACACACAAAAAACGCTCGATGTTACACTAATACGCGGTGGACTTTGATGAGCTCGAAGCCATTCACTCTCGGGTACGGGATATAACCAGCTTGCATGCTTTTGGAGCTCACTTCGGACGGAAAGCAAAAGGTCGCTACTAATCCATGTAACTATTTTTTAAAAAACACTATCACTAACACACAGATAAGGACGGAGAGTAACGTGAGGGGAGAGATATATACACAGAGAAGGAGAGTAGACGGGGAAAAAGATAAATTAAGAATGAACCCAGAGGAAGAGACGGATGAAATTGTTGAACATTTGGCAGCACTCGTTAAACGATCCGTTGCGCGATGGATACACTCACCCTGTAGGGTTTAATAATGTTACACTTGGTTTTATCGTACTTACCACCTACCTGTTGCGTTTTGTTCTTCTCACCCCTTATTTCTGGTTCCCGTTGCAAGAAAGTTTCACGTTTACGTTTTTCCGTGTTTTTGTTTCGTTTTGTTTCGTTTTGTGTTGCGTACGATGTAAGTTCATCCGTTCCATGTTGCGTTCGTGCTCCATTTTCCCATCCGAGAAGCAACGACAATTTTTAATTCTGTTTCTGTATTTTTCTTATCTCTGTTCTGTTTGTGTGCGTACGGGTGCGCACGTCGGTTCGCAACTTCTATCGATGCTGTGTGACGCGCTATTGCAACAGCTGTTGGTGAAATTGGCCGATATGTTTGAAGTGTAGAGATTTGTAGCGCGCAACCCCCTCCTGTGGTTTGTGTGCATTGTATTAGGATTTTCTTTGGGTTGGATGAGTTAGCCCTCATTTTAAACGTGGCTGGCGAAGCTGCTGCTGTATGGTAGCTGAATGCTGATTGAGAGCATCCCTAACGTAAACCAGTCTACCGACGATGGATCTTCCCTTGAAAACAACCACACACACTCTCACACTACAACAACTCTCCATCTAGCAAAAGCGGTTGGATCTCCCAGCCCCAGCTGCTCCAGTCGTATGGTTATCTTAGCGGTACTTTGTTGTATTTACTATTTAGTTATGTTTTGCTTCTACGTAAAAGATGTATTTACCCCCTCCTAACTATAACTAAAGTATGTATGAATATTTACCTACCATAATGTTTGTGAAACAGTCTCTAGCTGTGAAAGAGTCTAAGCTTTGGATCATGTATCTTGTACCTTAATTATGTTCAGTCATTAGAGGAAAGGATAGAGAGGGAGAGAGAAAGAGTAAGAGTAAGAGATTGCATCAAAGAGGAAAAAAATATTCTTCTTAATTGTTCGTGCGTACGATAATTTAAAGCTAGCGCCATCGTTAACGAAGGCGAGAGAGAAGGAGGTGTGTGATATGAGCAAGAAGTGGGTAGAATAGTGGCGAGCTAGAGAGCGAGCGAGAGAGAAATATATATTTCACAACAAGTTTAATGAAACTAGCATTTTCATTACTAGTTTTGAGTAATTTTACATCGAACCGAAACGTAACACACTAGCTTAAGCGGATTCCACTTAATACAGATAGCTCACCATCCTGTGAGACCACGTCATACAGCAAATTATCTATTTAATCGTTTGCATTTCAAAGGTAGGAAACTAGTTTAAATTAGAACTGTTCTGCCTATATTATATTATGTAGATCATACATTGAAAACGTTGTTAAATTCAGTATTATTGTGCAATTATCTTTGGAAGAATTTATATCCTTTTCGTTTGAATTTTCCAACCGATCCATTTTATCGCGCTCTGCTGTTAGTTCAAAAACTGACGTATAGGTGACGCTTTCTAATTTTGTGTGGTGCATGTCATGGAAATGCACAGTGGTTAGCCCACTTACCACACACTGGTCATGCTTGCATTTTATAAAAATTGATATTGTTGATGTCGAAAACCCACAAAAAGCATTTTTTTTTGTTATCAAGTTGAACTACGAACAATTCGTTCAAACAATAGAGTGTTTTTCACAAAACGTTAAAATTTTCCGATTTTTTTTATTTATTTCAAATTAACTGCAACATCTTGCTCAACTGCTGTCTGATTGCAATGAATTGTTTTAGTAATGGTGTATCGACATATAACTTTTCTGCTAATTTTACATCAATTTGTATACTAACTTTCCGGTCACCCACGCTATCCCACACGTTCTCTAATTCTATTACTAATCATTAGTTCAATTGAAAAGCTCATCGTAAAGCCACGGCTATCAGATCTAGCTGCGTATACTGCATCCCGGTGAGAGACACTGCATGAAGAAAGGAAATGTTCACACCAAAAGACGCATACATACTCGCGCGTACAGACAGAATGACGTTGGTATGGTAATTGGACCACGACGCGACCGCGGCTGGGCACACTCATATATACCGCCTCATTAACCGCTCGATTAAACCGAACCAGCCGGTGGACGTTTCTGGTTGGACGTCGGGCCAAATCGCAGGACGATGCCCGTTGAGAACTGTTATAATTTCCGCGTCACGTCTCTGTTCTACCCACGTATCCCACACGATAGGCTCTCGACGAATACCAGATGCTGAAAGAAGGCGACCGCGTGCTGGTGTGCCTGTCCGGTAGTAGCTCCTCGCTGTGTCTGCTACACCTGCTGCATCAGTTCTGCCACACCAGGCAGCTCAAGGTGGAGCTGGCCGCCATCACCGTCGGTAGTGGCGACTGTGGCGTTGATCCCCGGTCGCTAATGTTGTACCTGAAGGAGCTCGGTGTGACGTACTTCTACGAACCACTAGGTATGGTATACCGGTGGCAAAAGGACATTTTGGAAGCATTGATAAGCTGAGGTGAAATCTTATTTCCTCCCCTTCAACAGCGTCGGATGAGCCGCTTAACGAACAACTGCTGCGCCATGCCTGTCGCCGGCAGTTCAACGTACTAGCAATGGCCAGCACGCTCGATAAGCTGGCCGATCGGTTCCTCTCGTCGCTGCTACATCGCGGCGAACTGAACGCCCTGCCGGCCGTGCAGGCGTCCGACGAAGTGACGAAATCGCTCGAAGGTGACGTGCGAATCGTACGGCCGTTGCTCTTTTTGCGTGAGAAAACATTCGACGAGTTCGCGACCACCCAGCGGCTGCCGAGCCGATCGTCGCGCCTATTTTCCGAACCCAGCAGTGACGGCTCACTGAGCGAGTTCCTCCACAGGCAGGAGCTGGTCAATCCACTCGTCTACCACAACATTCAGAACGCCCTAAGGCCCATTCTTTCTTTAAGGTGCGTTTAAACCAATGCAAACTCTTATCTTGAGAGAATTGTTAAATAAAACACTCTACCACTTTGGTTCCATTACAGAACCGAAACCTCCAAATCGGCGTACGAAATGCTTCGATCGTCGTTAAACACGCGGGAGTGATCGTGAATATCCGTTAGGTAAGCGCATCAAGAAGCTTGTACATAGTACGAAACGACAGGAAATAAGTAATTTATCTCGGACCAAGTCACTGTTATACGATAAGAAAAGTATGTGAAAATATAAAATGATACGCCAAGTTAAGCAAACTAAACAAGAGAGTACATCAGAAAGCCTGGAAAGAAAGAGTTTGGGGGAGATGAACGCTAAACACAAACCAGAACAAAATCCATGAAAGAAAACTTTTCCCATTAGACCGGTTTAGCTGCTTGAGTCTCGAAGCATTCGGGAGGTAAACGTAACAGAGTAGCAGACCCGCGAGCAGATGACATGCAGTCGGTCCTAGCAACGCAGTCGGTTTCATTAGCCAATCAGAAGCCACTAAACTACACCACTCGCAATGCCGTTCGTCCATTTTGCATTCGCAAATAAAATACGAATCAGTCATGACGGTCGAAGAGGTGTGCACTAATTTGGGCTCCATTTTAGTATCCTAAGCCGTCCTGCTTTTTTATTGTTCGCAATCGGTTTCAAAAATGCCGAGTCACTATGGGCAATTTTGGGTTATTTTTAAAACAAAGAGAAATTAATGATACCGTTTCTACCATATAGTAGGGCATATTTTCCTTTAAAAAATAAATTTTGTGGCAGATTTGAAATAGGAACCTAAAACCACAACAAGTTTTAAAACATTTTTTTTTATTTCTTCAAAGTGAATTCACATTTATTTACTTGTATTTTTTTGCCTTTTTACACTCTTCTTAATCCTAATATATGATTTCGAAGTAATTTAGCAACGTTAAGTTGCATAGAACCGTAGGAAAGGTCAAAATACTACAGTGACTGTACTGTTGCTGAGGCATCGCAAATGATCACTAAACAACTTCAACAAAAAACCTCACCAAGCATAATTCGATAGCATGACGAGTGGATGAGCATATGTTCAATATAATCGTACCAGAGTGCCGTGTGAAACCTTTCGAATTTCAACATAACGTGAACGAAAATATAAATTGAAACAAAAAAAAAACATACCTAGTCCCTAATAACCACCCAGGGAAACTCACGTGCCGTAGCGCTATCAATACTTACTAGCAACATAACACCTTTGACTTGCGTTGCGACTCCCCGCTACGGGGCACCCGTGCTCGAAACACAATAATGACATTCATGCTGCTTTATTGGCGCAATTATCGTCATTACCCGCTTCAGCCTCCTCTCTCTCTCTCTCGCTCGCTGCGATCACTCAATCATGTTTGCAAGCCACGAGATCACCCCAGACTCCGCGGCTACTGCGGAAGCGCAAGCGCAGGAAGGGTAACGCAAATTGATTTACCACTCCTCGCACGTTCGCGTATTGACACAACCTGATGGGGGAGATACGTTTGCCGGTTGCTGCAGCACGGTGCAAATGTAATTTTTCATTTCTGCTCCCGGCCGAGAAGCGAGAAAGTAACAGGGCTTTTTGCAGGCTAGCAGAATCAATGTTGCAGTGTAGCGAGGTGGTAGCAGCTTTCAGCTACCGCTCATCTGCTTGAATACGTCTTACTAAAGTGTGTTTTTGATCGTCCGATAAACAATTACAGTAGCCTTTGATGGTTTCCAAAGCAGTTTGAAGTTAAAATCTAGGGTAGGTCTTGAACACACTTGAAAAAGATCATACGTTTTACATTTTTTATATAATTAATCACAGTTTTTGGTAACATTTTACATCTTCGCTTCAATTTCAGAGTAAAACATTCACTTATTCAAAACTGCTCAAACCATAACTGATTTAATGCTTTTTCGATTTTTGTTTCAACGTTAAGAGACTACTTTTGCATTTTAATGACTGCCGAATGGTTGGTACAAGCCAAAATATAACATGCAAATTACGTTTGAGTCGTCAAAAACAGCATACTAGATGTTGAAAAGGACCATAGCAAAATAAATAATAATCCAGTATCGACCAATATAGACTAATGGCAATGTTTCCAATTTCATGGATTGCTCTGCATCAACACATTTATGGCACAAAAAGAGTACATAAATAAAAAGTACGACAGTGTTCCTACCGGAAGCGATCAGTTCCATAAACCTACATGCAGCATTAAATTTCCTAAAATTGTAACCAGTTTTACTAAATGTCCACTATGCGACATACTATCCAAGATGGCTGCCAATGTCCGTAGCCCAGCCTACTATTCTGCATAACTCAACGCATAAAGTAACTTAGTAGCCACAGATCCTCCTGCTGCATTCTGCTTCCCACCGTACTAACTAACACTTAAATGCGCATGCAATTTCGTATCGTTTGGATTGGATGCTGCGGGATTGAATTGGATGTAAATCATTCGTATCGTTTGCATTGAATGCTGCAAATTGCTCGCACGTGGTGCAAACTTAATCCGTTTTTCGCAAAGTGCAGCACTGCATTAGCACGCGCTCGTTCGCTTCCAACCGCTGCAAACTCGTTCCGAAATCTTCACTTCCGGTGCTGGCTTGTGTACCGGCCTTGCGCCAAAAGCTACGCTCGCCCCCCAGAGGACACACGAATCGACCCATCGACCGCCGAAGCACCCGCCGGAACTACCGGAATTCGTCACGAGAGGGTCATCGTTGAAATCTCTCGCAAACGCACTTTGTTTATAGTGGCCCCACCGGGGCCAGAAGTGCCGAGAGCGCTTTAACTTCTGTTAGGGCCCCTTCGCCACCGTGCACGGCCATGCAAATGTGCCCAGCTCGGGACCTAAAAGGATAATTGTGTGTGCGGCGTCGAACAGAGCGGGTTGATTGATTTTCCTCGCACAGCGCGTCTAATTGCGGTCGGCACGGGTCACGGGTGCGAAAGACAGAGCGAAACACGAACGAAAATGGACCGTTTGCGTGCGAGCGTATATCATCCGGTGGGCCGGACGGGGAGTTGGGTGATAATTTCCCCCATTTCAATTATTATTTTCATCGTTTTCGTTTGCGCGTTGCGCCACCGTCGCGTGGCGATCGTTTCTTCGGGCTCGAGGTCGTCGGCGTCGTCGCTTCTGGTGATCCTCCGTGTCTCCGCCGTCTATGCCTATGTCAAGGTTCACAGTGGCACGGTGGACCGGGCCAGCCGTCCGACAGGGTGTCCCCTCCCCTTATGCGGCGACCTATAATCAAAGCGCCACGGCACCCCGGTTGGGTTAGGTTAGGAACGCGCGATCCAAACACGTCACTTTGTGACTACCGCTGCTAATTAAGGTCACCGGGTTCTGGGTTGCGAATCCAAGCTAATCTGACCACCGCCACGGGCTCCTTTCCCTATGTGTTGCCTCCTTTCCCTTTGAGTTGGATCGCGATTGGAGTGTGACGCGATGGTTTGCGATGGCTTTTCTTGCAATGCAGGTACAATAGGTACGGATCAATTTTTCTTCTTTACTATTACTATTTCAGCGTAGGACGTTCCGAAACATTCTGGAGCTGCCCGGAACCTCCAACATCTGTAGCTAGTAGATATAGTTAACGCACTCATTAGCACAAATCAGGAACATTGTAATGTGTGTTTAACCCTATCTCTGACAATCAAAAACACAACATATTTCAGACATCCGATCTACTCAGATAGCCAGCAGCTCGTAAATCAGTTTATCTGTGTTCCTGTTTAGTTCAAGCTTTATAGTGAAAAGTGCAAAACTGTTCTAGCCTTCAATTCTCAAAGGCTCAAAGTCTTTTGAAGCCATTCAAGCAACAACAATAAAGATGATCATTCGTCGATGTTCATTGTCAAAGATGTCTCTATTTTAGTGCTTTTTCTAGCTTTAAACTGATATTTCTTTTTACAATGGATAGACGATCGAAATTCAGATTTATGGTGATGAATTCAGACTTTGCTGGTGATTTAATGCTGATAATTCGTTAGAGATATAGCTCATGCTCTCAACTAACAGATGGAGAGTCCAATAGCATTATTGTTTGACAACTTTATTACCTTTTTTTTATAACGTCTTTCTCGTTCGTAAACTGCCCACTCGAAAAATCAGGAAAAAATGAAAATGAATCCAAATTTGGACCTTTTTTCTTCCTGGAGTTCAGGAGTACCAGCCCTGGAGTTCGGAAGTCGCTTATATTAAACTTCCCCTCGGGAACAATGGGCCCTTATGGCTTAGGTTATTTTTGCTCTCATTGCTGCTCTTGCTGCACACACTCACCAGCAGCTTTCATACAACTTCTTCCGGGTCGGCGGCGGAAGACGAAAGAAGCCGAAAAAGCCAGTAAACCATAAGTCTTTGAAACAACAACAACCTGCCGGTTCCGCACCGGGGTGACACGGAAGGCGTGTCGCACGTTAAAAAATCAATATTGATTCCGGCGTGCGTGTCGCTAAACCGTATGCGAATGCGCACACTTTGCCAGCTTCCAAACTGGTGACGACCTTCAGAGATGCAGTCGGTTCCTCCCGGTTTGAGTCGATTAGCATGTGCTAATTTGAAATGTAGAGCTCATTCATTCTTTAACCAAATAAACGATGGGAAACATTTTGAACATACGGTAAACTGTACGAAATGTTGAGGTGCTCCTGATAGCACCAAACTTCACTTGTAAGACGTTTGTGGGGCAGATCCAACATACTTTAAATAACTTTTTCGCATAAAGACGACAATTATCCGTACCGTATACTCATCCGTAACGATTTTCTAAAATATCAAGCATTTTTCATTATTTATTAAATGTATTAGCTCAACACAGAAATTTAATCCATTGGAAGCATTTGAGTTCAAATTGAAATCTATTCCCTCAAGTGTTATGAACACTTCAATAGTTCCTTATGATCGAAACATTTGCGCAAACATTGAGCAGCATCAACTTTAGAATAGACTCATGTAAAATCTCACATAAAGAAGATATAATTATTTGATCGCAGCATTCGTATACCGCGATAGCTTTATATTTTTTAGCTGTCAACTGTCAAACTCAATAAGGAAACTTTTGTTTTGTTGTAGAGATGGTGTAAAAATCACCCATAATCGGTACACTCAGGAATCACGACGTTATTTGCTTTAGACGGCACTCCCTGCCTAATTGATCTTCCTCATAATGTCGATCGCTGATCGCTTCCAATCAATACCATTATCGGAACGGTCTAATTGATTCTAATTAATAGTGTGTCGCAAACTATCCTCTTCGAATCGCGATAAAATCCCCGCAGGTTTAACCTTATGACCCATTTTCTAAATTTGCCTTCAGGAGAGAACAAAAAAAAAGAAGCCGAGTACAAGAAAGCGAGCGCAAGCCTCACGCCTGGGTGGCATACCTTCGACCCGTTAAAGGTAGATCAAGATAAGAGAGTATTTACTGTAATTACAATCCACCGCCGGTGTAGTACATGCTAATGTGTCGATAAAGTAGTACCGAACTGGTCCGCCGTAAAACCCCAACCCGGATTGATTGATGATTGGTGTGCGAACTCTAGTTGATGTGTGTAGTAAGCCATGAGCAGAAGCAAAAACGAGCGAGCGACGCGAAAGGACTCGATCTCGGCATCCTTCTCGCCAGAAAACCTGCTACCATCGCCTACTGTGAGTTGATGTGAATCCGCACCGCAACAACGCAGAAGTCGCCACGCTTCACAGCCAGCTGAGAGCTGAAATTGTTTGGAGGGGAGGAGGTGTTTAGCGTGAACGCGCGCTATTGTCTACCGTGTTTGTACACACACACACACACATGGGGGCAGGATGGCAATTATTGTTTCGCGCAGAGCATTAGCATGCCGGGTGTACCGGTAGCGGTTCCACGATCGCCGCTGACGGATTAGTTCTATTGCGTTAGCGCTAGCGAAAGGATCGTTCTGAAGCGAGCCGAAACGAAGCCTGAACCGGCGGTACAGAAGGACTGAGCGCTTGAAGATGCGTCCACTGGCGGGGCTGTTGGTGTTGATGTTGCCGATGCTGCCGGCGGCGCACTATAATCAACCACGCTATCCACAGCAGCATAGTTACGAGAGCATCGAGGATGAGGTTCCGACCGAGCAGGATCCACCGTTTCGGGTCGATGCTGAGGATGCGTATCTGACGGTGGTAAGTGAAGAGCGAGCTCCAGAGAAAGAATTAGAAAAATATTATAAAAAGTGCTTTTTCATTGTATTGCAACAAAGACAAACTTGTGTTTCTTCGCTTTCGGGACGTACGTCGTGGAAAGTTGGGTGATAAATGAAAAAAAGAACTCAAAGTGAACAATCCAGACTCGTAGACTCGTGAGAAGAAGACGTGAAAAGAGCGCGTTTTTAGTAAATGCTTGTGGCAACATTTATGTGAACTAACACGTGTGCAATGAATAAAGCAAATGCAACAAAGTCTTATGAAGAATGCAGAGCAATGCAAGTTATCTGGAACAAGATAGTAAGATAGTAAAGATGCTTTTTTTTACAAAAAAACGGTTTTGTAATGATTGAAGTGAATAATTCGAAATCGAATAGAAAACGCTCAAAACATGTTAAGATGATGCGTGAGTATTATGAGTGACCCTCGGTTCTAAAACATGAATGAAATGAAAATATATGTGAATAATAATGAATGAATGAAAAATGTTTTTAAAGTTTGTACTAAAACCTGTACTAAAGCATACCAAGTGCAAAAGATTAATATGCTAATCCACCGTACGGTTCTGTTCCCATCTCCAAAGCCCCAGCTCGTGTGGAAGTACGGCTACGAGGTGGAGATCCACGAGGTCCAAACGGCCGACGGTTACCTGCTCGATCTGTATCGCGTCTCGGGGCGCCGGGCCGCCTCGGGTCAACCGGCGCAACGACCGACCCGGAACGCACCGATCTTCCTGATGCACTCGCTGCTCAGTAGCTGCGCCGACTGGGTGCTGATGGGTCCGGGCCGTGCCCTCGCCTATCTGCTGGCGGACGCCGGGTACGACGTGTGGATGGGGAACGCCCGGGGCACCCGGTACTCCCGCAAGCACCTCCACCTCGATCCGGACCGGTCGGCGGACTTTTGGAACTTTTCCTGGCACGAGATCGGCCTGTACGACGTGCCGGCCCTCATCGACCACGTGCTGAGCGTGACGGGGCACGCGCGGCTCCACTACGGCGGCTTTTCCCAGGGTACGATGGTGCTGTTCGTGCTGCTCTCGGAACGGCCGGAGTACAACGCGAAGCTGATCGACATGCAGGCCATCTCGCCCTCGGTCTACATGTACCGGCTGGAGGGACGCATTGTGCGGACGTTCGTATCGCTGGCCGACCCGCTCGTGGCGGCACTGGCGGCCGCCGGACGTAACGAGATCCTACCGAACAGGCGGTTCATCGCGCCGCTGGTGAAGATTGTGTGTGCCGACGCGAACGTTACCGTGTGCCGGGAGTTGCTGTACGACGTGGCGGGCCGGAATCCACCGCAGGTGGACGATGTGAGTATTCAAATCACCGTTTCGTACAATGTTTGAAGGTTTGGCCATCATTCATCTTTTGCATACTGCGCAGTGCGAGTAGTTTGACGAATAAGGCATTCGTGGTTGTGAAGAGAATGGCCTGGAAGGTTAACGCCTGTAGAATCAGCATACATTAGTACCCCAACTTTTGAAGGTTACATTTGAACAACGATTGATGGATTTGAAAATTTGAAAATTTGACCGCGATGCTAGGCATGCGACCCGCGATTTTGATTAATCTTTACTTATCTGTAAAATTTCACAATTCGTACTCCCAACAACATCTTTCCAACAATATAGTATGCCTGGGTCTATCTAGTATTATTACTTTTCTTCACTCATAATAAAAATCCTCTCCGGAGTATTCAGAGAAAATTTGCGATATTTCGTGTTCAACAAGGCAAGGTTAATCCTACAAATGTAATCAATCAATTCAACCATTTTTTGCTGTATATGCGAAGATAACTACTACAAAATCGGTTTGAAAGTATAAGAAACTCTTATATTGGTTACAGAATTACTAATATATGCAATGCGATCAAAGTGATACGGAGCTCAACAAGGTGTGATAAAGAACAGAATGCTTCAGAATTTAATATCTGGTTATAGACAACAAACTTAGTTGAGTTTGTTAGGGTTTATGATACGGAATATGACTGTTATGAATATGTGACAGTAGTATATCCTCACTCACAATGTCTTTATACCTATGAGATCGTTTTAAGTTTCATAAATCATGAAATATGAACACTAATCTGTATCCCGGTCAAAGAAAAGTACATAAGGACATGTCACAAGTGTTTCGATTTTTGATCGATTGGTCCGAAATAAATGGAATTGGAATGACATTTGAACTGATTGCACTACACTTAAACAACTTGATTGCAAATACATTGTTTTTAGACATAAATGAAGTACGACAGTAATGTACAGTAGATAGTATTATGCGAAAATTCCAGTACATCTGTCAAAATGAGACATCATTATGTCCGGGAAACATGTCTTCAACAAGTCTTCATCTAGTCCAAATTCCAAATTGCTTACAACAAAACCCCTCAACTACAACATCTTCCGATACTCTCTTCCAGAAGCTGCTGCGGGTCTTCCTCGGCCACTTTCCGGCCGGTGCCTCACTGCGCCAGCTGCACCACTTCTCGCAGATCATCCGGTCGGCCCGGTTCGCTCGGTACAGTCCGCTCCGGGCAGCCCGGAACGCGAATCTCTGGTCGCCGGCGCCCCTGTACAACCTAACCCAGGCCACCGTACCGGTCGTCGTGTACTACGGCCTGAACGACCACGTCGTCAACTACCGCGACGCCCTGCAGCTGGCCGACGAGGTGCCGAATCTGGCCGCCGTCCATCAGATCGCCGATCGGCGCTTCACGCACAGCGACTTCATACTGGCGAAGAACTCGGCCCGCCTGCTCAACACCATCCTGCTGCAGGAGCTCGACCGGTACGACGGGGTTTCCACGAACGGCACGACACACTAGCGCCGCTTCCGGGATGGCAGGTCGGGCCGATCTGATTCAATCACCCCCAGGGGGGTGCGATCGTGCGAGCATTAATTGATGTGCGGAGAACTGCAACCGCGCTCGGTGTCGAGCCATTACATGCTTGCCAATTTTCCCCGCGGTGCAGCATGCATGCATGCTGCAGCCCGTCTAATTACTGCCCATTTGTTGCTGCTAATCACGGGTGCGAGCATTGCTCACGGTGGGAGCTAGGAGTAGAGGAAGACTGCCGCTCACTGCCGCAGCCACTTAGCCGAACGAGACGACACCGGCACAGAAATTCGAGGGTAACGTTAACAAATTGCACAGCACAGCGATGATGATTAATTATCGTGTACGAAAGTTCACCAGCCACGACATCGGATCGGCTCGCATCATCGGATCCCAGCCCATCGGGGAGTCGTAGCCGCGAAAGTGAGGCGTTAATCCATCGGGTGATTAATTTCCCTCACCCAAGGAAGGCGACGGTGAAATCCTGTCAGCCTAAGCGGCCTTAAACTTCACCGAATCCACTCCCCACGTGTTGTCGGAAGTTGTCAAAAATCAAGCGAGGCGACATCCCGCTCGACAAGCGCGGACCGTGACCAAACCCTGCTTAAGCCCGGCTTGATTGGTGAGCGAACTGCCGGTGAGAGGATTACCGGGCGTGCCACTGACCGGTCACGAGGTCGGGCTGTGTATTATGTCACATTAATTACTGTTCGGAATACGGTGCCGATAAGAAGGAATGCGAACCGGAACGTGTGCGTTGTGGTTTTTGTGACGAAGCGTGCGGATGTGTTGTGCCTAACAGGTGTAAATCGCTAAGAGCAACGAAGCGTGTGATGAATTGTATATGGAACACAGTGCTTTAGTTGATATTAAATGTATTTAAATGTTAGTTTAAACGATTTCCGATGACAAATACGGCAAAAAGTTATTAATAGTAGCCAATATAGAGCCAATAAGCGCAAGTTCAATAACCATTATTTTGTTGTAAGGAAGCAAATATAGTTTTTAAATAAAAGTAAGCGATTCATTAGAAAATAGTTGTATTGTGAATTTCACTATTCGAAAACAAATCTATTACCAAACTTCATCTTTAAACTTTGTAGAGTCAATCAATATTTAACTTTTCATTCTATCACTACTCCTCCTGTAAAAGAACTCCTGTAGTAAAAATTTAATTGCTATCTCTCTATCTCTCATTTGAAGTGATGAGAAAGTGGTCCCTCAAAAGGCTTCTCAAATTGACGAATTTGAATCAGCGACGAATAGACGAATTTTGTGTCACATGTTGATTAATATATGACGAAATGAGATTTGATTCGCTTTGATCCATCTTTTCGATCCTCAAAATTCGATCAAATACCCAAAATTCATCTTATCCAATGTCTTGTTGGCAACTTGAACGCGGTTGAGAGGAACGCTAGGACTCACAGGTGTATGTAAGTAGTGGGACTATAGTTGTTCTATATAGTTCAATCGTCGTTCATCGCAACAGGCCCTCTAAGAGGAAGCGTAGATCAAAGTCAATATTGTTGTCGAAGCTTTTGTGTCGACTTTTTACTCAAGATGGACGGCTTCAAAAGTGCGTGTACCTATCCAGCGAGACAGAAGACAGGTGAGTTGGAAGCAAAGGAAAACCTTGAGACTTTTCCATCCACCTTCACCTGCCGTGTGGCGTTGGTCATGGTCATTCTTACAACCCTGGTCAATTTACTCGCGTTGTTTTTTTTTCAATTTAATATGATTTGAACTAAGCTTAGTGCAGGTCAGATTTACCAGTTAAGGCACAATTTTCTTTTTCCAACTCATTATCAAGCCATGGCACTGGTGAGCTATGTTACACCGATCGTAAAGCTTGCTTAAAGCTTGGGAAAACTTTCACGTACACCCAAACACAAACGGCAAACGATTTCGAGCAGTAGTGCGAAATCGAGCAACCGGTTGTGCTTGATCGACGAAAGCTCTACCTAGTGGAAACCGAAAGCTCTTTCAATGGTCGATGATGATCGAAGCTTTGAATAAGCTCGTTGTAAGTATCGTATTTTAGTGTTCCAATTTGATGGAAAAGGAATCAGTGCGAAATTGCGTATATTCAAAACATTGCCTCAATTCAGATTAACAGCATATAAATTATCAAACCATTTTTTAAAATAAAAACTGAAATTCACACAATTGCACTTGTAATATTTGTGCTGTTGTTGCATTTTTTTAAAAGCATTACGTCATGCACGTCATGCTTCCGATAACCATCGAGCACTCGAGGACGAAACCGATTATCACGACCGGAACGTGTTCTTGCCCTACCGTACCGAGCGTTACCGGTTTCGCAAGGTCCGCACAAAAAAACGTTCACCTTGACTTTCATCAACGAGGGAAAGCGTCGCAAGGAGTCTGTACTTCTGGTTTGCACTGCTGTCCCCACTGTCCGAAGTGATCGTACGTATCAGCTGCTCGAAAGGGAGATGGGGGTGGGTGTTTGTAAACAGTGTGACACGGCACAGAATTAGCCAGTTACTACGATTCATTCAACCGGTGGTAAAGGTCGTAGTACGTTGCACTACCCAGCATCTGCACGCGGGTTGATCGTAAAGTGCTTCGCGAGTGGTCTGCTCCAAGCCAGAGCGATGACCTGCGCGGTGCTCTTGTATCACTATCGCTTTCCGGTTACAGGCGACGTCTCCAAAGGCAAGTCTCCGCAGGTGTGGAAGCTAGTTGGAAGCAGATGACGTTACAAAGTTGTGCGAGTAGTATCGTGATCAGTGTCAATACTGTGCTTCTCTCTGCACTTTTCATTCTACAGTGCAATAGTAAACACACAAAAAAAACGCTCCGTCATTCTCTCTCGCTCTCTCTCTCTCGGGTGTTCTCACCTGCGACCGGTTAGACTCCGTGAGGCTGAGTGTGCTCGCCCCGGTGCAGTCAGTGCAACCATTTCGATATCGTGCTGCGTGAGAACATCCGCAGCGCTCGATCACGGGACGATGATAGCGTAGAGGTATTGGAATAGAACTGTTAGGTGGCAGCCGTCGCAACACCTCCGAAGCAGTTCTCCTTCCGAGCGCAGTGGAAGAACGTGTCAGTCGCCGCATGACAACCGAGGTAGTAGAACGTTCGATTGTGGTCCCCGGATTCCGATTACAATGCGGCTGGCCCTGCTGTTGTCGATCGGTTCACTAGTGCTGGGTGCAGCAGCACCCCGGCGCACGGAAGCCGTGGCGATCGCCGGAAAGCGATCGAGCGATGGAAACGACATCGGCAGCTACTTTGCGATCGACGTCGAGGATGGCGCCCTGCGTACGGTAAGAGCGAGTGAAAACTGAGATGAAGTGAAGTGCGCCGTGTTTCGGGCTGTAGGCGTCCCAGTGACATTCGAGTTTACCCGTTTTGCAGCCGGAACTGATCGCCAAGTACGGCTACCCCGTGGAGCAGCACGAATCGACCGGCGCCGACGGGTACGTCATTGCGTTGACGCGCATCCCACCGAGACGGGCGCCGGCGGTCCACCGTCTCCCGATCCTGCTCGTGCACGGTCTGCTCGCCAGTTCCGCCGACTTCCTGATCATCGGCCCGAACAACAGTCTCGCGTACCTGCTGGCCGATCGCGGCTACGACGTGTGGCTGGCGGACATGCGCGGCAATCGGTACTCGCGGCGACACAAGCGGCTCGACAGTAGCGAGCCCGCCTACTGGGACTTCACGTGGCACGAGATGGGCTACTACGATCTGCCGGCCGCGATCGACTACATCCTGCGGCGTACGGGGGCCCGACAGCTGAACTACATCGGCCACTCGCAGGGCACGACCGTGTTCTTCGTGATGGCCGCGAGCCGGCCGGAGTACAACGAGCGCATCGCACACATGTACGCGCTGTCGCCGGCGGTTTGTTTGCGGCGCGTCCGTAGCCCCCCGGTCCGGTGGCTGCTGCAGCACGTGTCGGCGCTGAAGGACCTGTTCGATACGTTCGGCGTGCAGCAGTTCCTGCCCCACACGAACCTGCAGTACGAGATGACCCGCCTGCTGTGCCCGATGAGCGATCCGAACAACATTTGCATGCAGGTCGTGAGCATGACGGTGGGACCGAACCCTAGAATGACGGATATGGTAAGAGCGGTTCAGTTCAGTTCAGCTCAGTTCGGTTCAACAGTGATTGTTTACACTCACAGATGGCAATGCAGATCCTTACCGGGCACGATCCGGCTGGGGCGTCTGTGAAGCAGCTGCTCCATTTCGCGCAGCTGCAGCGGACCGGCCAGTTCCGGCAGTTTGACTACGGGCGGCGCAACAACACCGAGCGGTACAGCCACTGGAAGCCACCGGCGTACAACGTGAGCGCGATCACCGCACCGATCACGATCTTCTATGCGCGCAACGACTGGCTGGTGGATCCGCGGGACGCGGAACGCTTCGCCAAGCAGCTGCCGCTCCCACCGACGATGCATCTGGTGGAGGACGAACATTTCAACCATCTCGACTTCACGATGGCCAAAAATGCACGCTCGATGGTGTACGAGCGGATACTGGCCGACCTGGCGGAGCGCGAGCGAGCTGGGGAGAGCCGGTGAAAGATCGTAGGTATTCTAGGGGTTAGGTAAGATAAGCTTAGAGGCATGAATATTCATAATAGTTTGCCGCCAAATGTGTATGGGGAAAAGTGTATATCTTGCCGAAAGTTATATTCCTGTAGGAGAATTTCTAAAAAGATATCTTATTTACATGAATCGAAGATTTACACTTATCAGTAGGTTAGAGTGCCAGAGTGTTTGAGGTTTCTTCCAGAATACAGTAAGTTATAGTTAGAGGAAGTAATAGATGTCTTTATCAAAATCCATAAAAAATTGCATCAACATTCACCAGGAAGGAATGCTATCATCGGAAGTACACTTGATAAGGTCGATTTTATCACAGTTCAGACTAAATCAGCCTCAAATCTTAACTATCATGGGATCATGCATCATTAGGTTGAACTTCCAGGCCCCGCAATCATCGTCATCGTCGCCCGCCCCACCCAATGTGTGTGTGTGTGTGTGCATTGCTACTTCCTCTAATCGACCCAGTCCACACAATTGCCGTGATTAGGTAATCTCAGGTACACCGCTCAGTTCGCGGGTTCACGATTCGATTTGCGCACCGATGGTCGGTGCCTTCGCGCGGTAAGGTGCGCTATCTCTATTTGCATTCACACGGCGATATTAGCTGAGATAGCAATCGGAAAGCTATGATTTACGCTCGTCATCGTTTTTTCATCTATTTTCTAGCTCTCCGAACCGGGCGTATCTGCAACGCCCCGCTGAAAGGTACTAAATTGTCGTAGGAATTGGGAGAAAATTATAAGAATCGATTCGATTCTCCGTGCGAGCCCCGTCGGGGGGACGGGAAGACGATGCTAATGGATTGTTGATTTGCATTCCCCGGGCAAAAAATCGACGTAAATCAACTTATAGCTACGTGCATTTTCGCAAAGTGATTACGGTTGTGAGATGTTTAGCGTTAGTAAATAGCTTCAACGCAACCTAATCGAGCGTAGTGTTGCACTGTGATAAACGTTCCGGCACGCTAGTTCGTCAAACGAAGCTGAGTTCCCATGAGGTGCAATAATTGAACGATTATCAGTTGATTTTGAGCAATTTGATGGGCAAACAGTGTTGTTAAATTATTGTTATTCCTACGCACCAAAGGATATCTTGTGTAATTTATGTTAAGTCTTCCGTTTGCTGTTATTTCTTATGAAGTTTTATATTTAAAATTGAATCACTTTTTCTTTTCCTCTGTAACCTCGTCCTGATAACAGAAAAGAAACACATATTCTATAGCATTAATGATCAGGGGTCGGCAAACTTTTCAAAAACAATGCGTCAAACTGCATGAATTATAAGATTTTAAAACTTTTTGTTTATTTGATGGAGAGATGAGATACGTATTAGCATTTATAGCATTTGAGCCATATCGCTCGGTCATATACTAAACCGCTCGGTGCTTGTGTCAGTTTTTTTTGGCTATATCCAAAAATATTACATTTTTTATAAGATTTAGGATATATGCTCTTGAATAAACTATTTATTGTTTTACTGTCTATTTGATAAACCGCTTTGGAGTACAGTTTCAATGTCTGATACTTCTTAAAGCTTTTATGAGTTTAAAAGAAATGCAACCTCGTTAATCTGCTACAAATGTTAAAAACTTAGATATGGTTTAATAGAAATTGTTAACGACCCCTGGTTTAGATCCGTCACACTACCTTGAGATTAAAAAGATGGACTTTAAATGAGTAACCAAATTCGTTACAACACAAAGTCTATAACACCATAAACTAAGCATACTAATATAAATCTGTAGAATGAGATTGAAAATAAATTCAATAAAGTTGGTTAAACTGTCGAATAATATTAAATTGAGCTTGTTTGTGTGGTTCTGTTTTCATATTCTACTACCTTGCTAAGAAAGCATTGAATTAAAAGCAAATGAGAGAGTTCACATAAACAACGTCCCGTGTTACTTTACTTCTCCTTTTAAATATTTAAATGAACTGCGATAAGCCCGAACCAACCAGCCCCGTGAAGCAGTCTCCTTTGCGGAAACAAACAAACCCCCAGCCGGCGTTAATTGAATCTCCGATGACCGAGCTGCAATTGCATGCGATACCATCGACGGGTGGCAAAGTGATCGAGGCCGTACGCTGCTCTGCTGCAACTCACGCGGAACGAGGCGTGCGCAACGAGACGGCGCTTGCAGCCTCCGCGCGCAAGCAAAATCGACATCGAGTCAAGGCAAAGGACAACGCAGATGCAACCCGCTCGTTCACCTTGACCATGATATACTGACACGCTGGCGCTGTGACGCTGGTAATGGTGGTGGTGGTAGTTCTGGTGCAACTGCAACGACTGCAACTGGATTGAAGTTCGCGCTGAAGAAAGTGTCATAAGTTCACGCGACCAGTGCTGAAATGGCCGTGGTCCGTGGCGGAAAAGCGATGCGAAGCGGACAGAGTGTGTGCCGGATTTTGTTGGTTTGTGCGACGTTTGTTCCGTTGGCGACTGGTACCCGTGCTTCATTCGGTGGTTACGAGAGTGTTTTTGCGATCGACGAAGAAGACGGCGTGCTGGAAACGGTGAGAAATGGTTGAATGGGACGGTGTAAGTGGTGGAATGCAGATGACCACAGGTGCCATCGAGATACGCCAAGAAGTGCTTGTTCCGAGAGGATGTAGATAGTTACTCAAGATTTTGTGTGAACTGGTGTTATGATCCGACCTTCGAGTAGAGTATCCTGGTCTGTTGATGAAGCGTCCGGAACAGATCACTGTCGCGTGCCAGCTGCCCATCTCTGTTCGGATTTACCGCATCTTCACTATCAATGTAGACCGCTTAAGAAACCTAGTCAAAGATTCATGTGAACCTTGGCGATGTACAGATTTCGATAGGAGCTATCGAAAGTGATAATAGGCCCACTTCCTGAACTTTTGAAGACCTCCAGAACGTTGCCCCTGTAGGCACTAATGGTGTTTTCCTTGTCACATTCATTACGATTTGAAATAGCTACATCACTTTCCCCTTTTCAAACCTGTCCTCAAAAAAGCCCGAGCTCATACGCAAGTACGGATATCCGGTCGAGCGCCACGAAGTCACCACCACCGACGGATACGTGCTAGCGCTGACAAGAATACCGCCGGTACGGAGACCCGACGCGCCCTCGCTTCCGGTGCTGCTTGCACACGGCTTGTTTGCCAGCTCGGCGGACTTTCTGATCATCGGTCCCAACAACAGTCTCGCCTACCTCCTGGCCGATCGGGGTCGCGATGTTTGGCTGGTGGATCTGCGCGGCAATCGGTACTCCCAGCGACACACGCACCTACCGTCGAACGCGGAAGCGTACTGGGACTTCTCCTGGCACGAGATGGGCTACTACGATCTGCCGGCCGCGATCGACCGTGTGCTGCTGGTGACCGGAGCAAGGCGCCTCCATTACATTGGCTACTCGCAGGGAACGACCGTGTTCTTCGTGATGGCCTCCACCCGGCCGGACTACAACGCCAAGATCGCCCGCATGTACGCCCTGTCCCCGGCCGTCTACGTGCAGCACGTCCGCAGTCCCATCTTCCGGTGGCTGGCCGAGAACAGTCGCACGGTCAAGCGGTTCCTGGACGGGCTGGGATTGTGGCAGGTGCTGCCGCACAACCGCGCGCAGTACACCCTGCAGCGGACGCTTTGTCCACCACAGTCAACGCGTAGCGTATGCGTTAAAATAGTGGAACAACTTGTTGGACCCAATCCTAACGGAACGGATCCGGTAGGGTCACCACCCAAAAGGTGTAGTTTGTACGCGATTACTGATACGCGCTTACCTTCCCGTGCATCCACAGCTTGCCCAGCACGTCGTCGCCGGTCACAATCCTTCCGGGGCGTCCAGCAAACAGCTGCTACACTTCGCACAGCTCAATCGCTACGGTCGCTTCCAGCAGTTTGCCTACGAGCGGGTGGAGCAGAATCTGGCACGCTACGGAGCGGAGCAGCCACCGGCGTACAATCTGTCCGCCGTGACAGTGCCGATCGTCATATTCTACGGGCTGAACGACTGGATGATCGATCCGGTCAACGTTGTGCGGGTGGCCGGTGAACTGCCCAACCTCGTCTCGCTGACTGCGGTTGAGGATCGGAACTTTAACCACCTTGACTTCATAGTGGCAAAACGGGTGCGTGCGCTCGTGTACGACAAGCTGCTGGACGATCTGGCACGATTGAATCTGTAACGAAAAGACTGACCATAGGCGCGATTATAGCAGGCACTGTAATTAAGGTAGACTGTTTCGGTGTCTGTATGTTTTAGAATGTATGTAACGTAAAATTCAATAGTAAGAAGGACATAAACAAAATCTATTTTTTACAATAAACCCACATATCTTGGAAGAAATGCTGGTAGTCTATTTATATATCTAACAGAATTTACTATAACATCAAATATGAAGTAATAAAACAGTTTGTGTGTTTTAGCTAATGAAAGCACATCACTAAATTGAGAACTAACTGAAATGTCCCTATTACTTCCCTATTGCGAAGCTTAATAGTTGTTTAATTGAGCATTGACGATAGAATGTTCGAGAAAATAAAACTCAATGCAAAATCCAAATTGAGATCTAGCAAAAAGTGTCTCTGTTGCAAAACGATCACGATCGGACAGACAAAAATCGCTGCGCGACATTAGAGAAATCAACACAAATAGAACAATTAACGAATGCGGAATGGGATGTAAATGACATGCAACGTGGATGTATGCTGATTGTGATTATTTTCCAGATCATCATACGCAAATGATTATCGATTCGGAGTATGATATGGATGAATATGTCTCCATTACGAACGCTCAGTTACCAGCTAGCTTTTCAACCAAACGCATATATATTGAGAGAGCACCTGGTTCTGTAAATCTAGTGATTTGAGCGGACTTCATGCTGTCATTCTTCCTTGGTATAACGCTTTGGCTACTGACCAGCGGAGTCAGTGGAAAGTTGATCGTAGATGAAGAAGATGGAACGCTGACAACGGTTAGTACGATTAGTGTTGGTTCAGAAGAAGTTCTTTTTGAAAAATAAACAGTGCAATGATGTATTATCAGGTGGAGCTGATCAGAAAGTACGGCTACAGAGCTCGTGCGTACACGGTCACTACGTCCGACGGCTACCAGCTGGGTGTGCATCGAATGAGCCGAAAGGAGGGCCCCAATGCGCAGCTACTGCCTGTCTTGATTATTCACGGCTTGCTGGGCAGTTCCGCCGATTGGGTGCTGATCGGACCCGAGCATGCGCTGGGCTATCAGCTGGCCAACGCCGGCTATGACGTTTGGCTCGGTAATACCCGCGGCAATCGTTACTCCCGTCAGCACGAGCGGATGTTACCGTCGGAGGTGGCGTTTTGGAACTTTTCCTGGCACGAAAAGGGCGTGTACGATCTACCCGCCATGATCGACCACATGCTGAACGCGACCGGCCACAGTCAGATCTATTACATTGGGTACTCCGAGGGTAGTACGGCGTTCTACGTGATGACCACCACGGTGCCGGAGCACAATGCCAAGATCCGATTGGCCCATACGTTAGCACCGGCCGTACTGTTGGACGACATGCGCACCCCCGTGCTGATGTCGTTATCGGACATCTCACAACTCCTGATACCGGTGGGAGATGGCGCGAATATAGTCGAGTGTTTGCCCTGGTCCGAGCAGCAGAGTGCACTCATGCGAAACCTGTGCACTCCCCTGTCAAAATGGAACCCATGTACTGTGCTGTTCGATAATCTGTCCGGTCCCAATCCGTTGGATCTGGTGCGTGCAGGACGTGTGTTAACTTTTCAAGCAAAAAAAATCTATTCTAAGTATTTCCCTATCTTTCTGGCCTTCATAACAGCGTGTGCTTCAAGCGTTGAT
The DNA here is from genome assembly GCA_000349145.1 of Anopheles dirus. Classification (NCBI taxonomy): domain Eukaryota; kingdom Metazoa; phylum Arthropoda; class Insecta; order Diptera; family Culicidae; genus Anopheles; species Anopheles dirus. Next base: position 14,910,990 of record KB672868.1, on the reverse strand, counting down.
GGGACACGCTCCATCGGGCGCATCCTGGAAGGAGCCGAAGCACTACAATCAGATCATTGCCAGCGGCATCTTTCGGCCGTATCAGGAGGACGACGTGTACAGCGACCAGGCGCCCTACAATCTTACTGCGTGTAACGTGCCGGTGCACATTTACTACGGCGTGAACGACTGGATTGTGCATCCGAAAAATGTGCGACGAATCGCGACAATGTTGCCCAACGTACGTGAGGCTAAGCCAGTCGGTGACAAAAAGTTCACGCATATTGATTTTATGATCGGTAATCGTGCGAAGACGTTAGTTTATAAGAAAATTCTTTTCAACCTGTCGAACGATACGCAGGAACGCACAAAGCGATTTTTTTGAATGGTATGAAGTAAAAATATGAAGTAAAAAAATCTGTATGTCATTTTTTTACTTTTATTCATAATTATTAGAGTTTTATCTCAGAAAGTATCCGGTAATACCGATCATCGCATCAATTATCTTACATCGGTACTATCGGACCGCATTATTTGTTATATGTATTTATTAGAAAATAAAACGAAAAATAAATAGAAAGCATATACAACTGAGAGTTCGAGAGTGCGAAAAAAAACTTCAAAAGTGAGCAAGAAATAAAGAAAAAAGAGAACGGTTTTTTTGCGCCACAAAATTGTAAGCTTCAAACAAGCGCAAGAACCCACTGCAGGTGAGACAACTAGTAGTGTTACTCGTTGGCTTATTCGATGTATTTTTGCTTTTTTCTAATTTTGACGTCTGTATACGTTTGCTACCTGGGAAGTTTGTTTATGTGGCTGTTGTGTGCTAAAGTTTGTTTAAAAAAGTGTGTACGTTGTTTTGTAGGAGCGAAACAATACATTTACTATATATCTGCTGTAATTGGTCCACCGGAGGATCAGAATAAAGGGCCAGATCCTGCTCCTAGTTCCCAACACTAAGAAATACCACAAAAAGCGCTCAACCTTCTCCACTTTGCACATCATCTTTGCCCGTTTTACCTCAATCTGCGATCCGTTCTTGTCTTATAATTTGCGGTATTAAGTGATAAGATTACGTGAACGGCGTCGCAAGTGATAAAAGTTGTGTTCTATTGGCTCTGTGAATCGTTGCCTGCCTGTGGAACGGTCGAAACCAGAATCAGTAGTGAAGAAAGATCGTTTTATCACACAAGTTGTGCATCGCTCAGTTGTGCTCAGTTGAACGGGCAGTCCTCCAAGAAATGAGTAAAATGTTGAATGAAATCTGTGATATGCTGGATGGATACACCGGCAGGGATAAGGTTGGTATTATTTGCTTTAGACCAGATAAGCACACGGGGCATCATAATCCCACAGTGGCCGGAACACGGCCAAAGTTCCACGTCGGATAAAGTGTTCGTGGACAACAACTTTCACTTTTACTGTCCTCCAGTGGCACAACAATACGCAAACTGTTCCTGCTTTTGGTTGTATCGACCGTGCCCACACAGTCAGTGTGGTAAAAGTGTATCTAAAACATTCAAAAACGTGTTTCTGTCTGAAAGGTGGAATCGCGATCGGTACAGAGCGGTGCATTAGCGGCAGACCGGTTTGTTTACTTCCACGCGGCATGCAGACATCGCGCGTACGCAAATAAATGTGATAAATGAGTTCAATTGTGGTTTTTAGAATGCGTCGGAAAGGTGGAAGACACTTGCAGTATTTATAGTGCAAATATGAAGTGCTATATTATTTGGAAAAGATACGTTCTTTATGCTGTGAAACAAAATAAGCTTGAAGTTTGGTTGAAATGATATATAATTTATTAAACAAAAAAATAAATTAGGAACTAGCAACAGAACTTTCATATCAATGGATAAGCTCATGTCTAACCGCAACTGCCAAAATAACCTATGTAGTACATAACATATTCTTTGAGAATAACACATTGTTCACATTTTTCCTTTCCTCTCCAAACGTTTCAGATCATCCGTACACTATGCTACACCACCAAGCTAGCGTCCGGTCTGTACACCCAATCGGATCCGACCCGTGCGAAAAAGCTCGCTATATTCAGCTCAAAAATGTCCCAGACCCGTGCCACGCTGCGCCTGTTCGACGATCTGCCCATGCTGGCGTACAGCCTCAGCTACGGATACGGCAACAAGGAACCGGACCGCTGGATGGGTCTGATCGGGTTCGTCACGAATCTGATCGATCACGCCTACTACCCGGTGGACAAGATCTGCTGGCTGATCGAGCACAACTTGCTCAACGTGGAGAACCCCACCCGCTGGGATACGATCAACTCTATACTCTGGGTGGCATCGATCTACTTGAATCTAATGAAGTAAGTAGCGCGCAGTACCGGATACAACCTTCACCTCCGGAAGCGTTATCGATGGGAAGGCACCTAAGCACGCCTCAGCGCTTAGATACACTCGTCGGGCGAGCGCGAGTGGATTAGGCTGGATTTTGCAAACGCACCACACCACGCAGGTCACGTTTGTTTATCGCCCGCCCTGTAACGTTTCATCTATTTCGGTAACGCCCGCGTGCCACGGAGACTGGCGAGCGTGCTGCGTGTTTTCTTCGTTTTTTTTCTATCACAATCTTTTTATCAGGGCGAGCATTCCGCGCGGATGGATTAATAGAAATCCCTCGAAAAAGACCCAGATTTCTTACTAATTGATTTATTATTTCTTTTACACCTGCCCCTGCCATCTAGAACCATCCGAAGCTTCACTGTCATGGAGCAGCATAAATCGTGTATCGACAAAAAGGAAAACGAAGCCAGGTTAGTGCGAGGAGCGTAATAAAATCGCGCGATAAAATTCACCCGGTCTCCTCTATATCTCTCGTTTTAGCCAAGCGTTTCGCATGCTGCTGATTAAACAGCGCATGGAAGCCATCTCGATACTGCGGCTCACGTTGGATCTGGTCCATGCCGGTAGCACTTTGCCGAAAGGTATGCTCTGGGGCGGTTGCTTCCAGACGTGGCACGTTGGGTTGATCGGCAGCGTTTCCTCACTGCTCGGGCTGTATCAGTACGTGGCTAAGAAGCGTATTGTTAAGCAAAGTTCTGCGTGACACATTAACCCGTCCAATAGTTGTGTAAAAAAAAACTATAGCTTGTAAAATCGTAGCTTTCTCTGCCTAATTAAGGTTGGATCGTGCAAGACACAAAACGATCCGAATCGATTGCACAACGAAAGCATCCTGTTAACTACTCTTAGGGGAACCTACATACAAATACGGGTTGGACAATGCTGATATTTTTTGCAATATGTTGTTATTTAGTCTTTCCTTTGCTATTAGCAAGCATAAATTTGTAGAATATTTCTTTACTAGATGATTTATAGAAAATGCGCGAAAAAACATCTAGTCAGTAATTCGACATTGTAAATAAATCTTACCTTTCTAAAATGAATACAGACCGTAACAGTGTTGAGTATTGAGTATTAAACACCGAACACGTGATGAATCCAATTCACGTCCTCCTTGAATTTTCACAAGGCATATTCATCATGAATGCTAATATGAAAAAAAGAATAAAATATGTATATTTTTCTATTATAACTTATAAAATACTTATCAAAACACAGAAACATAATACACCGAAACAGTGCGTTCAAATTTTCTGTTAAATCAACGATTTTGAATCAAGTCCAAGTAAATAAAATGAAAATTATAGTATTTGCATAAAATCTGAACATTTTGGAAAGTGAAATATCCATCTTTTTAAGTTCAGTACCCTTTACTACGATGAGTATTGAGAAAAACATGAGTTAAATACTTGATCTCTATATGGGTTCTAAGGCTAAAGAGTAGATTTTCCGTTCACACCATATCCAGCAGAGTTGAATCTATTAACCAAAAACTTGTCATCGATAAAGTAGTAGCTCAACCAGTTGTCGGATGAGCTAATTACAGTCCTCTAGTGTTTGTTTGTCTTTCAATGGAATCTGTGTGTTTTTATTGATCTTTGTTTAATTGTTTGGGGGAGGTTACTGAAACGTCAGCTTTTGGGGGCGCTCTTGTCTCGAGGAATAAATATTTGTGTTTTGTAGTTTGTTATTGTTTATGTTATTATTGTTTTGCGTTAATATAAAGTCCATTTTGATCAGTTCTTCCGCGACATTCCGTCTCGCTACTGCAGCAAAGCATGCTCCTTGTGTGTTGTTCACGATCGGTTATTGCTCGCAAATGGCGCAATGTTGTCCATGCCCTGTTCAAGCATAGCCCTAATTCTTCAAATGCCAACTGGCCTTAATGGTTCACGCCATTCCAATGCAAGCTGCTGCTGCTTTCCCCCCTTTGCTCCAGTGGTTATTTTTCTTTGATCGATTTCAAACGATGTCATTTATGAATTTTAAATAATCGCTTACTTCGCGACGCACCGAAACCTTACTCGGCGTCCTACACACGTCCTGCACTATTTGTCCAGCCGTACCGTGAAGGTGTGTCATCCACACACACACACCTCTGGAACTATGTATAAGTTGCTTCCGCTTTTCTATCTTCTGCTTGCACTATATGTTATTGGCGAATAAACTTTCCTGTATGCGGTTGGTCTGTATTGTCTGTTTATCTGGCGGGTGACCCGGAAGGGATGAACGGTTCGGAGCAGCGAGAGAGGGTTGTTAGTAATTAATTATCAGTTTTGAGTTTCTGGGCACACTGGGAAAGCATTTACATTTGATCACGCCTAAAGAGGCGGGGGAGCTTGCATCACCTAATTCTCTTCCTTGGTTCCTCTTGCCAATTGCAGCCTACTTCCTCCTATACCGGATCGTATCAAATTACTCACGTACTTGAAGTCGTTAAAAAATACTTAAAAAGTTTCAGTTGGTCGAGAAGAACTGTGTTGATGTTTTTTTTTTTACTTTTTTACTGTGGTGTATTGATTATGGTCGCTTGTTAAGTATCTGTGTCTTGTATCATTATTATTGTTGTTTTAAATACTGCGCATTAACGATTGTTACATATTGGGTGTCCCAAACTATGTGATGTACGGGGGTTTAAAGGTTATACATTCTGTAGTAGAGCGTGATAAATACTTTGAGTAAGTAATTGTGGTAGATAAAATGTTGGCGTTTTTCTCTTTTTTTTGTTGTTTCAATTTTGCAATTTTTCGCCACAACGTTCTCTCCTCCCCCCAGAAAAAAAAAATCTAGCCGTCCTTCTGACACACACTTCCTCTCTCTCTTTCTCTTTCACACACACACACACACACACGCACACACAGTCCCTGGAACACGGTATGTAAATATCTAAATCAATTCAATGTTTAAGCTAAGCCTTAAAACTACTATCATTTGCGAATGTTTTGTTCTGTTCTGTGTCTCGCGTTTAACATCTTTTCCTCCTCGTCCATCACAAGAGGCAAGCGCGCAATAGCCTCCTAACGTTTACAGGTTTTCATCTCCTCGTGTATGCCCTCCCCCACTGTGTGTTTTATATTCGCTTTAACGCGCCACGGTATAGAATGATTATCCAAGCATTGTGTAATACACGATACAGTAAGTCGTATCACACACTTTTTTGTTAGGAAGATACCACATAAATTGTTTGGCCAAAGAATTGGTTAATGCTGCTGAATTGGTCGTCAATGGGGGCGGGTTGTTTTGTCTAGCGTGATCCGATCAAGCAGCAGTTGAGTTGAGGTTAAGATGCGCTAGGTTCCGTCTGGATTCATATAGTTTGGTCCTACCAATGTCCCTAATGCGAGAGATGTAGCAAACGTTCCCTTTCCGTGGGTTAATAGCGGTTATGTATTGTATGACGGCGCCCCCGCACAACAGCGCGCGTTCGTCCTCTATATGTTCCGAATGATTGTTACCGATACTTCGACAAAGGCGTAGCTTCGCATTCAACGGGTTTGCTCGTGTTTCACCTACGGATATGCGTATGTTAGCACACGGTTAGCAGATTAGATAGTGCCGAAGCGTAGATTGGTCGCACGTTCCCTTTCACACTGATCATTAACTTATTTATTGCTTCCTTGCGTGCAGTGTCCTGCATGAATGTGTGTATGTGTGTGCGTGTTTGCTGTTACCTATTGTTATCTCTAAGTACACATTGCCTCACACAATTTCAGTCCTGATTTAAATATTTGTTTTATTGCGCATTCGCGGTTCGCAGTCTGTTCCTTCTTCTTCGAAATGAAACTACAAAACTACTTGCGTGTTCTCTAACTCCCACATCTTATGCCATGATGTGTTTACGCCGTTACAGGATCTCTCTCCTTCATCAAAAGCACTTGTCAAAATTGGTCTAATTAAAATTGAGCTGAAATTACCGTTTTATAAAAACACTGTGTTTGTGCATAATTTTTGCTTTCCTTCTCCGTTTTTATAAAACAAAACACCCGCTCAGCTCTGTTGTCCGCCGTAGCACCGTGAGTAACAAACAAAATAACAATAATGCAAGTAGGTAAAAAACAATATAATAAAAAAAAACACTCGCACCGCATCACAACACGTATATTCAATATGTTAAAAACTAGCAAATTATAAGAAAAAAAAACTGGAATTATAATGAAAATCGTTAAAATTATCTCTCTATAAAACCACACACACGAGACAGAGTACAGAGTAAAATACGTAAAACGTCGATCGGATTTTGTGTTTGTGTGAGTGTGTGCAATTCGTTTGATCCTTTGCGTTGTTGAGCGTTGTGTTTCATTCTAAAACGTTACCCCCTTCTTCTCACCCTCCCGGAAGCTACATTGATCACTTTCTATCGGTTTAAGGTTGGCTTATTATACTAGTAGTGCTACCATTGACCCCCATTTGTGTTCCAAACCTAAATGTATGCTAATGGAATTAGAAGTGCACGATTAAAAAATAAAATGAAGGTGTTTAAAATCGCTTAAAAAAAACGGTGCAGATCAACATAGTATGTGCTTTTGTGTATGTGTGTTACAACGTCTGAGAAGAAAATCATTAGATAGTTTTTCGCGTTTATCAAACATATTGCTCCCATTGTACGCTTAATATCAATAAAAAAGTGTTTTTAAAATGTACACATCCATAGGGTGCATTATGGTTAAAATTGTGTTCGTAATTTGGCCATGAAATACCATGCACACACACACACGCTTACACTCAACGATCATTAGTATCGTTTCTAATAACATCCAAGCGCTCTCACGCGTAACCGGTAGCTCAGAAATCATCCCATAAAGTGTATCGCTTTCCTTTTTGCCACATTTCCTTGTATAGTTTAATATAAATATAACTGCAATGAAGTTTTATTATTACTTTCATATTAATTAAACGGATGTTTTTCAATAAATTTGAGATGTTAGAAATCAGATTATTAAATTTTCTTTTTGGCGAAAAATGATTTTTATGATAAAAAAAACATGTTTAATCACATCATTATCCCCATCAGGTGGACACACCGTTTTTCCAACCACATTGCAGCTGAAAAAGCAAATATTGTATAAATTATTATAGCTGTGCAATGAAATCAAAAGAGTATACTCAATACTCAAAATAAATAAAAATAATAAATTGTATGAAAATGATATAAATGTTAACCTGGAGTAAAAAATGCTTAACAAGAAATCTGTTTTAAAAACTGCATTAAAAGTTGTTACCATTAGAAGGTGTTTCGATTCAAAATCCATAAGATTGAAAACTTCATTTTCATCTTTATCCATAAGATCCAAAATTCACGGATATTTTTTTTTCGCGTCTCGCCTGGGTTGTTATGGTGTTTTTCGTCGTGTTTTAAATCGTGTTTCACAGAACGAACTTAATTAATAGTTTTATATTTCAATTGCTGTTCTACTTCCTGTTCTGCCTCGTTGAATCAGTCATTACTGTTAAACGAATGTACGTTTCATTCTCCAATGCTTTGTATGACATTTGGATAACATTTTGCTATTTAATTTTGCGTTTAAATAATCGATTTCCACAATATTGAGAGAATACACAATGGGCACGCGTTCCCTTCATTTTTAAAGCACTAAAACTGACGATTTGCGGGTATTTGAAATTTGGTAATTCAACACGTTTATAGTTTCAGCCAATCTGATGACCCGCTCCAGCTCTGTATGTCGTATTATGCATTGTTAGCCCGCGGCAGTAACATCAACGTTTGCTTCAGCCTCAAGCGCTCTAGAACACGTTACGAACGATGCGCGCATAGTAATTCTGCCCGTAATCTATTTGCTGGTTTTAGTGACACGCCTCTGTCGAAACATGCGTTTGATGTTATTGTATTAGCTTTTAAATATTGCTAGGCACGTGTAATGATTCATTTCATATATATTTATACATATCTTTATACGAAACAATGTTCAAAGATTTCTAATAACTATGGTGTGTCTCATAGTTATTTCGCTGAACAATGTTCTATTCTTTATTAAAGATTGTAAAACATGCGAATTTTCTTGCAGTTGCTGGTTATATCATTGTTCAAAATATTGTTCGTAATTATCTCCTTTGTCTCGTACATGCTTGATGTAATTTTATGTGCCCGGTAGCTAACACTACCAAATAATCAACAGTATTCAAAATACATTACTAACCGTATTAACCATATATGAAATCGTCGAATAAACAAGTGAAGCTCGATATTTCTCGTAATGGTTTCTAAAGTCCATACAATGGTTATTCATTCTTATATCTATTTTACAACGGGGGTGTTATAACCGCTCTGTCGGTATTCATCATCATAGGTAAAATGAAAAAATGTGCGCACAAAAGCTGCATGGAACATTCATCCATACAAAACTGAAGTCTAAAAACAAGTTGATCCAACTATCTAAATTGTCTTTGAAGAGTGTTGAGATAATATCGCTATCAGAGCAGTTACAATTTTGCGTGTGTACGTTTTATTATTTAGTAACGTAGATAAAGAGACTTTAAGCAGCCCGAACGAAATGGTTTCTTAATGGTGAAATAAAATAAGATTATAACATGGGCCAAAACGCAGGCCACGTAATGAATAGAGTGGGGAAACCAAATGCATTCATTATTGTCTTACCATAGATAGCGATCTATATGATCGGCATACAATTGTTTACAACAAATACACTTTCGCTTTCACTAGTGTACCATCCTCTTTCCTATTCTCATTCTTTTATTATTGTTGTATGATTGTAGATTGTAATACGTCGACTCATTTTTACCGTGATTTTTGTAACCTTTTCATAACTGGTTTCGTAAAAAAATATAGACATATCCATTTGTATATAATGTTTTTGATTCTCGATACCACTTTTGGTCTGCTTAAAATTATTTTTCTCTACTTGTGTTTGGCATATTAACGATACTTGAAGATTGTGATTGATGATTTATTTATATATTTTTAGATTCATACGGTCCCTCTAATGTGCGAGCGTGGGGGTATTTTATGTAATGTAATAACCGGCATAGAATGGTTCATGATAATATTTAAAAAAACACATTATACTAACGTTTTTCTTACTCTATCAAATATCATCACTTAACAAGAACTAGTACAAAATCTGCGAACAGCAATTTGCTCCAGAAATCTGCATTATTGAAATCAATAGGCTGGTAAAAACACTGCCGAAGCATGATCAATAAATTAAAACTATTATATACTTTATTACTAAAAAAAACTTAAAAAAAAACATATCTTCCGTATATGCCATAAACGTATAATAAAAAAGAAATATTTAGAGCAATAGTAGAAACATTTAAAAAAGTATAACATAGAAGTGGTAAGACTGGTGCCGAATCTCACTTCTTTTTCAATTCAATTTCCTTAATTGGTCCATGAAAAAAGATATTTCATACATTCATGCACGAGCTACGCTACCATTTTGTAAAAATCCTATAACCATAGGTAGGTAAATTTACAACATGTTTTAGGGTATTGCTTCGGTTCCACACGTTCTGAAAAAAAAATCAAGTGTTTATAACATCGTAATAAAATTGAAATAAACAATAAAAATCAAAAACAATATATAAAATCGAAAAAGCTGAAAGTAATTGGTTTGTAGTTTTGGACCAATGAATATTTTACTGCGTGCGTTTACAATACCAAACTTATATAGAGACGACCACTTTCACAAACAGTTCAATCTTAATACGTCGTAATTGAGCAACAGCGCGAGTACTATAAGATATCGTGTCGGAAACATAATGTTGACATAAGTTTTATATGTCTGAGATAAATACGAATAAATAAGCATGATTGAACGAACGCTCCCGAATAAATAAAGGGTATAAATAATTATAAATATAGAACATTCAACATAATCAGACGTGCTAGGAGTTCCTTTTCTTACTACCGCGTTATCGACGAATTCGGTCCATTATATAATGCTCCTACTACCGATTCCTCGTTGCTTCCCTGCATAGAAAAACTCTTCCTCCCACCAAGTGATTGGGTGCATCGCTTTACACGTTACGTTCCGTTCAGAAAGATCTGCTAACAGCACTCGTAAAATAACAAACTCTCAGAGAAGGCGTGAGTGTGTTTTCCCCCCGTTTGCCTCGCATTTTCGCTCGCTTTTGCGTTTTAAAACTTTTCTGGGTCCCTCTAAAAGATGCACACAACACCTGCTGCCGGATTTAAAAACAGAACATTCAAATTCACACGCCACCTACCACCATCACCGTGTGCATATGACAGCAGCATAGAAGTCTCTCCTGGGGGGTAATTGCGCTCACGATGCCTTTTTTGTTACAATAAAACAATTCCTAGGCCTCCTCCCCTGGCAAGGATCGGAGCAGGATGTGCATATTTTGTTGCAGGAGAGGAGTAACTAGTTCGGCGCTGATTCGATTGGCTGGCGTTTGGTTTGACGTTCTAGGGACATGGGGTTTGAAAAACATAGGGTGTCACAAGTGGAAGTGTGGCGTGCGCTTTAAAAAGTGATCATAGTAACAACACACACACTCCCAGCGTAAGTATAAGGAGAGTGAACGTTTCCTCGCGAAGTAAGGCCTGTTTCGGAGTTGGTGGTTCGCGTTTTTCTTTTGTTTTTAGTTGCTTGTCTTGGCTTTGGGCCATTGGTAGAGTGATGACAATCAGTATAAGGAAAACAATACTCGACACACACGATCGGATGCATTTTCAAAAATCATGCTTGCTTAACTGTATCCGGTAATTATCTAAATGTCGTGTTTCTTCCTCGTTGTGTCCATCGTTGTGTGTGTAGGTAAATTCTATTGATGTTGAGGACCATTAAAACAAGCAGAGACCATTACTGTATAGTGCAAATGAAAAAAAAAACATGAATGGAGGATCGTATTGCCGTGGCCATCGAGTGGGTCTGTATCACATGAATACACACTCTTGGTGCTGTGGGTGACAGACGCATGTGATAGTGTAGCATAAAACCGGATAGAAAAGCTACCCCACATGAGCTGTACATCCCAAGTTTGGGTGCGCTAACTTAAACACAGCAATAGTCACAGAAAAAACAACAGAAGATGTGTGTAATATAAAACGCTATTGGGTAAAATTAACGATTACTACGTTACTAAAACGATCCTCCATTTCCATGAAACCATCAAAACTGTAATAACAACCGAAAATAAAACTACACTTGACCCACACACACATCGATTTGCATTTCAGGCTGCATCGTTGCTACTGCGGAACAGCACGGAAACAGGAAGGTATATTCGTACGATGTTTGGCAAACTGTAAATTTCAATCGAGGAAATTCGTCTCCAACGTCTTACCTTCCTGTGTGGCTCCTTCGCGAAGTAACACTGCTGATGGAGTGTTTAAAATTTTCGTAAATGGAAACAACGACGGAGATTAAAAACAACCACACAAAATAAGCAAGCATGATTTGAAAAGCGGAATTTAAAACAAACGACACCCAAAATAGTATCCTCACGCTTGGAGGCAGTAGTAATGAACACTCGAAAACTGTTGGCGCGCCGACGATAAAATGGGCGGCAACCAATCTGTGTGAAAATGCGTGATACTTATACTCTTTCACAAGCAATTGAAAAAACGAAACAGCGTATTAGTAGAACGGAAAGGCAGTAACGAAAAAAGAAGAGCAATATAAATAACAACAATCTCCGCCTTCCACCAAACAAGATTGATAAACTACAAAAGGACCTGCCCATTTAAATGACCAAACCACCACTACCATTGGATCCTCCGCTGACACCTCCTCCACCAGCAACAAAGCTTATCTGCTGCATATTTAGTGATCCAATGCAAGAGGAGGACAGTTGTTCACCAACACCACAGGCATTACTGGCGCTGCCCACGGTATTACCGTTAGTGTTGCTGCTGAGGCTACTGTTGCTGCAGCTGCTGCTTGCGCTGCTAGCACCACCCGTAGAAGCACTGTTTCCGGTGCTAATAGGACTGCAGCTGTTGCTACTGCTGGCGCTGCCGTTGCTCGTGGTGCTACTGTTGCCATCCGTACTGTTTCCAATGCACATTGACGGTGAAGGCGACTTGGAGAGTGGTGTACGGTGGTGTTGCTGTTGCTGCAGCATTTCTAAACGACTACTTTGCTGCTGTTGTTGTTGGTGATGGTGATGGCCACCGCCGCCGCCGCCGTTGTTGCTGCCGTGATGTTGACCACCACCGTTATGGTGATATTGATTATGTGATGACAAGCCTGCGTTCGATTGATGGCCGCCATTGCCACCGTGGTGATGGTGATGATGATTGTGGTGATGGTTGTTGTAGTACGAGCTGTGATCGAATGACGACTGTTGCTGTTGATGGTGGTTGCTGTTGTTGGATGCATGTTGATGCTGCTGAGGGCCTACACCAATGATTGCAGTAAATTTGGAGTTTCTTGTCAACGGCATGTGTTTCTGCAGATACACCTCGCGGCTATGCTGCAGCTGCCAGCAGGAACGACAGAAGTATCTGAATATGGGGAAAGATCGAACAGAAATCATTCGATCATCATCATTATAAACCGTTGCTGAAAAAAGACTAGTAGTAAAACCAGAAGCGCCATAGCTCCAGAGGTACCAATAGCACGTACCTGAACGAGCATAAAGTTTAATGAAAAAATGTGCATTGGTTATACAAGTTCACGAATTATCTTATTAGTTTAAACTACTCTCAATTGTGTTCCACTACTTTGAAAGGATTTGAAGTAATCAAAGTATCATTCCCTATTCGTACGACTACTAAAACTACAACAAACATCAATTGTACCCCAACATACCTGAAGCACATAATTTCCCGGCAGAAATATGGTCCGTGTTGTACCGTGCACATGGAACAAAGCGAATCCTCCAGATAGGGATCAACCTGCAGCTTCTTGGTGAACTTCGAGGTGCGGATCTCGATGAACGCCGCCACGACCGCCTTCATGTACGAGCGTGAATTGTTGAACGTGACGCGGGCCGACCCTAGCGGATACTTGTACTTGTCCGTATCGATGCCGACGTACACGACGCCATCGAACAGATCGTTCATGATCTTCGCCAAACCCTCGGCCGTCAGCTGGCCGTGCAGCGCACCGACAAATACCGTCTTAGTGGGGTCCAGCTTCTGCGAGGTGGACTTGACGTAGTTGGAGTCCGCAATGTTCCACGGGATCACTTCGACGTCCTTCGACTTGATGCGCTTGGACGATATCTTGAAGTTGATCTTTGCGCCCCGTGGAGCTATCGGTTTGTTCAGATTCGACATCGGCATCAGCTGCAGTTGGGCCGGCGTATCGTCGCAGCTCGATCCGAAACGGTTCAAGGAGCCTATCGACGAAGCTCCGTTCATGCCGGTGGCACGACTGCATCCACCATAGTTACTTGCGCCCGCTGCCTCTGCACCACTACCGCCGTGATTGCCGTGCATACCACTGCCCCCGCCCCCACCACTGTTATGTGGGGTGGAGTAGGTGCAAGCTTGTAGCAACGCCTTCACCTGTTTGTCCGACTCGAAGATGATGTATACGTAGCCCTTCGGTTGGGTTGCCTGTTGCTCCTTGCCGGGCCATTCGACTCTACACACATCCGAATGGACACACAAGATATGTGTTAAATGCCGACAAATTGCATGATGTGCTACAATACTTACTTGATTGAACCAAATGGCTTGAATATCTGCACCAATGATTGCTCACTGATATCCCACGGCATCCCGCCGAGGAATATCTTCGACGAGTAAGTCACCAGACGGTTGGAACGAGGCGGCAACACACCGCTCCAAGTGCAGGTAGCGTCGTAATGTGCGGCTGTGTTGAAAAAAAAGTTGCACAATATGCATAATCATCCGTCAGTACATAAGCACAAAAACTAAAGCTAAAATGTATAAGACACACACCGGCAGACGAACGATGAAATCTAGCGATGCGATCGAGATTGATGTCGGCGTAGCCATTTCCGCTGCCAGAACCAACATTCAGCGATGGCGATGACGAACCTTGACGCTGTAGCTGATGCTGCGAGTGATGTTGCTGCTGGTGGTGCTGTTGGGACGAGGACCAAGGTTTGCCTCCCTGCAAGCAGTTGCTACTGTTGCCGCTGCTATTGCTTCCAGTGCTGCTACTGTTGGAGCCTACACTGCTGCCGCTGAGTCCGTTACTGTTACCAGTGTTACAGCCTCCGAAGATGTTGCCGTTAACACCACTTCCGGTTCCACCGCTTACCGATAACAGTGATTGATTGAACTGGAGCTGTTGTAGCTGGGATAGGTGCTGAGATTGCTGCAGCAAGCGCAATGTGTTCAGGGCCTGCAGATTCTGTAAACGCTCGTAATCACTGGTAAAGCCAGCACTACCGAGGCTCAGCCCAGACAAGCCAGCAGTTATGCCTCCATTATTGCTGTTGTTGTTGGTGGCGGAACTGGCGGAACCGAATGCACGATCTGAACCAGTCGTTTGCTGGTGCTGCTGCTGCTGTTGATACAACGAGCTGAGTGTCGAAGAGTAAGGCGCAAATTGATTCTGGTGATGCTGCTGCTGTTGCTGCTGCTGCTGCTGTGCAGCTTGATTGTGATGGCCAGTCATGGAATTCGTACTCTGACCTAGAGTAAGATAGTTTAGCATATCCAGTATGCTCGTGCTTTCAAGGCTCGTCAGCAAATTGCTGGTGTCCGTATGATCCGGTGGTGAATGCGAACGGGAGAGTGACCCGTTTCCCGTTCCAAACAGCGATAGAGTGCTGTTGTTAACGGCGGCAGCAGTAGCAGCAGCAGCAGCACCGTTTGGATCAAAACCACCCATTGCAGCGCTGCCACTGCCAGTGGACGAAGTGATTCCTCGTTCGTTACCAGTTGTGACAGTGCCATCGCTAGCGAGAAGATCGTACTGCACCGTTGTCGATTGTTGCTGCGTATGTTGATGGGCGATAGCGTTTTGCTGCAACTGTGCAAAACTACCGCTGGTCCGGTAGTTTCGTCCACCGGTGGTGGGGCAGAGCAACGTCAGCGAAGGAGCCGTTCCTTCGCCCGGCGAGGATGCGCCGGTGGCCGGGGAAGTGCAATCGAAACTGATGTTTCGTCGTCGTAGCTTCAACGTTTCTGTGGTCAATCCATTCGGCGTGCCGATTCCAGTACTGCCAAGCATCAAATCGGTGTCGAACTAGAAGGTGAAGATGGATTAAACGTGAATGGTTGTTGCACTTCAATTTAAGCAGCTATAATAAAAATATACATCACACGGCTGAAAGCCACTTTTACATTCGCAACTAGAAATAGAACCAAAATTATGAACAAAAAGTTCACTAGTATTCCCTGGTTCCTTTAATAGCCCAAAGAAACGCGGCACAGCATAAACCTTGGCAATTATCCAAACCAATTCACACTGCGATGATGAACGCCGATAAAAGCATACCTCGTAACTATTTCCAATGCTCTTCTCATCCTACTCCACACCGGAGTGTGGTTTGATGCCAAAAACTAACTTATAACCTAACTTAATTTAACACTTGTTAAACTTCTTCCCGACTCGTTACCCTCGCCAGCACAAGGTAGCCGACTGCTGTTTGATGTTGTCCTCTAATTGATTATAGCGCTACTGCTTTCTTCTTTCTTCAATTGAGCGCGCTCGATTGGCATTACCACTAAATAATATACTTTCTTGCTCACCCGAAATTCGTCAAACGTGCCAATACTGCCTCTAGACGATGGAGAACCGTCACCGCCGCTGCCTGAGTTGTGGCCACCACCTGCTGACGAGTGGTGGTTGTGCTGCTGCTGCTGCTGTAAGTTGGAGTAGAACGAGTGCGTTGTTGGAGACTGGCCACTGTCACCTCCGCCAGTCGTTCCTCCACCGCAGCTGATTCCACTGCTGCTGCTGCTGCTGCTAGTGCTGGCAGTGCTGTGACCGCTGCTGACTATGCCACCACCGATCAACCCACCCCCCGTCAGCAGATCCGGCGAGTTTAGCGAGGGGCTCGGAATACGCAGACTGGAGAAGTTGAACGGATTCGACGAAACCGACCCGCTGGCCGTGCTGTTGCCACCACCTGAGCTAAGACCGGCCGAGCTGAGGATGCTGCTGGCACTGTCGTCGCATCTAGTCGCTCCCATCACACTTCCACCGTTGCCCCCCAAGGACGCGGTGAGAGACGCGAATGATCCGAGCGTGGCATGGTGCTGCTGCTGATGATGCTGATGGTTGTGTTGGCTCTGCTGCAGATGTTGTTGACTGTGTTGATGCTGCTGGTAGTGGTGATGATGGTGATGGTGACCTTCGTCGCTCCCTTTACCGGACACACCGGACGAGTTCGTACCCAGCGACGAGGACACAGACGTTGGGGACGATGATGTGTGCGAACCGCCCAGCAGATCCGTCAGTGACATGTTGTCTTGTGGGGAGACAAGAAAAACGAGCACAAATGAAGCGTTAAATGAAATAACTACTTGTGAAACTGATAGCAGGTGGACTGCGGATAATCCAGGCGAAGAAAATTGGAAAAGGTACTCAGAAGACAACAATACAACATTATCGGTCGTCCATCGGTGGTCGTTTCGTTGATGGGCAAACTATATTTATCTGGGGGTGAAAATACCGTCGGAGACGATACGAATGTTATGAGAAGCAATTGCATGATTTTAAAAATAAAACTCTATACCACATCGTACTTGCAACACGAGGTATAAGAAGAAAGCTTCTCACGTGGTCTATGAGGTCGAAAATGACTCAATTCAATTCAGCACATGAACATATTGCTGTGGATACACACATGACACTATGGGTGGATATTACTAGTTGCGCTTTACGTAACATCTTCAACTATTTGAGGTCATGATCACTTTTAACGTATCTGAACAACAACATCAAAAACGTTGACGCGGTCTATCAATAGTGAAACAGGCACAACGAAATTGTCTCATTTGCCACTCGATATATCTCCGGATTCCCGGATCCACATCTCAACAGTACGACACGCAGAGCATGCACAACCGCCGTTTGTTGCAAAAAGATTTGGCAGGAAGCGAAACTTGTTTTAACTTATTTGGCACCAGTTCAAGTGCAAAGCAATGATTCGCTGTAGAACTGACAATGTTCTCTCTGTCAGTTTATTAAATTGCACCAGAGCATCGCTGGAACATGGAACTTAATTATATATCGCGAATGTCCTTGCCGAGAGCGATTCAGGAACCTTTCATAAAAAGTAACTATAAAAAGATCATGACTTTTCTCATGATTAACCTTCTCCCGTTTTAGTTCCCCTATCATTGTAGCTTCGGCCAGTGGTGCGGAGGAACATTTGTTGCGCCAAAATGCAACGACACGGCTTTATCATCTTTTTTCTAAGGTTTCCTTTTCAAACGTCTGCCGATGATAAATAAGTGGCGGCAAATTATGACCCCATTATCCGAACCGGACCGGATCATCTTATGGGAGGGGCTGAAGAAGAATAATACGATAAGAGCGTCTAGTACAATATTTTCATATCCGGAAAACAACACAAGCGACACAAGCGAAACGTATGTGTTGCCACATTTTAAGACATAACTTACTACATTTGGCGTGGGTTATTTATTGCCCACGGAAACGTCTCGCATTTTGCCAAACAAAACTGCCCAACCAGCATAAACAATATTTGAAGAAACATTCCTCCTCCTCGTCGCGTGGTCAAGTACTCGCACCGAAGTAGTTGAGACTTATGAGTGGGTCTTCTCTCCTCAATTTGTCTGCGTTCCAAGTAATATAGTTCGTAATAAATTAAAAAGGAACGTTGCCGCCTCCTCCCATAACTCCTCTGTGCCGCAGTGAATCACCCAGTCGCGCTTTTGTCTTTTATAATGGATATATTTCGACGATGGGGTAATCAAGCGATGATGTACAGTGTCTCGATGGATGTGCTTGTTTTTGTTTTGTTTTTGGCGCAGTATACAAAAACTGCACCCCAACTAAAACCGCCGTCGATGCGTCGTTCGCCCCCAGGAGGAACAAGTGGTGCGAGCGATCGAAAAGTCTGCCTTAACAGAGTCACGTAACAGCAACGATCTCCGCGGCGCACACGACGTGATGTACACCGCCGCCAGGTATTTCTCTGTTTCACATCTCCACTGCGCACGGGCGCGCGCTTCGAACTCCTGCCTGCTGCTTGGCCGGGCCGCGAAGAGATGATGTCGGTGTGACCAGCGATGCGTGTATCCTAATAACGCAACCATCATAACACCTCATGCGCGTGTGTGCAGCTCGGACGTTGATGGGCAAAAAGCAGGTGTGGATGGGTCCGAACTACGGTCAACAGCACCTTCACCGTGGTTCCAGCAGAAACAGAGATCCTCCCGGTCCGACGACGACGACGACGACGTTATGAGTTCAACGTAATTAGGTGCTGCTGTGTCGGCGCCTACTTCTGGTCTTCGAGTGACCACCACGCAACACACCTTTTTCCGTTCATCCCTCGCTCGCACCACCTGTTGCACGGTGATTTACACCATCCAACCGTGCGCGTGTATAGTCCGTTCTCCTCTCCCTTGGCCACGCAGACTCAAAGAAGAGGCGCTTTCGCAGCGCTTGACTGGAGACACCGCGCGCGCACACCACACAACAGTAGTTCTTCTTCCGTTTTCGATGCGGAAATCACCTCGCGTATCCCAACCGCGAGTATGGGTTATTATATGGTTCCTCTTTCTGCGTGTGTCGGTGTTTATTTTTCTGCTATTAGTCAAGTTCCAGAAAGGGAGGATTTTCTCAACGCCCAAACATGGCTCTGGATGGAGCTGAGCTTCACCGACCACAACAACTAGCGCAGGTGGAGCAGAATCAGCTTTGAAATATTTTACCGATCTCCCCTGGAATGACTCACTTCAAAAGCAGGAACACAAGAAGAACGCGAAGGAAAGAGGAGACGCCACAGTTGCAATCGCTGGCAGATCAGTTCATGCGTTACGCGCGATCCGCATGTCAAACCCAATAGAGGGGGTTGGTTACCTTCTACATCAACAATCCGCCTTGCTTCCATCCGCAACGAGCATAGTAAACGCGTCGGAAATGGAACTCATCTTAAATAGCTCGCCACGCTCAAGCAATCAAAAGTAACGCTTCATCCCTGTACATATCATCCCCTGGTACGAGTAACTCTACTAGACATGCAACCGCACCGATGCAAGTAGCGAACACACACACAAAATGTGCTCTCTTTACTTCCGTTTTTGCACGTGAGAATAAACGCGCTTTAGTTAACTTAAATCGAGTCTCTAACGTCTCCTTGTATTTACTAGCGCTCTATGACACTAAACGGAGCCACTGCTTGGTATAAAACATTAAAAATTGTTGTTTAATTGTATTGTGTGAGCTTCAATAGAAATCTCATTCAAAACCTCTGAAGCACTCGGCTTGCAAACTTGAGGTGTCACCCACCAGTGCGCTATTGGCTTGCGGGTACCAAATCAAAACTCATTCTAATTGTCTATTCTAAATTCCAAAATAATAAAATAATGGCCTAACATACTGAAATTTTATAATGGAGCGGACGAAAAATATTACTTGACTGATAGGACATAAGGAAGAATGACACAAAGCACCAACAGATCGACCTCACTTCTGAGCCTCTCAATAAATAGAAAGGATAGGCAAATACTGGGCAGATCTCCGGCTCTGATCGGCAGGTACATCTGCAGCAATCGAAGTGGCGATAAAACCTGCCCGTGCTCATCCAGCTGTGGAGAATGCGCAAGAAGTGAACTACTTCAGCAAAGCCGGGGGAACAATTCTTTCAAACTGTTGCATGCACAACATAACATGCCTTCTTCCCCCTCACTTTCCACAGATGCAACAACATCCGCACGGCAGACAAAACTCAATCAAACACAGTTCGCTTATTTACGGTTAGTTGGGCGTTGATTATGTGCCATTGACCAGCGTCGTATACTCCACCGGTGCTTCTGTCTGGATAGATAGAGTTCCTGATGAGTGAGGTCTGGTAGCAACAAGCATTGCCTATATGGCCTCGACTAGGCCTTTTGTCGATCTCTCACTCGTACATACGCCCAAGGTAGCTCTCCTCCCGGTATCCCGTAAATGTACTTGAACTTCAATTTATACTTGCATCGCTTCCCAGCAGGTTGTGATCGACGAGAATTTGATACTATCGAGCGGTTTTCTTACATCGTTTTCTTTTTTCTGCAAAACTTTATCAGGCAACCACTGTGACGAAACGTACCACAGCACAAGCACTACTTCCTCCGCCACGAAAGGTCTTCCTCTTCACAACTCAGCAGACACGTTCGCGCGCGCGGGACACCACGCGAGGCACGCGAGGGCAACACACTCACACAGCCAGGCGGAGGGAAACTAAGAAATGAGAAGCTTGTTCTACAATGCCCAACCCACCCATATTCCCGCCGTGTCTGGGGCCGACCGGGAATGCCCCTCATCCGGAACTCATTGCAAGGAAAGGCAGCGAAACGAAGTAAACACAACATTATCTCCTCAACGTTCGACTAGACGGCTCAATATGGCTAGTTTCTACCGCCACGGAGGACACGGGAGGGTAAAGGAGGGAGAAACACGTGCCACGGATGTGCAAAGTAATTCTTGCATGTATCTCCACTGTCTGTGCCGTTCCCGGACTGCCCCCCTTTTCCCCCTCTGTGTTCACTTCCTGATTATATTTGCTCTTCCTCCACTATCGTCGCCACCTTGGAATTGGCCTTCAAACGGCGGATCGAACCCAGCCGCCTAGTCAAGAGGCCTCATTAGGGCCGCACTTTGAGAAGAAATTTTACCTCATCAAATTCGTGCCACGAGATTCCAACTGACAACCACGCGCGAATCGGTGGGTTTACGATGACGTAAAAATCATTGATCCTTACGGATTATGTGAAGTACATAGCATAGGGGTGAAACTGGCTGGTGTGTGGTATGGGGTGTAGTAAAGCAAATAAAAAATGCTCACCCACCGTCGAGAACGGAAACGGCCGAATGTGTTGCGGAAAATTTCAACGCAGACAAATCAGAAAACCTTTAGAAATCAAAAGAAGATCGGGAGCAAAAGATATACATATGTATCTAGAGGCATGTCCGCCTAAATCAAGTGCGTTAAATTTTCAAAAGCCTATCGATTCGACCTCTGATTTCAACTTGATTTGAATAAATAACAATAGTTGAATTATGGATCCTATTTTCCCAATAAAAGTGGAATTTGTTTACTTCGATTGTTCTTATGCTTCACCAAAACAAACGACTGAAAATTTCAACCGTTTTTACATATTATTTAAAAAAATTCTGCAGAAAAATCGAGAGAAAAAAGAAAATCAACATCAAAAGTTCAAATAAATATTAGAAAAGAGCATGTTTATAACTCATTGTTTGACATAACCACCACCTACAGCCTTACTCATTGATGAAAAGCATACATTTTTCAAATTTTAGCCATAGTTCGCTTTTCTTCTATAAAAAAAATATAAGAAGGCTTATTTGCCTCCTCAATTTTATGTTATCGTTTATGCACAACAGGAAGACCCTCTGTTGCCTTCGCTAAATGTCTCATCTAATAACACCAATTCTTGCACATGGATCATCAATATTTGCCTTTACATGATCGCACCACAAGTCCTCAAGACTTAAAAACAAAAATTTATGATTCATATGCAACAACAATTGGTGTCTAAAAGCCAAAACTTACCAGCAAACATGTTAGAACAGTCTTTTGCATAGTTAAGTTTTGAATGGCATAAAATACAACTTCAAATCGGTTAGATGCGTCGTACGAGAGCAGCTAAAATTCGCTCATCGTTGTACAATATCTTTCACGCATACACCACCACCTCCCTGCTGTTACAACCGCCGTTTGATGCACGAACTAAAAAAAAGCAAATACGTGAAAATCTTGATCGCGGAAGCTCATGGCACCGTGTCAAGCTTTCACAAATATTTATGAAACAACTGTAAATTTGGGCGGTAGGAGAGTAAAGTAAAGCAACGAGCCTAATTACGAAATCTCACAACAACATGAGCCGACCTTTTGCGGGGTCGTTAGTCGTTTTTTTTCTCTTACTTTCAACTGATCATCCTCTCTCCTTCCTTCGATAAAGCGTTCTCACTTCGCCCAATGCGCAGTGTCCACAGACATGAGAAGTCAGCGGAGCAACCTTTTACTCGGTGTGTTGATATGAATAATCAACAACGCGTGAAATCCAACGCCGGGGCAGTTCGTTTTCTCCACTGGCTCCAGCAACGGTACGGCACACAGCCAGCCAACCCTCGTCAAAATATTGCTCTCTTCTGCCGAAATTCCGTCCATCGTTCCCCTACAATGTGTCTGCCTGCCTCTAGTGGTAAATGTTTTTTAGGAGCATAATTTAATCCTGCATCTAAGAGCTTATAACGATCGGTGTCAGTCAGGGCGCTGCTTTCTTGGAGCCGCGCCGCATAGTTTTTGAGACAAATTGATCACGAAGATAACGTCGAGCCCATCTCGCCGCCTCCCCCAAAGCATAGCGCTAACTATCAGCTGTGCTCAGAATTTCCGCATAGGAACAAGGGGTAGAAAAGGAAATGATCGTACCGATACGAACACGGTGGTGGTTTCTTCTAACTAGCTTATGCCGCATAATGCTATTGGACGCATTTTGAAGCCCCCAAAATCAATGCCGTTTCAGGTGGAGTCAATTATTCCGTCTAATCAACGAGGCGTAACGTATATGCACAGGCACACCAATTAACGCACCTCTCTTTTATTGCTCGTTTTATTTAGCGCACTAACTAGAAGAAGGCCCATAAATACCGTTTCTAATAGAGTCTATCATAAAACAAAAACAACCACAAGTCTAGAAGTGAAGTCCGATATTAATATTAATACTTGAAAACATGTCTTTTCAAATTTGTTAATTCAGAACTATTATTGAAAAGTAAGTAGAATCAAATTATGATAGATAATATTGATAATAATACAACAAGAACTCTTCCCACGGATTGATACGCATCTACCACCATAACAACCCCTCAAATTATGTAATAAAGCCATATCAGTTATGAGTGAAGTTTGATTTGCAGTAACGTACGGCCGCCACTCTTACCGCTTTGTGATGCGATCGAGCTTTTCTTGTAACGGGGTTCACCCATGTGACGGTCCACTGCCACGTATAAAGATTGTTTTGACCAGAGAAGCGTCGCCCCTCGAAGGGGCACGCGCGCTAGGATGGGGTGAAGAAAAGTGCTAGCGCTTCACCGCCGCGTGCGCAACCGGGGGGGAGAATAACTTAAGCCTAATGAACGGCTACTTCTGCTGCTGCTGCTGCTGGTTGGCTGGCTGGCTGGTCGGGCCCCGTGTGCCGGTGAGTGTGTATAGCATTAACCGGAGCACGTGCTCGGTTGTGCGTAAGTAATGTATGCTCTTCCACATATACAGCATACCACGCTGCGTCGGTCGGCCCTAACTTTTGCTCACACACAGCTGTGACTACGCTACTTTGCTGGAACAACTATCAACGAGTCCCATATGCACGAAACGTCCCAAATAGGAATATTGATTCTTCTGCTAGTTTTATTTACGATGCGCACTTCTGGCTGCAGGGAGATTAGCTGATTAGCGTTTGCGTGAAAACCAAGAGATGATGGAATGGCTACACACACGCTCTTCTGTACCATCAACCTCCGCCGTTCGCCAATGTGAGCGACAAGAAGATGTTCTAGCGTCCTCTCTCCCTCGATTCCATCGTTTTCAATTCCAATGCGCATAAGTTTTTCCATCACGAAACGCTTATGCAGACTGAATGCCGAACACTTCCCTACCACACAGGCACAGAAAACGCATTAAAAAGAAAGACATGAAATCGTTAATGACTCGCATTTCATTAGAGGAAATTAAACTTCGCAAACCGAAACCCTGGCCGTCAGAACACTAGAGAAATGCCCTCGGAGGAAATCGATGGCAAAAAAATCGCATTGGCATGTCGTCACCACCATTGTACGAGTTATGCTAGAGCCTAAAGAAGGAGTCGCCCCGCCGCGTCTCACTGTCGGCTGGCTGATCGTTTCATAATTTCGTACTATTTCCAACTGCAAAACATACTGCGGCGGTCACATAAAAAAGTCGACATACACGTCTGGGACAGTAACGTAAATATGTTTATTCGATGTACGGGATCACCACGAAAAGATTTATATTTGAGCAGGCAGATACACCGCACACGGTTAAGGTAATGTGCTGAAGTGTTGTGCTTCAGATTAGTACATTGTAATGTGTTCGTGGCAGAGATGAGGACTTTCCCTTCCTGTCTTTTGGTCTTATCTCGCGGATACAAGAAATAAAAAATAAATAAAATGCCGATGAACAAGCTATAAGGTTGTCTACGTCTTGATCCTAATCCATAAAGCAGTTTTAAATCTAATTTAATGGCGAAAATGGCAATAATTACTATTTTACCATATTCATGTTTTGTTAAACGAACAAAATTTTATCTTTTGCAGCATACCAACATTGCCCGAGATTGGATAATGATCTCTGTTTGAAGTTTGTCACCCAGATTGTAAATTATTGTGTTCCGAACCGAATATTAACACTCGTCATCAGCTCTGCACATAGATGAAATCATGGTCTAGCCGATGCTGCCGAAATATACAAAACAAACGCTGCTTCAGTTGTCGTATTTACTACTGTCCAATGTTTTCTTCCTGACCTTGACCGTACCCAAACGTCGCCAGTGCGAACTGAATTCGTCGAAGAGACATCGTTTAAAACCGTGCCTCAGTGGAATCCATGCAGTGCACCAAACTCCCGCCCTCGTAAAGGATTGGAACTGGCAGCTGGAAAGTATGTTACACTAGACCATACACACACATACACACATACATGAAGAACTCGCGTCCGTACGAAATGATTTGGACAAAAAGATGGCGTGTGCGTTGTTTCTGCCTGTCCTTTCTTCCTGTGTATTCTGCAATTCCACCCCATCAGCTGGAGTCGAGAGGGTGTGAGTCATTAGGTCTGCAGGGCAGCCCCAGAGCCTTCTGCTGAACGGCACACCACCACGGCCACGGGGGCGCAGCTTAGAATATCGTCGTCGTTCGACGCTAAACGGAGATAAATGTGGTGGCACAGGCATTTTCATGAATAATAAAATCGACTCGTTTACCAGCGTTAGCTCTGGAGGAGGACAGCCGTCGCGTGGTGGGCAAGCAAAAGAAAAGAGGAATGTATAAGACAATTCCCCAATCGTTTCCGCATCCCTTGCGGAGGAGCATCCCCCTGCATTGGAGAAGCATTGGCCAATGACACCGCCACCGAGTCCATACATTCGCAGCAGCGCGTCCTTGCGCTCACCGCTATGTGACTTGTCAGATAGTTAGTTACTCCGAGGAGGAACGAATGCTTTACATTCTGCAAACAATATCGCACACAGAACGTTGGCAGTGGCAAAAGGCACAATCGCATTTTAAATGGCCGCCCTCACATCCTTTGGTACTGTCTGTCCCGAAAGATCGGGATGTTGCTGCTGCCGCTGCTTTTGTTTCGATGATTGCAGTCCAACACAGGAAGGGACACTGTCACCCACTACAAGCGACCGGGGCCGCGTACTGAAGGAGCCGCATTTAGCAAACAAAAACTCTCTCGAACAGTCATGTGCCGGCGCGCTTCTCGCGCAATAAGCCTTCTCCACAACGCACAACAATGCGCGCACCAGCACAATTGTTCCCGCTCTCTCGGGAGGCAACACTCTCAAGACAACACGCACAAGAAGAATCGGCTTTGCTTAAACCGAGAACTACTGGAATCTGGAGTATGTGGAGGTTTTTGTTTGTCCTTAAAAAACACACACACACTCACCTTCGATCGGTGACGGCAGTCCCCGGGAGATGATCTCATTGTGCTCCAGCAGCAGCGAATTGATGGAATGCTTCTGCAGAATGTCTGGCCCCGTCAGCGATCTGGCGATGTCCGGGCTGGGGAAGTCCTTGAAGGTAGTCTGTGGGGGCGAGAGAAAAAAAGCGTTAAAAAGAGCATATATATGTAAGATGGGATGTAAGACAATAGCGTCCATTTTCCACCACAGTTGTACGTCACAATCCCACAGCCAGATTTCCGTTGAGTTAAATGTCGAAATAAAGGAGCTTCCTTCAACGGCGTGAAATGTCTTAATTGCACAACGCACGATCTAGCACTGTGTGCAAAACCTCCAGGCAGTGTTTGAAACGAACGGAGGAGAAGTGCATCCTTCCGGGGGGATGCCTACAAACCCTTACCAACACCCGCTTACTTCTCGCTAATGAAACTCTTTTATGAAAACCGTAAAAGACAGCCTGAAACAAACAAACAAATAGCGTTACTCCGTCGTCACCACGACATGAAAGTAAAGTGATGGACAGGATGGGGCTATCTCCACGTCCCGAGTCGGTGAGGTGATATCACGATCGCGCCATGAAGAAAGAAAAGTGGGACGGAGTGTTCCGTCACCTCTCCGTGGCCCGAGACACGCACAACCTTCAACGCGGAAGTTGGAAATTCCCCGATGCTATAGGAGGAGTTTTCTTCCTTTTCCGTACCGGATGCGTCTCCGCTGGATGAAGATACAGATCGTGGTGCTTCGTTCACACATTTGCAATTACGGGCACGGGGGTTTTCCTCATTTGCGGGAAAACTGTTGTTCTCCACTTTCCTCCCCACAGTGGACGGACCTCTTACACACCGACGTTCCTTTTTTCGATAGTAACGCTGCACCCCAACCCTAGCAAAAGGCAGAAGGCACAACGCACCACCAAATGGCCTTTGGGCCTGTTTCCCTTTTTTCCGCCTGGTACCACCAACACCGACGCGAGCGTGGCACGCGGTTTCACTCTATTTGTTATTTTAATTTCCCGAAAGGAAATACCGAAGGATATTCCGGCGGATGTTCGCGCTAACGAACGCTCAACCGACTCAGTCCAGTGTTAGAACACACGCAGAGGCTGGCTGCTGTGTGGGGACACAAAAAAAGCCTGAAGCAAATCCTTCATGGTATATAGCTCCCGGGGTGAGTCATGGGAGAATTATCATCTCCACATCCCACCGTGCACAGTCACGGACGTCGAAGTCCACCGCGCGACGAACGGAACTGCATTTGACAACAGCAAACGGGCCCGTGAAAGGTAAACGATTTACCCATTTTAACTAATGAGGATGATAATGCTGTGGGGCAAAAAGTGAAAGAGGAGTGCGAGCACTCAAACAAAAAACCAATGGAGATGCCCCGCTTCGCTTCAGCTTTACACTCGCTGCACTTCAAATTGAAATTTGCAAAGAATCACACAACAAAAGAGCGCCGTTTTATAACTAAAAATGAGTTGGCGCGCAAGTGAGCATAAATGGTCAGTTTCTGGTGCGCTAATCACCGTTCCGGAGGTGAATCTAACTTTGAATAATGTTGCTAATTTCACACAAAAAATAAAAGAACACGCCTTTAACTTCAATTTCTGCCTTCCGCATCAACTATCGCACAATCGGGGATAGGCAAGATTTTCGCCGGTGGCAAAACTGGCCAGCGTAAAATAATGTGGTTGACTTGACATTGCTGCGATGCCTCCTTCTCCCACAACGGAACCCTTGGAACAACAGGATGAAGATAACTGAAATACTGAAAATGACTGCAAATAGCTGCTCGATACAATGCAAGTCACAACCAGAGAAAGGTACACTGTCGGCTATAGCGAATGGCACGCGGTCGTAGTAACGCAGACGGGGGATATGATGATGATTTTTTATTATTATCGTCGTTGCTTAAAGTTTTCCGCGTATTTAGTATACCTCCAATATTATTCTTCTGTCTAGCTGGAGCGTTCCCTTACCTTTCTCCAAATGCCTATAGGAAACGATTTTTCGAAATACTCCTCGCTCTGCAGGCGAAGCAGACAAAAAACACAAGAGGACCGACGGTCAACGGAGAAAAGTCATAACTTCTGACACGGCCCAAACCGGACAAGCATCTCTTAACGTAAAGAGCGATGGAAAACCCCTTTCCATGATGGATTTCGCCACTCTTGCTTACTGCCACCACTACGCGGGCTGGATTTTACTGGACCACCCCATCCATCCGTCGCCGAGCGGAAAAGAGAATGATTTTAAAAGATGGAAAATTTGCAGCTAAATGGTGAAACCCCGTCTTCCCCCGTCCATCGCAAGCGTAGTGCGGAGGGAACCGTGTTACGGCAGTCGTTTGGAATGTTAGGTTGCTCCTCTCATCGCCGTTCGACGATGACGTCGCCGCTCCCGGTTAAAAAAGCTGGACTTTGGATAACAAAAAATTAAACGAAAAGAAAAAACAGCAAACCACTACACAACGTGTCCTGGGGTGTGGTGGTAGTGCATTTCTTTTCCCCAATTTCTAACGGAAGAAAACAAAACCGACTGTTACACAATTGGACTGGCGTGACTTTTCAACGATTCTGGGAGCTTGAGAGATATGACGTCATCGCGATCAGAGTTTTTTGCAGTTGCACTTGCTAGCGGAAGGCTACCTTAACCATAGGGCATGAGATTTCAAAAACTATTGCTCAGCCACGAGTATAGTATGTATTTCTCATACCAGTCATAGAAGTTTGAAGTCTAACTACAATAGAATTGAATAGGAAATCTGCAGACGTATTTTTGAGTTGACTGAAATACCGTACAAGAACCAATATCGTAACACAATTGATGATAAATTCGCTTAAATTTGTACACAATCATATACCCAAACAGATCCGCGATAAGGTCACAGAACATGAAGAACCCTAGAGAAACAAAGTAGCCGTCAGTCAAAGAGAACCAATTGCATAAAGCTGAAAGATATCAAACATTCAAGTCAAATTTCACGAAAGCTAGTCCACCAATTGCGAAACGCATCTAATTGGGTCTAAAAGGTCCTCAAAAGAGTGAATGCCTTACTAGTCCGTAAGTGTTTTAACCACATTCTTGATTAAATTATACATATTAAATCCTTGCAACACGTCCACATTGAAATTCCCACATACGCTTCCATCCCATATATCGTCCACAGCGGTATGTTCAAAACAGGGAATCAAACGGTATCCTTCCTCATACACCGGTTCACTCTCTTCCTTTGATGAAACCCATTTGGCTAAATGCTTGAACGGATGAATGGACGAAATATCACACGAAAAGGTTGTCTTTTTTAGCGGCCCAATAAAAGACGAACTCCTCCCGCGGTCTCACCCTCCTCTCCCACAGGAATCAGCAACAAGCGGCAGCAGCAATCGTAACGTCCCTCCTCATGCTCCGCCGTCTACCGGTTCGAAAAGGGTACGAGAAACCCTCGGTCGATGTTGGGTCTTCTCGTTCGCTTCTGGGACGCGACGGCGGTAGCTGGTAGCTACTACTGTAATGGGAGGAATTTTATCTTTTCAACCGCAGTTAATCACTCACCAACACGTAATACTCTATTGCCACAGTGGGACGACCATCCTCAGTCGGCGGGGAAGCTCTGCTGTCGTCCGCTTACGACCGCGGTACGTCCGAAGGAGCTTTTACGTGTCGTCACGCGTTAGAGCGTTCGCTGAACGGTTCCTCTCTTTTATCAGGATTTTCCCACGTCGTCATGACCCAAAATTTCCCGATGATGGAAAACAGAAACACACATTTAAATTGCTTGCCACTCTGCTTGCTTTAAACCTCGAACGGAGATCATTTCCACCCAGATGCACGCTTCTCTTTCGTCACCTTTCTCGTAGCAAAACCGCGTGAGCGCTTTAAATCCAAAACGGAAGCACTAGTCTCTTCACACACACACCCACGCATGCACATAGCAGAACACATGGAAGACAAATACATTTACAAAGTAGGTTTTTTCGTTCTCATAGCGATGGCGACAGCTACTAGAGTTGAAGTCAGGAACATGATGGGCTTTCCGTTTGCTTCCCAATCTAGTTTTCGTTGAAAAAAAGGAATTCATCGGCAGCATCGGCAGCATGATCACAGGCAAACGAAAAAACGAGAATGACAGAGGAGGCTGTGCAATTGCAAGATACCCTCGTGTATCAACAGTCACTACCAAACCCAGCCCAGCCATCGCCGAACCACTCCGGATGTGCGAATGTGTGTGATATCCTTTCCCGGTGGCGCTCGTCGGCACACACAACATCACATGCGATGGTGGTATTAGTAGTAGTAGTAGTGGTGGTGGTAGCAATAGTGCTGAGTTGATGTTACTGCTTCCGATAGTTCCGTGGTTGCGACGTAGCTGAGCTGGACGCAAAGGAGAGGGGAAATGGATGTCCCTGCCCATCGACCCTGATTTCCCTCCGCAGAAGTGGACCCACTGTGTGCGCAACAGGTGGACCTGGATCTCACGACGGGAAGTGTGCAGCACGCGCGGGAGAGATTCGCACGAAAGCCCGCCGTACCCTTTTTTCAACATTCCTTTGAGGACGATGAACGGATTGAATTAGACAACTCGACCGAGGCGAGGCGCGTCTCCCGAGGGACGGGAAAACGGATTTGGGAAGAGAGCTTTATTTACGCGTTTGAGGCGTTTGGGAAAAACGAGGCGGTTGCGTTAGGAGGAGGATTTGCTAAAAATAGGGTTTCCTTTAGTGACCCCATACGAAGCGCGTTTCTGTGCAAAATCACCAATACCAGCGACCAAACAACCTTCAAGAGAGCCTTGCAGAATATACTCTAAATCGAGCACAGCACATTAACGAAATATCTTTACTCGAAGATTACACAGAAATGATTTCACTGCCACTGGTTTCAATCAAACGGTTTAAACACAAATAACGCGTTCTAGAGGTATTACTAAAGGTTTTGCAGCTAACCGAGCACAGAGGAGTAGCTGAACCGACCTTCCAGCCAACTCGTGTAAGCGTGTGTTTCTGAGCGTGTGTATGGTGCGAACACACTGCGGCGGTTCGCCACCGGAACCAGCTCTTTGGTGTCGAGGTCTGTAACGATATTGGCCTGAAGTGCTGGAGCCTGATTACAGGAATGATTAAAGGACGAAAGTAGAAAGGGACCAATGGCAAAATGTGAGCAAAAAACGAAGCACACAAACACACAACCACACGTGGATAATGCTGCAAAACTGGACGGACGTACGAAAGGAGTCTGGTTGGTTGGCGGGAGGTGCAAGCAAGGGTATGACTGGTGGAGGCCTGTATTCTAGCGCATGTTTTGCATCTCGCTTGTGTTTACACTTCACGTTCTGTGAAGCGCTCTCTGTCTTGCTACCGATTGTTTTTATCCATTTCCCCCTAGAAGTCAGAGGCTTGTAACTGAGGTAGTGTGCCGGTGTGCTAGGCAGGATAGGAATAGACGACAGAGAGAGAGAGAGAGAGCCTGCACAATGTTCTTCAACGCAACGCCTCTCACCAACACAGACTACTACTGCCCGCCAGCCACACGCAATTGAACGTACGCAGCAATGTGGTAGCACGGACGAACGGCAGTAGCATCGGCACAACAACGCACAGCATCAAATGAGGCGCCACAATGTCATTCCAATGTTTTCTACATAGTCACCCCCTTGGCACGTCCACAGTGTCCAGCACCCATCTGGTGTTGGAGATCGCTCTTCGGACTCTCAAAACATGCGGCTGCTGCTAGGCAATTTCTCTCTGTCTCCTCCCAAACACTCGTAAACATCCTCTTCCTTGACTGCGTGACAGGTTTTCACGGACATCCATCCACCGATCGGGACACTAAAGCACAGGCATAGAACGAGAAGTGCTACAATAAAAGAACAGACTGATTTAATTTGAAGTATGAAACAAACATTAAAAGTATAATTCGTTGCAAAAGCATCAGCGTTACTAATGTCTTCTACAGTGAATCTCACAGTTAGGAGATCATTAGCTGTCAGTTCACATGGCAATAAAACATGAGATTCCCAACAATAGTATGAAACGTATAAATAAATAATCTCTAGCCACAAAAGTTCCACCAAACGCGAGCTCCACGAAAAACGAAAATCTTACTTTCTTTCCGTACATCAACTTCCGAAAAAAGACGAAAAAAATGTAAAAACTACCCGACACGAGATGCAGAGAGACATTCTGCTCGAATGTGTTTAGCGAGTTAGCCTGCCCCCGCCGTTGTTGTCGAGGAGCACCGAAATGTCGTAAAAGTTCAATCTCCACACGACTACGACTCGGTGTCTAAGTACATTCCTTCCCTCACTTCGAAGTCCGCCCGTAGTACACACGCACACACAGCCAGCAGTTCGGAAGAAATCGTGTCGTGTCTCGCCCGCGCTCCTAGGGAAAGAGGATCCTGGAGGGGAGAGGGACATGTCTGAAAACAGCTGAAAGTGCCGGCTTTTAACCATTGTGGGGGGGAACTTTGATAAAATTGTTTCACGCCCAAGTAACATCGGACGACTCACTTTCCACTGCCTCTGCATCACGCTCACTCTGCAATCGCACGGCATCTCACTAGCAAGGACAGGAAAGCAAATTGAACGAATGAATATTAAATTTAAATTCAACTACTCTCAGTAGTGTTTCACATCTTATTCCGTAGAACGTTTTCAACATCAAAGAAATTAACATTGTTGGAATGAATGATGATGTTGCAGCTAAATACATAAAAAAACAGCATCACATTATTTTGGTCCTTCGAACCGGATTGAAACAGAAATCTCTCACTTTATAATATAAGAATTATCTTATCATACTTCTCGCTAATAATACAATCGTCTTAACGAACAACAATATCAGCAATCACAAATCAGATACAATTCACTAGCAAACAGCACTTGTAAAGATGCAGAAGTCTTTGTACAGCTTCTATCATACAACAACAATACGTCATCGTTTAAAGTTCAATCAGTCATTGTAACTATAAGAAGCGAGACAACGCACCGGCGAATTCTCGGTGGAAGAAAGTAAACAAGGAAGCGGAGAAATGAACGTGAAATTAACTTAGCAGAATGCTTTTAACAGACGCACCCCGGATGCTCATTAATGAGCGGTGGTGGTGCCGCCCTGGAAGGAAACAAAAACCTCAACCAACAACCATTCTTGCTGGTGGTAACCGCTCTGGCCACGTTCGTTGCATTACAAGCCTACGGAACCGTCCCATCTCTTACCGGGGAAGGAAGAAAAGGGTTATAGAACGGGTTGCTTACACACACACACACACACACACACACACACACACACACACACACACACACCATAAAAACCGTCTTACCGACGATGTCTGGAGAGGCGACGATTGACGCCAGCAATGGAGGCGCCTGGTTGCTCCTATGCTGCACACGCAAGGAGAGTTGCGTTAAACGGGCGGGCGCACGTACATGGTTGACGTGTGTAAAGCAGCAGCACTGCATGATGGCAATCGCACGTAGAACCGCTTTCGTTTCAATATGGTATTTTATTAGATGAAATGAATCGAATGGACGGTGTCATTGAGGGACAGTTTTAAGTAAATGATTCACTTTATTAATGACTGTTTAAGCGCGAATGCTACCATAAAATGCTGCACAATGTTCACATTTAACACCACCATTAAGTCGCTAGCCGTTTGCCGCGCGCTATGGCACTCTTGAAGTGTCTTCTGTATCCGACACCATAATATGATTAAAAAATGGTACAATCTGCCACGCCCAAGTACCGGGGAGCACATGAATGCACACACCGACAGCGATAGCCGCCTAGTACGAAAATCCTACACCAATGGCAGGTTTCGCTGCGCTATCGGCTCGGTTTGCTTCGAATAATCTGTTTCGAACCAAGCTTCCCCGGCAAGCGGGACACAATACAGCTGAACAGAGCAGAGCGGCAGGCAGGCAGGCAGCAGAGGCGCAGACATTCTCGTCATTTCGCCTAAACAATTCACAAGTTGGTCATCGGCTTTAGTGAGCGAGAGAGGACGCGCCGCGCGTCGCTCGAACGTGGCAGGTGAAAGTTGTCGCACCCTTCTCCACATCACCACCGAAAACCCACCCACACTCGCGTCGTGCGTTAGTGTTTATTCATCTTCTATTGCTGAAGGAGAAGTGCAGCAACTTTGCCGAGCGATACCATTCATAATAACCGGGGAACGACGTTAGTGCCAGAGTTTAAAGATGTGCACCGCGTGACCGGGTTCGGTTCTCCACACACACACACACACAAAAACACACACCGGATCCCTGACAAGTGGAACAAACTGATTATTCTCTCGTGCCGTCAAATGCCTACCATGCCGCCGTCGTTATATACATACATTCAACGACCCACGCGCAATGGCTCCACGGAAAACACTCACATGAGCCAGCCACACGCCGCATCATCCGTGTCCGTGCCTATCTTTCGGAAGACAGAGAACAATTCCTCCCTTAGCCGGTTTGAGAGCACGAGCAACGCGAGCCAGGATTCGGGACGATAGCAGCAGCAGCAGAAGGACACACACACACACACACACACAGGAGGGAGGGAAAAACGAAAGTTCCGAGATCGACACGCTTGAACAAAGCAAAACACAGAGCGCCACAGAACAGCACTGAAGGATGTGCAACAGGATGTTCAACAGTCGGAAGTGCTTCTTTCCCGTTTTGCATCCTGTTGGGATGATAGGAGGCTGTCGGTGGGATGACGATGACGATACCGTCAATACACATCCACTCTAACCACCACCAGAGGCCCCCTTCTTTCGTGTACATCCGAGAGCGCGAACGCAAACGAATGATCACCCGAATGGGCGAGAACACGCACAGCAAGCAGCAGCAGCAGAGTCAGGCAATGCAGGAGGGGGAATGGTGAACAGTGTCGTGATTAAAGAGGAAATGCATCGAAGCAATGAGGAGGAGAGTTTGAGCTGCTGCATCGGAACGGATAGTAGGCCAAACCATTAATACACAGCACCCCTTTACCATGGAGAGACAGTATTGCGCATTCTGGTTGCGCGGGACTATCATGTGGGATAGGTTTGATAGTTTCGTGCGAAATATGAATGATCTATACTCCTAATCACAATTCCAGCGATTGATGAACGTTTCCTCCTTCATGCAAATAGATCTATAATTTTAACACACGACATAATCCTTTTTTAACGCCATTTAAAGTCAATAGACACCTAGAAGGTACCAAATTTGGTGTCAATTTGCACCTAGACGGTCGTTTCTGACAATTGTATATCACCTGGACTAAAAGTTTCACAAATTCAACGCAATCGTTGACCTACAGACGAAAAAACAACGAATCGTGGTGTTAATTCTGGAAGGATTTTGGCAACGTTTGGAGATCATCGTTTTGTTTTGAAAAATGTGGCCTGTTTGACCGAATTTCCCAGCAGAATCTATAATGGTTCTCATAATGTTGCGTCATGTGACTTATTTTAAAATAAAAAAGCTTCTGATGCACATAGTCTGATGCAAGTTAGCAAAACAGGATTATTATGATGAACACAAATGCAAGAGCACAGTTATAAGTGTCAGTAATGTGAAGACCTTTATGATCAATCGCGTTTCAACCACATTCCAACCAACATTATCAGAGAAATGCAGCTGGAACGTATCTGATATCGCTTTTGGCTCTAGTGTCCCCTGACCCGTACGATTCGACACTGAGGTAAGATTATTACTAGATACAATTGCAAAGATAATTGAGACTGACAAATTATCTTGTGGAATATCATCTTAATTTACTAGTATATTGTTAAACCCTAGCCCAACCACAGCTGGCAAGGAGTTATGACGCTAAATCACATCATATCAGACCGCGCATAGCCGCAGATAAATCAACAAGAACTCCCTAACCCGAGAAAGTGGGCTACTTCGTACGGATAAGCTGTATCTACTTCCGGCAGACAAAGGTGCGCAACAATCTCCAGCCGTTGCCGTACTATCGTGCAAAAGGTCAGCATCGTCGGTCGGTCCATAGCGTTTCATCTACAGGCACACACAATCGCGAACGCACGCATATGGCACTACCAGAACAGTAGAGGCAACGCTTCAAATCAGCGGTCACTTAAAGATGCAGGAAGTGCATCCCGTTTAGCGAAACCCACTTACTAAACCGTTTCTTCTCGTGCCGGCGCTGTCACGCTATTGCAGCTGTAGATGAGTCCTGTGGCAGGTGATGCCTGCTGCACTGCTGCTATTGCTGCGCCCTAACAGTGGAACACATACACATTTCCACAATGCCTGTCAGCCGTGTCAAAGTACAAGGGGAAATGAGAATTCACATTGCAACATCCCCAGCACGGTGGCATGTTACTGCCATCCTCGGCACGGGATGTGTGTGCGGGGGCTCGGCACGATTGGCTGACAGGTGAGAATATTTCTATTAACTCAATAAGTGTGAGCCGACCGTTCCTGTCGTTTATGAGGTGAGTTTTACCGTGTATGCAAACTCGCAGCACGTAAATGTGTTTCACACCACTGCCCCCTGCACATTTCACCAGTGATAAACGCAAGCTCCACCACCAAACCCGGTGGGAGTTCTCGATTTCATGACATTCGTAAGGGATGGTGTGCACACGAAAGGGAACGAGTGTGTACCGGGGGACGTATCACACACCGGCCACGCAGTTCGTTCGCAGGAAGTTAGCATTCCGCACCGAATGGGATCATATGTGTGGAGGCGGTGGCTTTCGCCACCAGCCAAGAACTTCCTTTTCCACACAATCGCGCCACCGCTGGCGTCAAATGTGCAGTGATGAACATGAATTTATGATAACAACTTTAGCACGGCATACCATTCACACCAATTGTGTCACCTGGCATATGCATGACGCCGTTCAACGCAGCCAATGGGAGCCTATTTCCTTGCTGCTGCTGCTGCCCTCCGTCTTCTCCGGTGGGGGCTAGAATCCATGTTGTGATGCAACCAATCCGAATGGAGTTTTCAAATATCAATCGAGTGAAAAAAAAGCCTATCACCTTTTGGTACCCGAAGATAGTGGCCAAGCAACAGTGCGTCAATTGTATAGAATTATGTTCTAAGCAAGTTTGCATGAACTATGCGAATGAATATCAGTTCGTCTCAACGCATGTCTTCTATAGACCTCTGCATTTATAATTAAATCTTCTCCTTTGGCTCAGCAATCTGAAGAAGGTCTAAACCTCCATTTCCGGCTTTCGCTAACATAGTTATACCATAGTTAACCAGAGAATCAGCCGACCGGACGGACGGTCAAGTTTAGGTTTGAACTCACACCCTTCAATAGTTGATTGAAATACAAGTACAGTGGAACCTCCCAAAGATATGAGCCGAAGGGACTGCTATCTTTGGGAGCCTTCTTGGTTAATGAATTCGAGAGACGCGACGGTAAATCGTTTTTTAGCCATTTTAAACACATGTTAGATATAACTCGTGTACCTTGTGGTATTGGGAATATATCTGGACCAATAAAACAGTATGTACAGGAATGTTGTATGTATCATCATTGTGAGATAAAAAGTATATTGCACATGAAGGGACTGTCAAAAATGAGCATCTTAGAGAGACTTTCTACCTTACTATCTTTGCGAGGTTTCACTGTAATCAGCTGCATCGATAACCTCGTTCGCTCCCGGCAGGTGGTTCCTGATATTCCTGTTTGTCTTGAGCTCATTTCTAAAACTCAACCAAGGATAGGACGTAAAAGCACGCAGACAAGATATAAAGCTACACATAATTTAATTTGAAATACTCCAAACAAAGCCGTAAAATTGTTGTTTGCTACCATTTCTCCAACGATACCTGTACTTTCTTCTTTCCTCGTGTCTTACCGATCGAGAGGTCCCCTATATCAATAAATTGACCACTCGCCGATTAGCACGAGCTTTCACCAAATGTTCGTCATTGCGACTCCACGCCCCGAGATGATTCCAACCTATTGCCTTCGGTCGATGCTTTTGTTTACGATCATCCACTCGCGCTCGCTTGCTAGCCCATTTCCGGGACCGTAAAGAAAGTCAACCACCGTTAGGCAGACGGAGATGGCGTGGGTGTTGTGTCCTGTGTCATATATTAAGACCAAGCCTAACGGACTTCATGGCGTATCACACGGCGGAATCACGGGCTTTATTTGTATTTTATTAATTTATTTTAACGTATTTCTTCTTCTTCTCCCCGCTGGTGGCCACGGTGCACCATCGGGGTACGCTGCCGACCGAATGACGGGCGTGCGGGCATGGGGGCATTATTAAAATGGAGGACGCTATAATTCACACGCCGTTGCGTCGCGCTGGAGCACCACTTTTACTTGGCTGCCGCGGTTCAGTGCCACGCGCGCCTGGCCTGGCCTGGCTGGTGAGTGAGGAGATGAATGTCGAAGTTGACCAAACCCAAACGGAAGGGAGGGGGGGCGGGGGGAGGGGGGTGCGGAGTGCTGCACGTGCACAGGAGGAGTAACACACCGTTTGATGAACGTGGAAGAGGAGTTTTCGCGTCGCAAGTTTTCACGTCGTTCGGTGGGAAATAGTGCGCAAACAGCTCGGTGAAAATGGGATGGCGACTGCCGATGGTACCGGACCAAATGTGGTCAAATCCCGGATTTTTCTCTAAATTTTCACTCCCAACAATTAGACAAAGCGTAGGCACGCAACAGCTGCTACTTCTGGCGACTGAATAAACAACAACGAAAGCATAAGACTCAACCCATCATCTTAGCTTGTGATCTTGTTAAAAAAAGGGTAACCATTAGAAACTGCCTCTGAAATATTAAGAATCTAAAATAGAAAGCTTATCCAATAACCTTGATTGGAGTGAGAGTGTACATACTGAAAATTAGACTGATAATAACAAAATGTCACTTCCTGAAAGCTAGGCATTCGCATCCAGAACACACCACCAGTCCGGGGCCCAATATACGCACGCACACAATCCCAAATCGCGCGCACGCACACGCCTTTTCGTCGTAACATACGGCTGGGCACTTATGGCTGAGTGGTCACACCGTCCCCGTTCATTACGACCACCTTCGTTCGCTTCCACCATCACCCTTTTACGCTTCTTTCACGCCACCAGTTATTGGGAGGCGGCACAAAGCAGGCGACTCCGATACTACCGAAAAGATTCAATCTTGAACGGAATTTCGGCGATGGCTAATTATTGTAATGTATACGCGAAAGGTGGTCAAAATGAACGGGGGCACACACCATCATGCGCGGTTGAAGTTCGTTGTGTGTTTACATTTCGCGTTATATGTTTCTTCCTATTTTATCTAGGCCTCTCTTACAATACTCCTTTTTCTTTGCTCCAATTGGTGGAATTCGTTAGCAACTTATAAAAGAAAGTGGGTGTACAAGTTCAATACGCCTTTTGCTTGAAATTTCTAACTATTCTCCCATTTTTTACTCAAGATAGTTGAAGTCCGAAATATGAAGAAAGTAAACCTCGTAATATAGAGATCTGGCAACTCGAAGTTTACAACTTTTTTGTAATACACAAGAAGAAGAAAAAGAAGTGCATACAGATTTTGGAAACTTTCTTCTTTGGAAAATAACCTTATGTAGGACTAATCATTCCCCCTTCTAACTGGCGTTACTTGACTTAATCATACACCCAGATGCTGGGTAGTTAGTCTGAATGGCTCGGAGGTATATTCCATGTGGGGTTTTGGAACATTTTCTTGTCGTATGAAGATCGGTTTTGGATTTTACGAGATCAACGACGGCTCATAATGACATCAACTTTTAATCACATCAACTGACGAAAATTCAATTTTAGAATATTATTAGAATGTTGATGAAATTTTCAAGGAAAACTGTTGAAAATACAATGTGCTGGTTATGCAAACTTTGGAGATAATCATATTCTCACATAATGTTATGAGAAACGCAACGTTCCAATAGGCTAAATTCAGTTTGGCGTGGCACTTTTATGATTCTGTAGGGCTTTGAAGCGAAAGTTTCCACGGTTTCCTTGAATATTATCTCGTTTCTCAGCATTCCGAAAATTGCCACGAAATGTCGAATACCACTAAACCCTTCAATACCTCGTATACAAAACAATCTAAATCTAATTGAACAATCGAACACCCAACTACGATAGCAAAGATGCATGTCATGTTTTCGCAGGCCAATCCAACATCCTCTACGAAATGTCAGCGCGATTAGTTTGCACACCCAGTGCCAATAACCTCAAACCGTGCTGGACGCAATCTGGACGTAATACGCATCAGAAGGTAAGGACGGGAGCAAAGGGCACGTGCATCCACGTGTCCAGAAACGAATCACCGTTTGCACCGAACCAAACGCATCTCCCACCCTTCCCCGCAGAAGATAAGCAGAAACCCCTCCCCCGCTCGCCTGTAGTACGTGTGTGCGTGTGAGGGAGTGTGGCTGGGATAAGTAAACACTCACCTGTTGCAGGGAAGGCATCCTTTCGTCGGGGTTCGTTTCACTTTCGGGAGAGACGACGACTTCGGGCTTCTTGCTGAATCGTTGTCCTTTACCGTTCTTTCCGCCGGTACCGCTTCTGATGTCACCGCGGTTTGGCACACGATGCTGTCAGCAAACGCCGCGGCGACACACAAACTGGCCGATTGGCGTAAACGAACCGACAGCAGCAGGATATCTCTCCGCTAACCGAGGACGATGCTGATGTGGTAGTCGATATATCTCTGTGCACAGCAGCACCGTATCTCTGCCGTGATGGTGTGCGCGTCTCGTGATGCTGTGCTACTGCTGTTATGCTCACTTCACCAATACACGCTCGCCAAACAATGCGGATGGAAGAATGTACTAGTAGTAGTAGTAGTCGTCGTCGTCGGCGAACGTTGTCCTGTTCCTGTCTCCAAGCTGCCGTATGGAACGCCAGAGCACGACCCGGTGTAAGTGCTTCTTCCTTGCCTTTTCTTCTGCAGCAGCAGTGCTCGGCTCGGTCGGGCTTTAAGTTCGACACACTCCTCGCTTCCTTTTAGCCGCACACGCGCACGCACACACACGAAACGCTACCAGATGATGTTGACAAGCTAAGGGAGTGTTCTACCGAAAATCGCCGACGCCTCGTGGAGCCGCTTCATGCGGAGAATAAGATCGCAAATGCGGGAAGAAAATTTCGGTTCGGTAGAGTTCTTTAGATTTTTTAAGCTAATGCGCAAATTCTGCTTCACGAAACACGAAACAAACCAAAATCAATAAATAAATAAACGAAAATCGGCATACAGTTTTCTATACACTAAAGCACGAGAGACGCCGTGTGTCGGATAGAGGTTTCGTGTGTTGTAGGATATAAACTACAGCAGCTGATCTTTCTTGAATGTCAACGTACGTTTTTCAGCCCCTCTGCATTTTGTTTTACGTTCTGTTCCTTGCGTTTTCTATCGCGAAATACACGGTTGGCACACAAACACATACATACACGGCGAAAAACACGAGCTAACAGAGAAAAGTGTTCCGCCTACTGCAACGATGCAAAAAATCACACTTTTTCCTCTCTTATTGGCAGACTATTTTCACAATACTTTTCCATCAAACTGGGGAGGCTGATGCTGCCGCTTTCGGTTTTACACGACGTCCGCCGGGGAAGGATGCGGGCCAAATAGGCACGGTAGGAAGGAAGGAGCAGTACAGGAATTAAGTATTCATAGTTCGTGTACGGGTCGGTTTTTTTTCTTCATCTCATCCTATCCGCAGAGAGGATATGGTTCTTCGTTCTGTTACGCACTGAACATTCACGCGATATTGCTCTATGTTTTCGCTTTCTTTTTTCCAGTTCACCTCCTGGGTGTTTGCGGGCCTATTTTTTCCAGCCACGCCGCCGACTGCGAGTGTCAACACTATTCGACAGAATCACGTAGCATACTACAACTACTAAAGCACAGGCATCCCGACGTGGTGTCGTCGTGGTCGCGTGGTACGCACTAGGTGCAGAGGCATTCACGAATCACCGGATTAACGACGACCGTAGTTGGCACGCATCGTAAAAATGAGCGATGCTGAACGTGAAACGGCAATACATTGAACTGCGGACGATGAATGTGCTGCTGCTGCTTCTTACTGGCGGTGTTTTAAAATACGCAACGATGAAATGAAAAAGAAGAAAATAATAATATAAAACCAGTTAGTACGAGATCAGCAAACAGGCTACAAAACTCGTGTAACATAGGGAAGTGCAAGGGAACTGAACAAGAAAGCAGAAGAAGAAAACACAGAGCCGTGCGGACGCGAGCCTACGTCAACACACCCAGCCGATGGAGCACGGACCTTTCTCGCAACACACGCGAACCGAAGCAGACGACGCACGAAACGGCAATGAGAAGGATGCCTGCTTATGGAAGGATTGGATAAATCCTTCCACAATGATACAGCAGCAGGATCGTTTCCCTCACACACACACACAGCCACAACGAATTTGCGTGTGATGGAGAAATAGGGCTGAAGCGAGATGGAGCGCGTTGGAGCAGTGTGGGTAGCAGTCGTGGAGCAAGCGTGAAGGAGCGAGATGCACGAGTCAAAATGGTTTCACATCCAACCCGAACGAATCACGCGCTTCTGGTAGTTCTTCGCGACGTCGTTGTTGCCGTGGTTTAG
This sequence comes from Anopheles dirus, assembly GCA_000349145.1. Taxonomy (NCBI): domain Eukaryota; kingdom Metazoa; phylum Arthropoda; class Insecta; order Diptera; family Culicidae; genus Anopheles; species Anopheles dirus. The sequence continues at coordinate 14,868,288 of KB672868.1, read as the reverse complement.
TATCCTTTGCTAATCGTAATGCACAATCCCTACCGAGAGATTTAGCTTTCAATACAAGAAATGCAGATGATAATCGGAAACATGCATTGTACGATGTACTTAGACTGTCCAGACACTGCAGAGATGTTGAAAGCAATTGCTTCAATAATAAGAAGAACACACCGGCAGATTTCTGTTCCCTAGAAGATCGCACACACGTCAACAGTGGCTGTAGTTTCAACATCGCCACTTCCGAACAAAATGGAGATCGAGCAGAAAAAACGCCAGATATACAATTTCAGCGATGGTCAAAGTCCAACTTCGATACTTCGCCCCGCACTGCCACCAAGCCCACTGCCGTTTAGAGGTTTTATGTTTACTGTTGTTGATACAGAAAAGTAGCAACCGAATCAAAGTTACAAAGTTTACCGTTCATGCAGACACTATTTATGAACCGCCGTGCAAGTCCGAACAAGTCACACTGTCGAAAAATTGCTGGGAATTTCGTTCTATACAAAAACCTAGGACAGTAAACCGAACGAGCGAGGTCGAAAACTACCAGTTGCCGGTGTGACAATGGGGATAACGGGACTTTTGCATTTGTAATCACCAACACACCAATCCTACCGTGGGAACATAGAGCCTACTACGCCGTGTATGGGGAATAAAAGAAGCAAATGCAGAGCGCCGTGTTGAACCCGACTGGTAACGTCTACTTCGATCGTTTGGAGTAGTTGCCAGTTGCAATGGCCTTTGACGAACGTTCACACATACTACAGAGTCTGCTAACCCTTTCCCGAATTTTGTTTCGCATCCGGTCTTACTGTAGTTGGCATTTTAGGAACAAATTAAAGCAACTATAATTTGTTTGTTTCAAATTTGTCAAATCACCGGCCGCCACGTTCTGCCCGTGAACATTTCACGTTGAGGTTAGGAAAGCACGGAGCAAGCGGTGAAAACACGAACATCCTCATCTATCATTACTCTACCTACATGCACACATATGCTCCCACACACACGTGGAACAGATTTAGCCTACTAGCGATATTTCAACAGGCTTGCTGTGTGAGGACGAACACCAGAGTTTTCGAGACTTGTTTCGCCGCATACATACGGGAGAACGGTTTTTCGACGATACGCCAGAAGGCTGATGCACACGAACCACACCGGTGAAAAGGATTCAAGTGAAACACACACACATACGCGTACACTGCACTTGCCGGGTGGGCAGGCAGGCAGACACACAACACACCGATAAACACTATCCAACGGGATGCGCGCTGTTGCTGCACCACACCCCGAGAAGAATAGGAAGAAAGCCGGCCGCCTTTCGGTTCGACAAAATCGCCTTCGGAGAAAAGTATTATTATTCCCCAGTTCCTGTGTGAAGTTATGTCAACAACCAGCAAAAGTTCCCTGTATCACTGAGACGGCTGAGATGGCTGAGACGAGACGGATTTGTGTAATCGTTGTGTTTTTTTTTTCATGCCTCTCGGTAGACTTCGCCGAAGAGAGACCCATTGCGGCACATCAAGGCCTGCTTGAGAATGTTCAGAAAGTGAGGACCCGGAAGTGGATGGACCGAAATCGTAAATGCTAGAATACAAGAAACACTAACTTTAGCTTTCTCCAGCAACCGATCGCAGAAGAGTCTCGTGATTCCAACGCTGCACGCGTGTCTGATCTGTCCCCGGAAGTAACGAACTTCCGCAGTGGCACCTCGTCGATCGCACAGGACCCGGACAGTAGACGAACAGGTATGTATAAGAAAAACACACTAAACACTTGGGAGGCACTTCAACCGGAAGTCACTCGAAGAACGGGCGTGTGTGCGTCGCCGTTCCTGTGAGGCACAACAATGAAAGAAGCATGAGCGATTGGGGAGCTCGGAGCTGCCTATTCCTATCGACAGGTGGATCGAACAGTTCCTATCCGACAATTGTATTGTGCAATGATTTCTTATCTTTTCTAACACTTTATTTTGTGAAACTATAGTTTTCTGCAGCTTAATAAATACACGCGAGTACGTCGTCACTACACGCGCACAGTTTGAAATTCACAACCCCTTCGACCAACATCACCAGTAACTTTAAGTGGATGTTTTTCTTGACCGAAACATTTTCTTTGAATTTCCCTGTTTCCACACGAACCGACGAGGGAGCAAACCCAACTAGCAGGGCCGAAGTTATTCGGATTGTTCCGTACGAGCCAAAGGGAGACGGTATATCTTTCTTCTCGCATCTTTGGCGCCCGAAGCTCGCCAGCGAAGGCTCTAACCAATTAGCGCGCGACATGGGTGGATGCGTGTTCTACACGTGCTGATGTGTGCGTACGCCAAGAGTTCTGCACTGTGGTCGTCAAAGCAAGAAATTAAAAATCATGTCAATTTGTGTGGTTCTCCAAGACCAAATATTATCAGTAGGTTTTGTTGAAATTAAAGAGATCTCAAAGACCTAACTGGCTATTGAGCTAAGGGGTTTATATAGTCACTGAAACCCAGAGATGCGTTATTAATAATTTTGATATTATTACTATTATCAAAGGTACACTTATGCTACGTGTTTGCTAGTGAAATGAAGATTGAATTGAAGTGCATTAAGTACTTTATTGTTATGCTTAATTGACATCTAAAAATACCATTTAAATAAAATCTTAACTGTCTGGAGTTTTTCAAACTAAGAAAGTATTAATATATCTACAAAATATTCTACTCGTAATATCTTTAAACAATCATCTAAAGTATTGCAGCACATAGATTAGATTAGATTAGATTAGTAGAAGCTACAAACAAGTTATAGCCAATAACATAAAAAAAAAGTTATTTTCTCTGATTAGAAGAGAGTCATGCGATCATACGCAAGTATGTGTCAATTTATACATACAGATGCTTGATGATCGAGTGGAAAAAGTGGACATGCTTTGTAACAGATAAACAGCTGGTCGGTGGCACTGCATGTTCAACTATCATCTGGTATGATCATTAACGTGTTAGTTCTGATCATCAACAAGCGAGTTGAAATGCCTGCGTATTCAGTATTGTTTTCACTGTGATCGAATCACACTGCGGAGCTCGCTGTGGAACATATGTGCATTCATATAGTGTATATCTATGCTTCAACAACGGTTTACTGTACATGAAGTTCGACCTCCCGTAATTATACAGCTTGAACATTAAAGTTATATTCATTATAGTGGTGTACATCTAAGTTGTGCTTGTATATATATACAATTGTGTATTATTTATTGTTTCTCGGTAAAATGTTGCATCCCATCGCCCGGACTACTTTTACAAATCACGCATCGGGCAACGAAAGCGCTGCGTATTCATTGCTTGAGTGCGAGAAGCATTGCTGTACTTTATTTTATCGTATTATTCAAAAAGTTCGACACCCTTGTTTGGGGCATAGATTTATGGCACACGGTGTGCGTTTAGTTTTGCTAACGACTTTTCATTAATTATAGATAATGTAAATATTAAACGATCATGTTTACGATTATAGATTGATGTCTTTGTTGAGCTAATTTGAAATAATTATTATATTTTAATCGTTGTGACAAAACCGCCAACGGCCATTTCAAACATTTATGGCAAAACAGCTGTCAAATCGAATCGGAAAAGGTAAACAAATCAATTCGATGAAGGAGAAAACCAAAACAAGAAAAAAACACATTTGACCGCTTTGGCATTTGTTGTCCCCGATTTGCCGCATAATTTTCACGCGATGTGATGGCCAATAATGCAGCACTTGCGATTGTGGTCAGGGCGGGCGTTAAATTCACACTAAATTAGCGAAACCAAAATCTACTTCAGCGGGCGCGCATTTGTGGTTCGTGGTGAGGTGATTAACGCCGTAGATAATCGGAACGAGCAGATTTAGTTGATCCAAGCTGTCGGTTTACGTGATAAGAATTCGCGATATTGCATTGTTGTTGCGGAAGGAGATCGACGGTAACCCAGTTCAAACATTTTAAACCATCAACGATAAGCGGGTGATAACCAAAAGTGCATTCATTGCAGCGTTGTTCTTTGTAGCGCAGTTTCGTTTGTTTGTTCTGTGTGTGATTTTTTGTTAGTGTCCCCCGGTTGGTGACCCCAATCGATAGCGTGCGGACCCCCGCACACAGGCACCGGACACTTCATAGATAAGTTGGAAGAAAGAACAAGTTCTTGCGCGACGCTAGCGATTTTATATATAGAGCTGAGCTGGGAAGGCGCGACATTTTCGGGCCCATACTCAAAGCCCGCACGAAACACCGAACGTGGTGCGCTGTCCTCGTCGTCGTGGTACGTGGGAAAACCAATCAATAAATCGAGGCAATGTTTCAGGTAAGCCGAATCGTACGCGTCTGGCACAGGCGATCCTTTTTTCTGTTTCTTTCGCTCAATGGATTACATAAATATTCTACCGGTAGACGTTTGTTGGTAGCGGAGCCGATCGTTGCCAGGATATCGATAAAGTTTTCATGCATGCCTTTATGCGCCCGGAAAGCTCATTCTTTATTTATTTCCTCTCACTACTCTCCGCCATGCTGCTTCCCATGGGGAACCCTGGAAACGACGCTGGGCGAATAATTTTAGCCAACCGGCCACGCGTCGAAACAGAAGCATCCCAAAGTGAAGGTGCTGGATCCGGATATAGGTAAGCACCACGAGGAATAAGCTAAAGAGCGGTAGATGGGTGCTTTGTGTTTCTATTTCTTATCCTCACTTTCGTTCGCAGATTACTCGAAGGCGAAAAGCGTCCATAGCATCTCCTCATGGTGGGGAATAGGGGGCATCTTTATCGTGCTGTTCGTTGGCAACATCACCAATTACACCAACTCGCACCTGCCGGACGGGCTGCGTAATGCGCACCTGACACACTTTCCGAACGCATTCATCGCCGAGCGTGCCTGGAAGGACTTGAAGATCCTGAACGACTTCGGCCCGAAACCGACCGGCACGTACACGAACGAGGTGTTGGCCGTCGACTTCCTGAACCGGGAGATCTCGTACATCGACCAGCTGAAAAACCGCAACCAGCAGCTGGTCGTGCAGAATCAGCTCGTTTCCGGTGGGTACGTTGGGGTGTACATGAACAAATCGGCCGCCAACGTGTACCGGAACGTGCAGAACGTGGTGGTGAAGCTGGTGGGTCGTAGTGAGTCCTCCACGCGGCACGCGCTACTGCTGAACTGTCACTTCGATTCGGTGGCCGGTTCGCCGGGAGCTAGCGATGACTCCGGCAGCTGTGCGGTGATGCTGGAGATCCTGCGCGTCCTATCCCGCCAGTCGGACGTGAACCGGTACTCGATCATCTTTCTGTTCAACGGTGCGGAAGAGACGCCACTGCAGGCGTCGCACGGCTTCATAACGAAGCACCCGTGGGCGGCGGATGTGCGTGCGTTCATCAACCTCGAATCGGCCGGTTCCGGCGGGAAGGAAATGCTGTTTCAGAGCGGCCCGAAGCATCCCTGGCTGATAGAGGCGTACGCGAAAGCCGTACCGTATCCGTACGCGCAGGCAGCGGCCGAAGAAATTTTCCAGTCTGGCGTCATTCCCTCCGACACGGATTTCCGCGTGTTTCGCGATGTCGGACGCATCCCGGGGATGGATTTTGCGCACACGGCCAACGGGTACCGGTACCACACGCGGTACGATTCGATCGACTACATTCCGCTGCCGGTGCTGCAGCGGACGGGTGATAACATTCTGGCCCTGACGAAAACCATCGCAAACGGGGACGAGCTCGCTGGGACGGAACGGTACGCGCAGGGTTACATGGTGTTCTACGACTTTTTGGGACTCTTCTTCGTGTCGTACTCGGCGGACGTCGGGCTGATGATCAATTTGTCCGTGGTGCTGCTGTCGATCATTATTCCGTTCCTGTCGCTCGCTCGCTCTACCAGTGGAACGCACGGCAAGCAGATCCGGTCGGAGACGATGACTGGCTTTCTTGCGACGTTCCTCGGTGCCGGTGCGAGCGGTGTGCTGTGCTTCTTTATCGGTCTGCAGCTGGATGCGATCGGGCGTCCCATGTCGTGGTATTCGTCCACCAACCTCATACTGGGGGTTTATTGCTGTCCGGCGCTGCTGTGTCAGTGCGTGGTGCATCTGCTCTGCAATCGATTGTTTGGCAGCAAAACGGTAAGTTTGGATGTTTGGGAGTCAGTCATGATACCGTTAAATATCTCTAAAGTTAATCAATCTCTGAAGGCTTATGAGTCCCTAAAGATTAATGAAATTACACGAAACCCACAACAAATCGTCTGCGCCGTATAATATCTATATAACTTTTTTACTTCCGTTCATTTCAGACACCTCTTAGTCTCGCGCTCAAAGTGCAGGCCCGTCTGAATGGCGTCAACCTCTTCTGGGGCATGATCACGCTCGGCATCACGTTCACCGGTTACCGGCTCGCTTACATTTTCATGGTGCTGATCCTGTGCTCGCTCTGCTCGAGCATTCTCGTGTCGATGTGTGGCCTGCAGAACTCGGTCCACAAGTGGCTGATCGTGCACGTGCTGTTCCAGATTGTAGCGCTCGCCTGGAGCACCCAATTCTACCACATCCTAATGAACATGTTCGTCCCTATTACGGGCCGCATCGGTTCGTCCATCAATCCGGACGTAATTATCGGTGCGCTCGCCACATTCGCAACACTCTTCAGCTGCAGCTACCTGACGCCGTTGCTGTTTCTGCTGAAGAAAACGGACAAATTGATCGGGGAGCTGGTGGCCATCACGCTGATTGCGATGGTGCTCGCATCGTCCACGCACGTCGGCTTCCCGTACCGGGATGACGCGTTCAAGGCGCCGGCCGTCCAGCGGCACTACATCACGCACACGGTGCGCAAATTCTACGACTACAACGGCGGCGAACGGTACAGCGATTCGGGCTTTCTGCTGCAGGAGCTCGATCGGAATGCGCGGAAAACGATCGAGGGCATCGCGATGCCGGATGTGGTGACGCCGATGCGCGAGATTCCGGCCTGCGAGAAGGAACTGTTCTGCGCTATTCCCTTCTACTCCATCTGGCATCAGGTTTTGTTCGAGTAAGTAGCTTGTGAAATCGTGAATTCATTGTCGTAAACCTGCGCTCGTCCTCGAATTGGTTTGAATTTGGAATTAAGATTTGTATGGTTAATTTACCGCAGAAAGTATGCAGCCTGTGTAGGTTGCCTTTCCAACAGCGAATTGTTGTTTAAAAAAGATATTCTTAGCCAAGAAGTGCTTGGAGCATCGTCAAACTAGGCTAATTTGTTCTTCACTCACTCTCTGGCACAGAAACTACTGGCTCCCGGGACCGGCACCGGTCGTGCGTCAGATGGTGACGATCTCGCTCCGGGAGAAGGAACAGCTAAGTGATCACGAGCATCGGTTGCACCTGGTGTTGAAGGGTAGCTTCCAGTCGTCGCTCATCATTGGACCGAAGGCAGGCGCCACGCTGAAGCGCTGGAGCTTGCTGAGCGAAGTTCCGGCTCCGATCGAGTTCAACGGGCAGCGAGGACACTTCGTGCTGCTGACGGCCGGTGTCGAGAGTGAGCCCATGAATGTGACGTTAGACATACGGGTAAGATCGAAGCCGCTAACACCGAAAGAAATCATGTCGCAACAATTAATCACCCGTTCCCCTTCATTCTAGCACGAGCTGAAGAAATATGACGGACCGCTGGTCGATCTGCTCGTTACCACCACGCACTGGGAATACCACAAAGAACACACGCCCGTGTTCAATCGCCTTCTGGCGCGTGTCCCCGGCTGGGCACACGTCGTCCCTTCCGTCGCTGCCGTCAATAGCTACACCTTCTAGAAGGGATTCGTTTACTCAACAACCTAGCACCTTCCTACGTGACAGTGACCCGGCCGGCACGTCACCAACTCCATTACCAACAATGATATTAAGCAAAAACTCAAAGCTTTCACATTTTCTCTAGCGCAACCAAAGCAGTAACTGTTGGAATATGTTTTCCATTTTAATACGGCGCACTGAAAATACCTTAACGAAACGCTATGGATGGCGTAAGCAATAACTAGATATGAACTATTCTCAATGCTACGTAGAACACTGTTGCACAGCAAGTGATTCCACAGATAGATTTGAGTAGGATTCGTTTACTCGGTTTACTTCTAGTGTTTTTTCTCTATTCATTAAATATAACAACCTTAGATCTAGTGCAAATGCAGAGCTCGATGAATCGTCAAAGACTTAGTTTTTTTTTCTGTGCTAATTTTAACTAACTCGATAGTTTTCTTCGAATTCGATCGTACTTCCTAAACTCAAAAAGTATATTATATGACAAATAAGTCGGTGCGCAAACGGTAGCGTTAATGAAACGAATCTTAAAAGAAACTTTTATGATATTACACACGAATCTTTAACTCTGCTAGTACTTAGTTCCTTCGCGTTTTAGTCCACGGGGCAGCGGCACAAACGTTCACGTTGATGGTAGGGGAGAGAATGAATGCTCTGTAGCAGCAGCGCGCCACAGCAGCCCAGTCAGCCAGGAGGTGCGCAATGCAATTGCGCTGTTATTGCGTAAGCGGCAAGGAAAAAGCTTTAAAATAGACCATTGCACGTTGCGAGGTGTGATTAGTGTTCACTTTCGGTTTTGCATTCGCTTTTGCATAGGGTACTATCAGGATACCGCAAAACAAGCAAGCAATTGTAGCGTTTACTCGAGTTGTGTTTTCAAGCCACCAAACGATACAATTAATAAACCAAATCGCTTTACCAACACATACAGACACACAAACACGTTCACGCGGATGTATGGAGTGGGTACAGTTTAATACCTTTTAAAATGAAATTATTCTCATTGATTGTTGATGTTTTCATTACATCTCATGTGAAATATAGCTCTCAGGTAAGAGTCTCAACTAATTCAGTTTTTTGCCTTCCTTATCTTTATAGACTGTTTCCTTACAGAATTAGGTAAGCACATGTTCGAAACCATGACAGTGTGCATTCACCTGCTTTAATTGCATACTCTTTTTCTCTTTGTATCCCACTATTTAAAGCACACGAAAGAGTAAAAGTTATCTTTTGACCGCAGCTCATCTTGCCTGCTACCAGACACGTGCGTTCGTGGAGATGAAGTTGCATATTTCAGTGTGTGGGTGTGTGTGGCCCTTTCGCGTCCCCGCTAAGTACGTACGAACGGTAATAAATTGGGGAATGCGTATCTTCAAGTACAACACGGCAACCGGCCTCTGATAGTCGATTGACACTGGAATCGTGTACTCGATGGCGTCGTTATCGCTTTTCGGTGACGAGAAAGAAAACATATGCTCAAAATTAAGACGACTTATCTCAGTTACGTTTGGGGTCGTGTTTAACGAGGACTGCTATGAAATATCTATTGGAACCAGGGGCCACATCAGTACGGTGGCAGCCACTGGAGCCGACAGTCGCAGCATTTCGGAATCGGTTAGTGCAGCTTAGTATGTGTAGCCGCGCGGTTCCACTAATAGAAGGAACGCGCCACCTGCAGATTGTTAACTAGTGTCCAGTGCTAAACGTAACAATAAACATGGTCAATCAAGTGTTCCAACAGACAAAGGGTAAGCCGATATTCGCCTGTCGAAGGAAACTTGTCTTACACTGCGCAATCAGTGAGATAAGCGCGTGTGTCTGTCTACAGTAGATGGAGGTGCGTTTCGTCTGTGATCGATGGTGAATTGGAGGGATGAAGATACTGATTGAACCGACCACATCCCTGATTTATGTGGTCTGTTGTAATGATAGCTCCGTTAGTTCGAGGCGCTTGTTAATTACATAGTCCGAGTGCTTGTCCACATGCGTACCGCAAACTGTTATCTTTTTTTTTACTCACTTCCAATTGTATCGCTTTCTAGACTGGGTGCTGAAGAACAAGGCCGCCACCTTTCTGTCCGTGGCGCTGTTCGCGATGGTTATCACCACCATCGCGCTGGCCGTTTCGAACAACAATAACGCCTCCGACTTGGAAGAGTGCCAGGCCGACCTTCTGACCACTACGACCAGCAATCCTGGGTCTTCGATCGAAACAACCCAGGAACAGACTACCACCGTGGCACAGGATGGAAGCACCACTGCACCGATCTCGATGGAGACCTCACCGCTGACCGAACTGACCACAACGACGAGCGTGCCTACAACAACCCATGATCCGGAGGTTCTCAATTATCGACTCCCGGACCATAACATTCCGCTGCACTACGATCTGCAGCTGCATCCGGATCTGGTGAAGAACACATTCACCGGACAGACCACGATCACCATCTGGACGGCACGTGCCAACGATCAGATCGTGCTGCACAGTCATCTGTTGGACATCGGACGGATTACGTTCAAATGTTTGAACGAATCCAGCTACACCTACATCGTACGTACTTGGCCGTGCCCTTACATTTTCGCCCGTTGCTAATGGCAGTAGTGGCTTTCCTCTCTTCAACGCCGCAGAATAGCAACTACGACGACAAGCTGGACTTCCTGCGGTTAAATCTCAATAAAGTGCTGCTGGACAACTACGTGTCGGAGTTGACGATCGAGTTTGGCGGCAAGCTGGATCAGGCGATCGTCGGATTCTACGCCAGCTCGTACACACTGGAGGACGGCAGTAAAAAGTAAGTAAAAGTGTTTTCCTGCTACCGTTGCTACCGACATAAGTTGCATTCGCAACGACAACGCCATGCTTTGCGTCCCAGCTGGTTTGTCTATAAATACGCCGCTAGGCGCGAGTTACGCTAGCATAATTTCTGCGCCGGTCGCCACTGGCGCCCATCAGTCGTGCCGTGCCGTGACAACCCGATCGATGCGGATGTGGGCTTGTGGGCTTGTTTCTCCTCCCCATTGGCGGGCTCGACCCGACCGTCGCTCCACCGCACACTGCACTGATTACTTCCGAACGAACGGTTGCTACGCGACGACGCTGGGACACTTTACATCGCTGGTCGGTTGTTTCGTCACCAGTAGGCCGGGGATGGTGACGGTGGGGCGGCAAACGAGGCTCGCCAAACGTAATCGTATGGAATGTGGTTCGTTGGGAAATTAACCGCTCGATCACCTGATCGGAGATTTGTTTGGAGAGATGTTTGGTGATCATGAAGTTGTTTTTTGCTCTTGCGAACACGTGGTGGGAACAGTATGAGGAGTCGTTCATTAATCATTTGTAGTGTGTCGCTTTTCTTCTCCATATCGTGATGTCGAGAAGGCCCCTTTTCGTAGATACAAGGTCCAAACAATGCTCTCGAAGTGTCTAAAGTATCAATCATACACCTTATAAAATACCATTGAATCTGAAGTGCTAATTGACTCGGAGGCATTACGATAAAGCTCTTTACTAGACCACAATCTATCTGCAAAGGTTTTAAATCCCCATCTTACCTGGAGTTGCTAGGCTGAAGGGCATGCTTCTGAGGCATAAACAAAATGCCACCGTGAGCACGTGCTTCTACCGCACGCGTTCGTTACGATTCACGCATCAAGCGAAGGGTCAAGTTCGCCACCCAAACCATCCTAGTGCCTGGTGCTTGCTGTGGCAGTGTACTTTCCAATGTCCGCGCTTTGGTCCAGCCGAAACGACGCCGTGAGTGAGCTGTAGCTAATTTTGCTTCATCAAAGTAATAAGCCACTTCGTACGACGCTATGATCTAGCGTCTAGTGTCCAGGCTGCTTTCCAATGCAATCACATTCTCTGGTACATATCCAGTCTGTGTGTGTGTATGTGTCTGTACCCTTCGCCCACTTAAGAGACCGGTGATGATGCGTTGAGCGTGCGAACTCTGTTCTCCTGCTCAAGGTGCTTGCGAGCGATATTGGGCGATGATGCCGCTGAAGGCGACTCTTACTACTCTCCATATTTCGTGGCACGGCCACGATGTGAACTTGGGCCACACTATGGGCCATGCAGTGTTGTTGGATAAAACGAGCTCGCTAAAGAGTCTAGCAGACTGGGAAGTTGTTCGACCATTTAGGAATGCACAACTTCCGCGTTTCGTGTCCTAAGATGTTGATGTAGTTTAGATATCAACTCAAAACAGCGATGAAAATGTATATTACTAAAGTTTAAACGAATGTTATTGATGTCGCAGTTTTGAAGGTGCAAAATTTGACCATTGACACAACGGTTAAACACCTGAAAGTAATTTACCCGAACGCCACACGCTCACACCCCACAGTGCAGTCGTCCAACCCCCTACCAGTGGCGTGCATTTTACGGCGATCCTCGCGGTGGAGACGAATGTTGGCCCCTACCCCGTACGGATTGCGTGTGTAACGATCGAGCGCGATAGAGCTCTCCCGAAAGGCTAGCGCGGTTTTTTCCAACGCGGTTCGTTTCGCGGCATTCAGCAAATTCAAGTTTGTGTTTTGTGTGTGCACGGTGCACTAGCGATCAAAACAGAGATCTTTGCGGGGAGGAAAGTGACACCGATCGTGTATCTAAACGAATGCCACTGGCAAAATTTTTCCACACTGGTGCAGGTGCAAAACAGAAGGCGTCGAAACAAAAGAACGAATGCTTTGTGATGTGAAAATGTGTAGTGTCCTGCGGTAGATGGGAGGAACGATCTTGCGATGAGATCCCGTGTGTCAGAGTGTGTGCAGGACGAAGTGATCGAGCAACAAGCGCAGAAGCAGACGAAACCACGATGGGCTCTAGAAGCGCGTACCCTTAGAACTTGAGCGGAATCAGGTCATCGGGGGGAGAAAGGAGTTTTTAATTTTTTGGTGAAAACAGGTTTTTTGGGGAAGATTCGGAGCACAAGAACGGTCGTAAGAAGAGGAACCCAAGCAGAGAACAAGAAAAGAAAACGCAAAATGCATACCACAGAACGCCCAAGCCTTGTTGTCTGCTGCAAAGAGAGCAAACTTTTCGAATTATCCAACGGTGCGATCACCATCCCATACCGTGCATTGATGACGGTACGGAAATTATGGTACGGTAGCGTATTCATTTTGCTCAATTGGCTCGTAATGATAACCGCACGGGGACGGAGGAGTGCCTGGCGGGGGATGCTAGCAACAGCAATTTGTCGAATCACGTGCCATTTGGATTCGGTGTTGGTTTGCAGGTTAGAAATTTGATTGCCAACCGTCAAACCGGTGAGGTGCTTAAAAATAGCTGGCGGCAAATTATCTGTCCCAGCGTGTTGTTTTGTTCACACGAACAGCGTTTGCTTCTGGCGCATGTGCTTGGAACAAGTTTTGCAGGCGCATAGTAATGCGAAATAATATTCGGAACAGCTTACTCAATTCACCTTGATCCATAAAGGTTAGCGAGAAATTGGGAAACCGATATAACAACTTGCAGCTTGCTGTTTTTTTCTAGCGTTTTATAACGACAAGATACCGCAGCAAACGTCCCGAAGGCGTGAAATGGCAGGCTGATCGTGAAAGCATCGCCGCAGATACCAAACGTTCCAACAATCGTTATGAACGACGAAATATGACGACGTTCGAGGAACGAAATCTTTCGTTCCAGCGATCAGATCAGATTTAATTTCGAAACCGTTTGCGATCAAACAGTGTGCCTTTAAGTTTGGGTACTCACTCACCTCGCGCACAAGTGTACGCAAGGTACACAATGGGAAAACATGATGTTCGATATCGATTCTCCCATGACATACTTCGATAAGCCGTCGTCCCCAGCCCCGGTGGTCTGTTTTTGGAAAGTTCTTCCAAAAATGACAAACAATCCACAAAACACCGACAGTTAGGTAGGCCATGAAACACACTCCATGGCACACTTTTGCACACCAAACGCTGACGCTCATCGCGGGGGACACCACCACCGAAAGGGCTCGACTTCGGTGTGGCCGTGCCGTACGTGCGAAGCATGCGTACGAGGTTAAATCATTTTCAAATCCAATACCCCAACCGCGGTTTCGAGGCTGTTATTTTGTGTTTCGCACCGAACCCATTGTTGTTGGTGGACGGACTATTGCGCCCGCATCGAAAATCGTCACTTTACGCGCGCCAGTGATCCCGCTCTAATGGCGATTCGTTCGGGTGTGAAAAAGCTTTCGGCCAAAGCTGTAGGCAATGGGTGGAGGGTTGCGTGCGTTTGTACAGTGACTAATCGTTGAATAACCCGGGTGCTCCCCGTTTGAATTCTCGCCCCAATCGTCGCGGCAGACGCGAAAGTGCAACAGCATTCGCGAAAGCCGGTGTACGGGTGTGATGATCAAGTCTGTGCTGTGTCCCATCGAGGGCGATAAGTTTATCTAGTGCTGCTCTAGCGATGCTAGTCGCGTGACTAGACGACCTTGTCGCTTACCTACTTGCTAACTCCACAGGTGCATCGACAAGGTACCGCATTTGGCAGGTGAAACGGCCACTAAATTGGACATGCTGTGCGTGTGCCTTCGCGTACATGAGGGCGCGAGTTTTTGCATGTGAAGCGGGTGTATGCTGATATCGCAAAAAAAAGTATTACTTCATCGAGACACACATAATCGCTGCGCTGCTCGTTGTTGCACCTCGTGTGCCCTGGTGCATAATTCAAAATGACAGTTAAACCGTCGACGGTTGTGATCGGCTCCGGCATGAACCCTGGCATACGGCCCTCGTCGGCGCATTTCGCGCACCACACGACACCGGAAGAGCGCGCACGGGAACAGCGGCGACGATCGATCGTGATCCTTTCGCTGTTGGCAGCTTGCGCCTTCCTGTTCGTGCTATCGCTCTGCCTACTGACAGCATTGGTGATGGTCGGGCGCCGGTTGTCGTCGGATGCTGTCAGTCACGCCGACTTGACAGCTGGCTCACTGCTGGATGACAAACATCTTTTCGCCGACAACAATAACATTGACGCAGACGGCAGCACCAGTGATAACGACGACCGGCACGACGGGCTGAATCGTAGCACCATCTTCCTGCCGAACTCAGTGTACCATTCCGTGCCTTCCGTGTCGACGCCACCATCCGCCACCGGTCACATGAATCGTGTGTTCAGGATGGGGGGAACGCAGGTGGCAGAGAAGTTGAGCTTCCGGTTGCCGCGCCACATCCGCCCGGTACACTACGAGCTGTGGTTGCATCCGGATCTGCAGCGCGAAACGTTCAGCGGCCGCGTCGGTATCGAGCTGAACGTGTCCGAATCGACGAACTACATTGTGCTGCACAGCAAGAAGCTGTCCATCACCGAGACGGTGCTGCGAGCGCTGGGTGAACTAGGCGAGAAGCAGCAGCAGGGTCGTGACATCAACATATCCCGTGCGTACGAGGTGCCGGAACACGAGTACTGGGTGATCGAAACACAGGCCGATATCGCCGCCGGATCCTACCGGCTGAGCGTGCAGTTCAACGGTAGTCTGGCGGACCGGATCATTGGATTCTACAGCAGCAAGTACCTTAATAAGGGCACGAATCAGACGAGGTAATGGTTGGGATGACGGGAATGTGGGAGGTGGTGCACTTAATTGCCCAGTCTCATCCATCTATCTAAATGCGATGATGGATGGAGGGCTTTGCTTATCTCGACTGAATGGCGTTGATAAGAAACAATACCATGAAGAGCAAAAACGACAACAGAGGCATCATGCGCTGAAAAACGCCTACTATGGTGGTTCGGATGAATGAATACGGAGGAGAAATGGATTCGCGTGTTTGTGTAAAAAATAAACTATACTTTTATTTACCTCAAGCGACGGTAATATACCCTACGCGCTTAACAACGTTACATTCTAACACTTTCTTACGCACTGGTTTCGGTTTTGTTTATTTTCGCAGAACAATTGCGACCTCCAAGTTTGAGCCGACGTTTGCGCGCCAGGCGTTCCCATGTTTCGACGAGCCGCACCTGAAAGCCGAGTACACCATCCACATGGTGCATCCGTCCGGCGACGGGTACGAGGCACTGTCGAACATGAACGTGAAATCTATCGCCATCGACACTCCTTCCGACGGGCTGAGCACGACCACCTTCGAACGATCCGTTAGCATGAGCACCTACCTGGTGGTGTTCATCGTGAGCGATTTCCTGTACAAGGAGGCATTGGTCGTCCCGGACCACGGTGAATCGTTCCCGCTGCGCGTGTACGCGACCCCCTTCCAGCAGGACAACGTTGACTTTGCACTGAACACCGCGCTTACCATCATCCGGTATTACGTGAAGTACTTCGGCATTGCCTACCCGCTGCCCAAGCTCGATATGGCCGCCATCCCGGACTTCGTGTCCGGTGCGATGGAAACGTGGGGACTGGTGACATACCGCGAGACTTCGATTCTGTACAACAAAGAGACGAGCAGCACGGCGAACAAGCAGCGGGTGGCGGGCGTGATCGCGCACGAGCTGGCCCACATGTGGTTCGGCAATCTGGTCACGATGAAGTGGTGGAACGAGTTGTGGCTGAACGAGGGCTTCGCGAGCTACATCGAGTACAAGGGCATGCATGAGGCCTACCCGGACTGGGGCATCGAGGAGCAGTTCGTCATCGACGATCTGCACGGTGTGCTGACGCTGGACGCGACGCTCGGCTCCCATCCGATCGTCATGTCGGTGGAAAACCCGAATCAGATCACAGAGATCTTCGACACGATCACGTACTCTAAGGGTGCGTCGGTCATCCGGATGCTGGAGGATTTCGTCACGCCGGCCATCTTCCAGGAGGGTGTGACGCGCTACCTGAACAAGCTCGCGTTCGCGAACAGCGTCTCGGAGGATCTGATGCGCGAGTTGGACGAGCTCGTGACGGAGGTGAGCGTGAGCGCCGTGATGGACACGTTCACGAAGCAGAAGGGCCTGCCGGTGGTGACGGTGACGGAGAACGCACTCCAATACGTGCTCGAGCAGAAGCGATTCCTGGCCGATCCGGACGCGAAGGAAACGGAAGAGTCGCCGTTCGGCTACCGCTGGTACATACCGCTCACGTATGTCGCCAGCACGGATTCGACGGGTGCAACCGGTGGACCGCAACGCATTTACTTCCCGATCGACAGGAACCAGGTGGTGATCGATAAACCGCAGGGCGTCAGTTGGATCAAGCTGAACTACCGTCAGATCGGCTACTATCGGGTCAACTATCCGGTGGAGATGTGGAAACAGTTCGGGGAGGAGCTGCGCAAGAACGTGAAAGCGTTTACGATCGGCGATCGGACCGGCTTGCTGAACGATGCGTTCGCGTTGGCCGACGCAAAGCTGCTCGAATACAACCATGCGCTGGATCTGACGCGGTATCTGCGCGACGAAACCGAGTACGTGCCGTGGTCTGCTATCGCGAGCAAGCTGAAGACGGTCCGGAACCTGCTGTACAACTTCATCTCGTACGATGATATTACGGTAAGCTTTTTCATTTATGTTTTTTTTACGGTATGTGTCATAACAAAAAAAAGCGAACAAATTCTATATGATGCACGTCATTTTATACATGCTTGAAATTTGTTTTTCGATGGGTCGTAACGTTCTACGGCGTATGCTACTCAAAGGAAAGAGTCTTTAGATATTCTAGAAAATGTGTCTCTTCAAGAGGAAATTTGTTTTTGTTGAGTTAAGGGTAAATTTATCTAATTCATAAACAACATTTGCCCTGTTTGATACATCAGAGAAACGATTGGACAGATACCTTTTACAGACCCCCATAAACCCTGGATGGGACTTCATAATAGGGTATTAGTTCGGAGTCTTTTCGAAGCTTTAATACAAGTATCAACACACTACTCATATGTAGAATTTACAGTTCGCGTTTCTTTGTTTGTCAACTACTGTAAATAACGTTTCCATCGGTTTCGTTGCAGAAATACACCCAAACGTTGGTCACCGGGGCAGTCGAAAGCGTCGGCTGGGATGTGCCCGTCGACGGAGGACACATGGAGAAGTGAGTACCGCTAACACTCGTCGTACAAATTCGTACGATCTGGCTAATCACTGTATGGTATCGATTTTCTTGCACACACACAGTTTGCTCCGCACGACGATCCTCGATCTGGCCTGCTCGTTCGGGCACGCGGACTGCCTGTCCCAGGCCGGAACTCGTTTCCGCAGTTGGCTGAACGATGGCGCCACGATCCATCCGGACATACGGTCGGTGGTGTACACGTACGGCATCCAGTCCGGCGTGTCCGTCGCCGACTGGGAGCGGGTGCTGGAACGTTTCCGCCAGGAGAACGATGCGAATGAGAAGACGAAGCTGATGGTCGCGCTCGCCTCCTACCCAGACCAGCGCACGATGCGCACCTTCCTGGAACTGTCGTGGAACACGGACCTGATCCGGACGCAGGACCAGCTGAGCTGCATACAGTACATCGCCGCGAACCGGCACGGCGAGCAGGCGGCCTGGGAGCACGTGCGCGAGAACTGGCCCCGGCTGGTCGCGCGGTTCGGCATCGGTGAGCGCAACCTCGGCCGCATGATCCCGTCCGTGACGGGCCGCTTCACGACGCGGGCCCGCCTGACCGAGCTGGAAGACTTCTTCGCCCGTTATCCGGAGGCCGGAGCGGGTGCGGCCGCCCGGCGCCAGGCCATCGAAACGATCGAGAACAACATCAGCTGGCTGGAGCGGAACGAGGCGAACGTGGCTACCTGGCTGAAGGAAGCGGTGGTAGCGTAGTAAGAATAAGAGAGAAAAAGAAAAAAAAAACTCGAGAGCGCGCGCGCGCGTTCACCCATGTGACTGTTCGTACTGTTTCTTCCTTTTCGATTTACTGTTAGTGTTTGCTCTAAGAGATTAAATCGCAGGTACGCTGTATTATTTTGGAAGCAATCTGTCTCCTTTTTTTGCTGTCCCCGCCTTCGTTCCAATCGTTTGCACCCCTTCGTTGTCCGCTTTGGAATATTGTGCTGTTTTTTTGAGGTTATGAGAGTTTTCGTTTCATCGGTCACTGAGAGCGCGATCGTGAAGTTTTTGTACTTTCGCCTGCAATATCCACGTCCAAACAGCGACGGTTCGCCTAGCGGATTTCGCTATTCACTTCGCCCATGAAGCGTGCCAGCTCGGCACTGCTGAACTCGTCCTCGTCGAACTCTTTCAGGCTCGAGTTGCTGATCGTGTTCGTGTCCACGCTGTCGCAGCTGTTCCGCTTCCGGTAGGCCGCCTTTCGCCGTTCGCTGGTCGCGTCCGCCCCGATACCCGGAACCGCCGCTGCTGCCGCCGTCGGTGGAACGGTCCCCCGGCACGGTGTGCTCGTCGGGGATTTGCTGAACGCCAGCACCTTCTTCGTGCCGCGCTTGAGCTTCTCGGCGATGGTCGACAGGCGGCCGCTTGAGTGGTCGGTCGGGTCGACGACGGCGCTGGCTCCGTGCCGGACGGACCCGTTCGAGCTGCGGCTGAGCTTACCGTTGCTGCTGACGTTCGTGCCGGTCGTCGACTGGCTGCTGCTGATCGAGATGCCGTGTGAGTCGGCCCGCGTAAAGTTGGGCCGTATTGCGGTCGGTGGCATTGTCGCGCGGTTGCAGCGTTCGTTCGTTAGCAGCGACATGTTCGATTCCTGCTGGCACGGGGACTGCGCCTGACCGATGATGGTGTGCTGCTTGCCCGACGGACTGACGGTGGAAACGACATTGCCGGCCGGACCGAGCGTGATGCCGGCACCAATGCAGGCCATATTGTTGGAGTTCACTTTGAACGACCCGCCACCGGTCACGCCGTACCGGGAGACGGCACTGTAGGTGTGCTGCTGACCATCGGATTTCGTTCGATTCCCACCGCAGCAGCCCATCTTAAGGGTGTGCTGAAAGCAAAGAAAACAACAGTATCACAACGGTGTTTGGAATTAGGGCGGATTTTGTGTAGGAAACGCAGCGGAAACATGATAGGTTTAAAGCAAGTCACGTGTTGGTTCTGGATAGGAACTCAAGTCTTTCATTGCGTGTGCGTTTCAATGATAAGGAAGATTTTCCAATCTTCCTCAACTACGTCGGAGCTCCACTTTGAGATTAGTTTCATAAACTTCGTTTGCTTCACAGATTAACATTGATCAATTTTATGTTTCCAATTACTAATAACGATGTCCACTTGGCTGCTCAAACGGGGGTGTACAAATCCTGATGCCACTGACCTTCGACTGTAATCCACACTCTGTCGTCCGTTTCGTAAACTTTCAACGTATCGTGCCCTCCCGCCAGTCCGCGATGACTGCTCCGGGGGAAATCGTTTATCACAACTTTCTCCACGCCACGGGACTTCCAAGAGACGTGGGTCAACTCGTAGCGGCGAGTGCGCGAGAACGCTCGTTTCAATAGAAATCGATACAAACCGATCGCCGCAAACCCGACAATTGACCATCGCAGCAGCTTCGATTCCCCGAATTTGCTCACTCAGATAATCAATTGACCGGCTGCTGTGTGCTGCGGGAGCACTACTTGTGGAAGTGCTGGCGAGCGATAAAACTGTCCACAACACGTGTGATTTATTTTCAGTTTTGTTATCAAACACCAACACATGGGCGGGAGGGAGCTGACTGTGCTGTTTAAGCGGACGGCTGTACAGAATCAGCAAGTTCTGTAACGCTGTAAAATACATGTGGCATGGGCATTGGGTGGGGAGGAGTTGGATGGAGGTGACGAAAAGTTGCTGGAATGGCTTTCGATTCATGCGAGGAGCCATATTGTATGGATTTCCCGTATCCGGTTCGTGGTATTGCCGGTGGGTTTCTGTAACTGTGAACGAATGTCCGGTGTAGGAAATAGACTTCGGGTCTCAACGATATTTGAATAGCATATCTATAGGGGTCAGTAGGTGTAGGGCGAACAATTTGTCTTTTGAACATATTTCTGGACGGGAGAGTTCAAGATGCTTCTGCCCAGGTTGAGAAAGTAGTCCGGTCAGTAGGAAGAAGATAGGAAAATTAAATTGTCTTTACTGCTCAGTAGACGTTGTTCATTGAACTACCATTCCAAACTGGTGCTGCTTCTGGGGTGTGTCTTATGCACGATATTTCCCAAGAAAAATGACGACATACGAGATGTGACAATAACAAATCTATCGAGCTGTACGGAGATATTGTAGAATCAGAACGGTAAGATATGGATGAACATTTTTCGTCTTAGCGAAAATGAAGCTTAGTTGTGTCTGTTCCAGCCCTAGGTAACCATGGAAACCTCTGCGTTAAAGCCTCACTGAACCAGAAAAGTTCCCCGGAAGTACGAGTTTCAATATACAACAATATAATATAACATTCACCCGACACTTCAGGAGAGAAAGAATTCATACTTCAACCGAAAACATTTGTTCAATGCTGCTAGTAGCTTAATGCCGGATTGGCAGCTGTTAAGGAAAAGATAGTAGAGAAATGAAAGCTATCAACTATTTCCTGCAAGCCGGTCCTTTTCCTCAAAAGATGACGCTTGCTGTAGTGTGGTGTGCTAATTCTCTCTTTCTCTCTCTCTAAACCTAACTGGTTTCAAGCTAAACCTAGATAACTTACCCTGGACGCGTCCCGGAACTTGTGGCTCATGATGTTGTACAGCAACGGATTGATGCAGGTGGACAGAAAGTACAGTATGCCCGAGATGTAGTTAAGCGCCATGTACACCTTGTAGAAGAACACGTTCTCCGTCTTGGTGAAGACACCGTACACCGCCATCAGCCGCTGCGCGTGGAACGGTGCCCAGCAGATGAAGAACGTCGCTACCACGGCCACTGCAAGGAGGCAGAACGTACGGAAGAGCAATAAAGACACCCTTCAGACTTCAACCGATGGTGCGCCCGCAGGAATGTGACCGCATCGAACCGTTCGCATTGCCATCGATAAACGATGGAAAACACGCACCGGGATCGATCATTACACGGTGGACTTTGGGGGGTAGATGATAGTTCCGCCGGTAAAAAAGAGAAAAAGGAATAATTTACCCAACATGCGGATGACCCTGGTTTGGGCACTGACTCCCCGGGGCGGTGTGGTGTAGTCGGACGACGCCCGCTTTACGCCCTGCAGCAGTTTGCTCTTCCGGAGCTTAATTCCAATCAGCACGTACAGCACCGCTATAAGCGTCATCGGGCCGACGAAGAACAGGAAGCTGGACACCTCGAACGCGTGGACAAAGTGTTGGTTTTTTATCTGAAAATGAGAGTTTTTTTTGTTCATATAGCCGAGGATACCATCATTCGAGCCTGGGTTTGGGTGTAAAGAGGAGGGCAGACCGATCGTTCGGCGTTTGGATGCGTGCATGCAAATGGCCGCACCGATGGGAAACCGATTCGAGCGTGGAATTGATTATTATGATTCAATATTTGCGTTCTTTGCTCATATCGCAAATGGACACTGTGGCGGAGTTTAATTTGTACGTTTGGCACGTTCGCTGTTAGGTCGACCGTAAAGGGTCCGAAGGAAACTAGGACAATAAACATGATTTATAATTCATTTTGATAGTCGTAGCTTTCATCTGCTGAGCTATTTTGTAGTAATAGCATTAGGAAGGCATTGAAAAGCTGCAGCGTAACAAGTGAATATCATCCGGACTTTGGAACGATAACAGATGATGAGCAATGTGCAGCTGATCATGCAGATGATTTATGCAAATGGCTGGTTGCTTGTAGTTTGGAACGAAATAGCTCACAAATATATAATATAATCTATACGACCGACACCGAAACAGCCATAACGATCACCAGAGCGACGCTTTCCCGCCGACAAGCTTTCGAAAGCCTGGCCTACTAGTGTGTTAATAAGGCGCATGCGTAAATTGCATACTTTATCATACTGATATGTAAACTTGGCGCCAAAAAGTATGCAATTTGCATTTCATCAACGTTTTACATACATTTTATTTGGCTGAATTATGAAAAAATCCTGCCGCGCTTATCTATATGCAGATCTATATGTCCCTTAACACATAACCACAATAACATTCAGTGCCAAATTGAGCAATTGAAGTAGGCATTGCTCGGCTAACTCACATGCCTACTAATCCCTCATTGTTTCCAATATTTGAATCAGGCCAATAAACAGAAGGAATTTGCCTATCGATTTCCTACGAAAGGAAACCCTCGAAGAAATGAAGCATGCTCCGATTGCAATAACCGAACTCTGATCGCTCCACTTCACAGATCTCGCAGTCACACGTCGTGTTCACGCGTTGTTCTGGCAAGAGCCATTTCGAGTGGAAAGCCGACTGCGCTGTGCGGTCGCTGTGCCAGTCAGTCAAGGGTGCGAATGTAATGGGTTCCGGACGGAAATCAAACATGGGATAGATAATTGTCTCGCCACCATCGACGTACTTACCGTACACAGCCGGCTGTTTGCCGATTCCACGACGCCAAACTGCAGGGCTTGCGGTGTGGCCAACCCGAACGCCACCAGCCAGATGACGATCACAAACTTTATCGCTCTCGAGAGCTTCGACATGGTGTGGGACCTGTGGGAGATTGGTACGGTGAAACAATGCAACAAGACATGCTGCAGGCAAGCTACAATGGGGCGGCGAATGTAAACGAGGAAAATGCCGGCCTCGCTGCTCCCTACTCACCGGAACGGGTGACAGATTGCGATGTAGCGTTCGACGGTGAACGAGGTGATGGTGAGCACGGTGGCGTTGGCCGCCGTTTCCGACAGCAGCCCCGTGATGATGCAGGCTATCTGGTTGAACGGGTAGGCGAACGGGTTCCAGGTGCCGTACAGCTCCAGTGGCATTCCTGCGAAGTGAGTACAAAGCGGTGCGGTCACGACCAAACTCACTGATAGACGCCCAGTAGCAGATGAGAAATTGTGGTTTCTATGACGAAACCGGTGTCGCGCTTCGAGAACTTTCGACAAAATGCAATTGATGCACACGCGTCGACAACAATATAGTTTGGCTATGGTATTAGGACGACATTCAGGACGATAAGATCAATCACTGTATTGTTGTTGCTAATGATGGGGATGATAAAATCAGTAAGGATCTGGCAAATAACATCAACAAACTCTCAATAGCACCTAGTTCCGGTCAGCGCAAAACACTGAGTGGGACGTTAGAATATGTAGGAACCATAATTATCACTTTGTGCAATAGCAATATCCAAACCGGTTCGATTCTTGAACGCACAGAGAACTTATGTTCTTCAAGAGTCTCGGAAGCGGAACACACCAAACAATGAGGAAACGAGGAAAGACCCATTTCTGGAAGCGTTATGGTGGATCTTCCCTACGGCAGGGCTTTACACTCGTTCCGCTTTGAGATTGTGAGAGGAGATAGAGGCTTTGTCGCAATTTTTATATATTCCTAATTGATGTCTTGTCTAAATGTCCTACTTTATCATTGCTACCACATTTGTAATATCTCATTGCTGTAAATTGCTCACGAAAATGTAATGGAGATTTTGAAAAGAATCTGAAATGAGAGCCTTTATGGCGATTGTAAGTATGAGCATATTGTATCAGGCAGAAAATTTCATAAACATTGAAACAGTCCCATAGTGAGTATGTGCTACCGCTTCCTATTTCTTCTTCTCCTTGGTTGGCTGGACAACCTGATGCAGGTCGACGTCTGCTTTGTCTGTATTTCTATTACTTCATTCAAGGTTGGCACAAAAGAGAACCCTGGAAAAGAACCGGAAAGTGTAGATCGAAAAAAAACGAATAAGCTAAAATTGAAGAATCGTTCCTTAACCTTCATTTTGGCACAGGTCCAGAAGGGATTGTGGCATTACAGTTTTCTTTTCATACAAGCGTCAATCCAAATTTCATTTCAATCAAACGTCAAAAAATGTCTAAAAGAGGTCAAAATGGTTCGGCACGGTCTTCAAAAGAGTATGGAAATCGTTGCAAGTGAATGTTGAAGTGATTTCAGTACAAGATGAGCTATTTGTTTCATTATTGGAGTAAAAACAATGCTCCCATCGCATACAGATTCTGCAGCAATGCTCTCGTGCCATGATGTGTACGGCAAAGTAAGATACAAATACAAGAAGAGGAAAATTGGTCCTTCATTTTCAAAGTGTAGTTTCCATTTACAACCGCTGAACCGTACCGGAGGAGGGTTGCGTATCGCTGGAATAGTCATAAATAGTATTCATCTCTCCGGAGCGTTCTGCCCGACTAAGCAATTGCGGCGGCATTTTGATCGACAACATGGGCAAATTCTTGTTTGGCGCTGAGAGGCATCAGGCCTCTCGGTACACACGTCGTCAACCGAGCACACATCGGAATGCTCAAAAGGGCGTATTAGGCACCCGGGGAGGAGGCGGTTCGGGGCCAAAGATTGAGCGAGTGTAACAACCTTCCGGCCCCGGGCATATCCTTGACATCGGAATGTTGAACAAGCCGAGTGTGTGTGTGTGTGTGATTGAACATGACTTCCTCCCTAGACCCCGCCAAATCCCATGTTGCCACACCGTTCGCCGGCTCGGATGATTGCCAAGAGAGCGCCAGCTAGCCGACCGGCCGGTTTTGCGGTTGGATACGCCGTCACCGTTCCGATCAGCCGCGTCCGCCCGTTACCATAGGGGACGGGTCGGAAGCATCTGGCCTGTGTCTGATAAAGTCAGGACGTTTTTATTACGTTCGTTACCGTCGTTTGGGGTGAACGATCGATCTTACGGCAGGGGCAGGACAACCGGGCAGGATGTCGAAACCGGGGCCGCGTACTTTATGGCCATGGGTCGCGCGGCGCGGCGTCTGCTGTGCCGGTCGGTGGTTTGATGTCCGTTGCAGGTGATTCCGCGCTTCGATAAACTGGCATTTGACGAGATTGTTTAACTTTGCAGTCACGCCTTGGTAACGTTAATTGACGCTATTTATAACGTAAATTGATGGGAAATATTACAGTAGATGCGTTACTATTTATGGAGCAATGAAAGTTTCGCGACCGGCTGAGTACGGTACTGAATTTTGCGTAGTGTAAAACGAACCAAACGCAGATCACTCCTTTCGCTCCAAAGA
Source organism: Anopheles dirus (assembly GCA_000349145.1). Classification (NCBI taxonomy): domain Eukaryota; kingdom Metazoa; phylum Arthropoda; class Insecta; order Diptera; family Culicidae; genus Anopheles; species Anopheles dirus. Next base: position 14,842,550 of record KB672868.1, on the reverse strand, counting down.
ATCGTTTTGGGTCCAAAAACATTCTGATCGATATTTTGTAAAACGTTTCGATTTCTGACTAAACATGGACAAGAGCATGGACATAGACTTGCCGTAAACATGGAGTCGATAATATGAAACCACTCAAAATTAATTTCTTTATTTGATAATGAAAACTAAGCCACTTTATGGTTCATTTTTGTTATGACCGTTTTCTCTTTCAGTTATTTTACATGATAATCTCCCAAGCCAGAATAAACGTGGAGAGAACGTGTTGGAATCAGGTAATTCAGGCGAGGTGAGAATTTCATGGTTTATTTCATCGTGGATTCAGCACTAATACAGGCAAAAGTTCGGTAAGAGACACTCGTCGGATCGTACCATGTGTGAAGTATGAACTTATCTCCATAAATATGCTACTCATACGGAAGAACCATCAATTTTGAAAGCGTTTCATTCCAGAAGGTTTCCAGAAGTAAACCATTGGCACTAGCAGCACTTTTCGCTCTACTTAAGAATTGGGTTGAATTAATTTCTGACACCATTATAAATTGTGAAACAAAATCATGCTATGTTACTACCAGATGTTCAAGGATCCAATTTAACATATGTACAGAGTATAGAGTAAGCAATAGAGAGTAATCATTCAGGGCAAATACAATGCCAATCATTTACTTCTTGTTGGATACATTTTTGGATTAGGTTTCGCTTTCAATTAATATGTTATTATGTTTACGTTCGCCAGGAAGCATTTATAATCTTCGTTTTTAGTTTGTTCTAAATATTTTTGATAGTAAATCATCTGTTTGCTCGACGCGAAATAGTATTCTCCAATAAGTTTCCCTCTGTTATTTAACCTTAACAACTTTAACAATAACTTTGAAGAGATCTAAAACATAGACTATCGGAACAAAAATAGCAATTGATAAGAAATAAAGTAAACTAAACTGCACTAAGAAAGCTGAGAAAACATTCCAACACAGCCATAAACAAAACACATAAACGATGTCGAATGTCGGCGCATACGCGAATAAAAATTCGCCCCAACACCTCACTCCGGTTGAGGCATCCCAAAACGAACGTTGCGAATGTTTACCATTATTGAAAAAAGGGGGGCATCAATGTTGCTGCTGCACGAAATTCTTGCCGGTAGAGAATGTGCACCAGAAATGCGCCATTGCATCTCCACATGTCGCACCCGAACGTACGTGCTCGTTGGCAGAAAATATTTCCAACCCCCCCATCGGTTGACAGTAACGACACACGGGCATCAGAATTTGTGCATGGGACTACCTTCGCACGGGAATGAATTGGACAGGCTGGCAGCCAGAGGTCTTACCGGCCCTCAACATGTTGTTGCCATGGGACTGTGCGCTCACCGCTTTTGCCCGTGCTGGGTGCTGATTTACCAGGTGCCGGAATGCATTCCCGCATGCCTGCTGCCGGGCTGCATGCAATATATGTTTCATATGGTGTTGGAATATGAACTGGAAATATTTAATTCGCATTTCCCGCCTGCTGGCAGGTTTGGTGAACGGAAAAGAAACACTTCTTGGAGGGGTGGGATTTTCTTCGCCAGGATGCAAGGAACCAGGAAGCGCGAGGAAGTTGTATTTGTGCCCGCACGGTATGGCTTTTTGAGCTTTTATTCGTTTGTGGGTAGCACATTGGTCGATACGTGCATCATTTGGAATATCAAAAGTGATATTTTCGTATTTTTTGCTCGTGTGAGTGTCAGTGTCGTCGAAATTGCGTCCGAATATTTCCGAGGTAGGATATATTTTGCCCCGGCCGTGCGCATACAAATTGGAATTTCATACGGAAACAGCCGCCATGGCCATGGGTCCTCGATCGTTTAGCCTTAATTTGGACTGATTGTTTATGCGGTGTACCATAAACAGGGATAGACGCTGACGCTCTTTCCAAAAAGGGGGAGGGAAGTTTTGCGTGGCGAAGAGCATCCTCTCATTCATATGCATCCGGCATAAATATTTACATGCTCGTAAGAGTCTATAAACATGCCATAAGACAAACAATTCCGCTAGCAGCTCTAAACAAAAAGTGAAACCAAATGGAAGTTTCATTTTTCATGCCTGTTTCTTATGGGAAAAAATGAATCCAAATGGAGATTGCTTTTCTCGGCTGTTCGGAAAATCTCGTACGAAAAGTTTGCCTGAAACGTGCCACTATCTACCGGGAGTGACATCAATTCATTACCGAAACGCTGCCGACGAGCGCTGAAGCCACTGAGCACAGATGTCCGTGTCCTCGAGGAGTGCGGTTTCCGACAGGACCGGATGTGCAAAATTCGGCCCGTCGGGACGTCACCGGCTTCACCTTTCGGCCGCATCTTAATTCGCATAAAAAATGCAAACCATTCGCTCCGCAAACCGTGCATAAAGTCAACCCAATTCATTAGGGCCGCAAATTGTTTTCGGGAGGGCATCCGGTTCTGCCGCCGCAGGCCCACGTGGCGAGACTCCACGGGCATGACCGGGCCCTGCACGATTATTTACGTACCGAGGTGAAACGAGACACACCGATGAGGCGGTGCGGTGCGTTGTGGCATATGGGAAGTTCTCAAAAAGTGGGTGTAATTAGCTTGCGTACCCGAACGCGTGGAAATGGTTCTGCGGGCGGCTGCGCTCGCTTAGATAACGCCATCCAGATGTTTCAATAACGTTTCGCATTTAATGGCAGGTATCACCAGCACCATTCTCCCCTCTCTGATGTGTGGTAAAGGCGATACCCGCAATATTGGAAATTTGGCCGATGCAAATTGAACGAAATTGTTATGCAATCCAGCTTGTGGTGGGCATTTGAGATGCATTAATCAGCACAATTGGCGCAAATTAGCGGGCTGGGACATGAGGAACGCCCACGAGCTGTAAATTGCAGTACAATGTGCTACCTGGAGGTTTTATATTATTAAAAAAAACATATGAACACCTTTTTAATGATTTTTGTTCACTTATTAAAAGGCACTTTAAATTTTGTTTAAAATTTTTAGTATTTAGTAAACTTTTTTTACTACAAGTTTAGTTCCAAATCAAATATGTCAGTGCTGAAGCGTATAAAGTTCAGAGTTTAACACATCAACAACTAATCATATAAGAATTATATATAATTTATGCTATTTCTTTTATATTGATAAAACATTTTTTTAAAGAAAAAAAAAAGGTTTTACAAGATTTTCTATTGCCGCCTAGCGTCTCGACACGATACAAATAAAACAAAATTAAAGACAATGCACTTGCGAGGTGAGCAAATCATGAAACCCGCCAAGAGATGGCGCCACTCAATCTAGGTTGCAGAGGTGGATTTAAAAATGGCTGTTATGTTTTTGACGAATAATGGCTACTATGTTGCATTTTATTAACATAAACAGACACAACATTTTTCATCCATTCTTGAACAGCTCCCAGAGTTACATGAATTCTATCGTGAAATCCTTGAAATACATGAATATGTAGTTCAAAGATCGACCTCGAACAAGACGATACAATTCCGTCATTAAAAGTATTCAGTCTGACACGTTAAACAGAGTATGGAGCCCATCTAATCCGAGCTATCCCGAAGTAAAATTTGCGATGGAAAAGTTGATGTAATCGGTTGTTGAATAAGAAAGAAAAACTGTTTAAAAATTCTTTTACAAGATTGGAAAACATATAAGAATGAATTGTTCTACCATTCAATACGAGATGAATTGAAGGATAAAAGTGAATGTAATAGGATTTAATAAAACTTTAAATCACGAGACAAAATTGGATTTTCGGAAGGATGTTATTTTTTGCTCAAAAATTGTCCCCCATAAGCGTGTTCCAAATTTCGAACAGTTTCGAGACGGTTATCATGCAGTACGATGGGCCAGTGTCTCCAACGGACGGAACATAAATCTCCTTCACGCACCACTTTGCAAACATTTCACGCGAGGTCACTTCCCTCCGGACCATCGCAACTCATTAGCGCGCTGGTGCGCTTCCCGTTGTTCGTACGGCTTGGGGAATAGAGCAATAGATGCTTCCCAAGTCGACGCGAACGGACGGCAAATCAGATTACCCTTTCGCCGAAAAAAAGGAACAAACACAGGACCCGGGACGGGACTTACCGAACAGCAGGAGCAGAAAATCCGACACGGCCAGATTGAACAGATAGTAGTTGGTGGCGGTGTGCATCGACTTGTTCTTCGCAATCACGATGCAGATGGACAGGTTGCCGACGATGCCGGCGACGAAGATGAAGCAGTAGAAGATCGTTATCGGCAGTATGATGCAGATCGGGTTCGTCCCGTAGCCGCCGTCCGATTCGTTCGCCGTGCCGCCCATGCTGTCGTTCGCGTACAGGTACTGCGGCTGGTACTGCTGGTGGTGGGGATGCTGGGGCGGGGTGCGCTGGCCACCGATGGTCGGCCCGTCGTCCGGGAAGCCACCGCCGTCACCGGAGCCGTTGGTGACGATGGCTGCGATGAGGCTACCGGCGGTCTGGGTGAGCTCCATCATGGCTGACAAACCCTCCCAATGGGGCGGATGATGCTGGACGCGGGAAAGTCGTCGGGGGAGGGGAGGAGGGTGGTAGTGGGGGGAGGAGAAACGGGAATGTTCTATGGGGAGCGAGACATTTAGGTGTGCTTTTGGGTGAAATGTGCTCGGGTGGCGTTAGAACCAGGTCGGATTTGTGTTGGTCCGTCCGTTCGCGTGGAGATTGGAGCCTGTGAATGCCATCGGAAAGGAAGGTTGAAGTACGATTTGCATTAATGTGAGACTTATATAACATTTAGTGGTGTTTTTAATTCAAAATTTTGTTACTAAATACTAACTCTAACTTTCATCCTATTTTTTGTGAGTTAAGCTCGTCTTAACTGATAGAACAGCCATAGGAAGTGTAGTTTGTTTATTGTTGGTTGAGTTTACGAAATGAAATCGTCCAAATAATAGCTAATCGTTTCAGAAAATTGGTTCCTTTATGGAGAAAGTCAAGTAGAAAGGTTATAAATGTGCAAAAGTCAACTCAGATGTAGTTAATTACGAAACATTTACTTGAAAAAAATTAAACCAGAATTAGTTTATTTTCTGCAAAAGATATTGTAGTCTAAAGCCTTCAAGGAAAAAGATCTTGAGCTCAAACCCAACAAACTGGATGGCCATAAAGTTAAAAAAAAGAATTCCGATTTTGAGCTTTGTAACTTAGAAAATGTTACGAGCCATGAGCCAAGCAAGGACATGATTTTTCAATTTGCGTGGTTCTAGTAGAACCAAGAAAGAAATATCGACAATCATGGTGTTCTACTATAATGATGGATTCTGAAGAATTTCAGTGCTTTTTGATATGGTTGAGGTCTGGGCATGGGTCTGGGACAAGTCAACACAAGCAAGCTTTCTCGAGTCCCTCTACGAGCAAGATCTGCTTATCCAATGTAAAACTCCCAATTCTAGATTTCAAGTTATTAGCAGTAATGAGAAGGAATTAGGCAAACTAAGCCACAAAGCTCCACAGAACAGTTGCCCAACCCCTTCAGGTGGAAAACTACGCACGCGTCCACAAAAAAGCCGCGTCCGCGCGGTTCAATCACACAGATGTCTTTCAGCCATCCATCCGTCTCGCGAAATGAAATTAGTATAATAATGTCAGCCACGGGGATTGAAGCGTGGTGGCCCACTTTCCGCACGTGGTACGCTTAATTCACCCGCCAAATCAACGATGCCTCTGATCCTACGCATGTGAACGTCCCCCTGCCGTACGACGAAAGCTCGTCGTCGCGGGCGCGCCTGTCAATCAAGCACGCGAAAAACCTCCTCGCCACGAATAATCTGCCGTCGATCAGTTCGTTAGACGCGTCCGCGACCTCTGCAGCCTCCAGCGAGCCATCAGAACCCGTCGTCGTATTTCCTGCCGTAACCCGTTCTGGCGACGGGGGCCTGGCCTGGTCGCTGGCCCGCTTTCGCCGCGTGCTGGAAGCGCTTACGGATTACGGGCGGGGAAGCAATCCCGCAAGAACCGCACCGTGGAGGGACGCCGAAAGACGCTAAGGGTTGAAAACAGAAAAAAAAACACACACACACGGGTCGCATAAATGATTGGCAAGAGACGTGCATCACGTCCGACGTCCGATTTTTAAAGCGTAACGGTCGCGTCGCTGTTTAGTCTTTTCCCTTCTTCCATTCGGCTCGGTTTGGTGCCGTAATCAAACCTCACCGCAGTTTGACAAACTGTGTCTAATGGCCCCCCGGGAGGGAGAGAGAGAAGATCGTCTGCCTGGAGCTTCGGTTCGGCGATTGAGTTTGGCGATTGAAATTGGTTCCCGTGAAAATCGGCGAAACGGCGAAACTTGCGGCGGTCGATTTCAGACACACCGGCGAATGACCGGCGCAATTGGCCGACGCCGGAGGACACCGACGCTGGTGTGGACATTGTGGGAAGCAATATGGTTTTGTTATTAAATTTTCCACCGCCGGAGACGTTTGTCTCAGTGGATTGGATTATTGGAGCTTCTTCGGTATCGGTTAATCGACCGGAGCGATGGGTTTTCCGAAAGTTGTCGCTGAACTTTTAAACCGAAAATGTCCGTCCATCGCGGCGCAAGATACGGTTCAGCGTCGAGCACCGAAATGAACCACTAATGTACAAAGTCATCCGAACCATCGCGTCCACCCGGTTCGGTAATTTCCGGTTCCATTTGCAGGTGAGAAGTTTTCTTCATAACAAACCGGACAAGAAGTGTATCGATACAGGACACCGGGTGGAAAAAACTGATCCCAGCAGACGACATGCTGCTTCCGTAGTGGGTTTTTCTTTTCTGTCTATTCATTTTCCTATCATTTCTTCCGTCTCCACGCTATCTTTCATATCCAATGACAGTTGTGAGCCGGCCCAGGAAAGGGCCACAGCAAAAAAAAAGCATTAAGATATTAGTTTGGCATGAGTTGTAGTTTTTTGTGTGTGTGTTGTGATATAGAAAATTAAATTGAAATATTTCAAACAATAGCTACACGTACAGTTCCCAGGCGAAAACAACCTAACGCCGGCGAGAAATTGTCATCACAAAATGTGCTTTTCAGTGAGCTTTTCTGCCAGCTTCTCAACCGTAAATCATGTTTTTTACAAGTTAACTTTGACGCCAATAAGTAGCGCGTGGAAGTTTTTGTACCACCCCCAATCTTGGACGGAAATCGACGAGTAAACATTTCTGCCGGAATCCGATTCTGGCTGGACTTTGCCACGTTGCGCACCGTGCCGCTGGTCCCAGCGTCGGCGTGTGGAATGTTGATTAAAGCATTAAATCATAAAGCCGATGGAAAAGTGTGTGTGTGTGTGTGTTTGAGTGGCCGAGTGGCTATTGTGGAGCGATGTGGAGTTGGGAAGTTTCCGATACTTACAGTTCGAAAGCGGAGCGGAAAAGTTAGCGCGGTTTCCTAGGACATTCGGTCGGCATTGTTTGCGATTTATTGGCAGCGTGATAGCAGAGATAATGATTATTTATTATTCAACGTTTCGTTATCGATTGCCGTGCAGCGTTTTCGGTGTACCTGTTATGTAGGGAAAACGAATGCGAACGCAAGCGTCTTAAGAACATGACGGACACTAACGACAGAGTTCCGGAAGCCAATCCGAACAATCGGATCGGAGCGTGCCATGACATACTCTAGCGGCTCTAAGCACATGCGACCCGGTTCTCACTCATCTAATCCGGTTAAGATTCTTTATGATAACATTACCGGGTGGAGATTTGAGCCACTCAATTATCGGTCCGCGCCCGGTAAAAGATACGGCGGAATTAAAACGTGAGCCGTCACTGAAAACACGCTAATTAGAATTCATCGCACGTAAAAGTGAGCGTTTTCGCCGTTCGATTGGCAGTAAGCGCTTCATTTCTCCGCGTGACGAACGAGACTCGATGGAAAATTCGCGCTCGAAGTTGCGCATCGCAGGCAGGTGATGGGATGAAAAATACGTGCGAAAAGAATCGAAGCGAATCAGAAACAAAAAAACACGGGCAATTTGAGAGACTCCACGTTCCGCGATCGAAACGGAAGCGTTCCCGCCGGCCGTTCTCATTCGATCACTTTCATTAGCCCGGATTCGTGGTCGGGCGGTTAGTTTGTCACTTTCGACGCCCGGACCCGAGTGGTGGCGCGAGTTTGATTTGTGAGCGGGAAATTTGTCACTGTCACCGGGACCAGTTGTTTCGCGTATGTTGTACACCATTCTGCTTCTTTTTTTTAAGTTTCGTTACTTGTTTCTCAGTTAATCCATCAATGGCTGTCATGATTGGGCTGTCGAACGTGTCGCCTGACAGTACCTGTTTAAAGGTATTGGGACTGGAGTAGGTTTCCGTTTCGTACGAGTTATTGGTCATTGTTCGAAAGCTCGTCGGGTGATTTTGGAGTGTCATCTATCTGCAGATTACACTGTGATCTTCGCCTTCCGGCCGAGCAGCGATGTATGTGTGTGCAGCTTAGTAGCTATTCGATGGAACAGCGCGTTTGGTTGGAGTTGTTTAAAGATATTCGCTCACTTGGATTAAGCCAGGGGTCGGCAAGGTCAGCTCCAGGAAACGAATGTTTGGAGAGGGTTTCAAAATATAAAAACAAATATTTGGCTATTCAAAATGTTTCTTTGCAGATTTGTAAATCATTAATTAAAGTTTTAACACTATTTAACAGTACATGTAAGCATCGAGGAGTATTAAAAATCATGAAAAGCATACGTCCAACGATTGCGTTCAATATTTGAAAAATCATTTACGGACGGATTTTCATGAAATGCGGTTCGAATGTTTAGAAAATATTCTAGTTTTGGTGTTGGAATTATTTGTTTATTCAGAAAGTTCCCTCTAGTTCTCACTGTGCTCCTTTTATTTACATTCAATGGAACGTCCGTCAAAAATAAAACCTGAATAAGAGGTTATTTTATATGAAATAGGATACGACATGTGGGAAAAAATTGTCGGACGCATCTGTCAGATGTTCTAACAGGGGCAAGATTTCAAGATTTTCTGATGAATACCGTCAATGGAGAAAGAGCAAAAACATTTTCGTTTAGAGCATAAACCAATATAAATAGCTTCATTCAGTTGGATGGAAGTTGGATACACAAGTGTGCCGACCCCTGAGTTAAGGGATTATGTCATTCCAAGCTTTAACCAATCTAAATCCCACGGCTAAGCATGACATTGTTGGTCTATTGTTGGTGTGCATGAAACGGCAGCAAGTCTAGTGGTGAATGTAAAAACCATTCCAGACGATTGCTGATTGCAATGCTGATGATATTTTCGCTGAGCCTCGATTATTCCTAGTGTGAAGAAAAAGGAGGCAGTTACATGTACGGACCAAGTGCTGAATTCTTAGAAGAAGTATAAACAAATCAAAATTAGGACACGAAGCTATTCAAGAGAGCCTTCCATAGAGTAGAATTAAACTGACACTGATGGTACGTCGTTTCTAATCAGTTTTCCAGTGCCAGCAAATGACTCATGTACATAGCAGTATAAATGCATGATCAGTTCAAGGCCCGAAGCGTTTCTGCGAAGTGTACAATCATGTATAATAAAATGAACGGCCGCCCTAATGGTTCCATGAATACGAACCAAAAGAAGACGTTGGATTTCCGAAAGAAGCTACCCGGTTGCGCTGTGTCCCTGCATCTATGGCCCTATCTGCCGCCACGTGGCATTGACACTAAAGTGCCGCGTTCAAATATTCATCCCGGCTCTAATAATGCGATTGGAATTCGCAAGCGGCGAGAACTTTTCAATCTCCACCAGCGTCATCGCCTCCGCCCTTGACAGAAGGTGCCTCGAAACAAAGCCTATCCGGCCGAACTATGCCTGTGGGTCATCCTTGCCGGTTCTTTGACCATCCAGCCCTGCTCTCTTTTCTTCCCCGGAGGTGGCACAATTTGAATTATTTATGTAACATGCTGCCGGAGCAGCCAGCGGAGCAAGCAAACCGAACGAGAACGTGCGGCAAAAGCCGTCGAGTTTTTTAACCTCCCTTCCATTTGGGTTGTGCCGCGCGATCGAACGTGATAACGTCAAAAGTGAAACTGGTTTTTCTTCGCGAGCGCGCGCGCGCCCCCAACGGTGGCCCAATTTGAATTCTGTGCGTCCCCGCGCGTCTTGAGCCTAGACGTCTGGGGCAGGGGGCGCGCGTTCGTGTGTCAAAAACGCGGAAATAGATTGCTGGCGGAAAGGGGTCGTGCCAGCGGCTGTCGCTGGCAGGAGTGGGTGGGCGCGTACTGGTGTGTTAGTGAAATTGTCTGGGCTGGCCGAATCGGGCGAAGATCCCAGTGGTGCTCATGCCTATACACACGGCCAAGACTTGGGAAGCAAAAGAAAGGTTTCGTTGCATGCAAACTGTCGGGGGTTTGACCCATGTCCATGATAAGATCTTGCTAAACTTCCAAACGTAGACAGGGTGTGCGTTTCCAGATTGAACCGAAGGATTGTCGATTACACGGCAAAGGCTGGAGGCAGCTGTGCACAACGTAGAAGGGATTCAGGAAGAAGCCCAAACGTGATAACGAACAAGCCTTTGTTATGTATGGCATATTAGGAATCGCTCGAGATTATCTCGTATCCTGCGCTACAGAACGCAATGCAGATTCGGTTTGAACATACTTTTTCAATTACTACCATGATTCAATTACTACCAATCCTACGGCAATGCTGGTTCGACGCTTATGGCTTCACTTACAAATTAAGGTAAAACCGGTTTGTTGGCGACTGCCTGCACGGTTGACCGTGCAGGTGTTGGGGACCGAAACCCCAATGCGAAACAAATCCGAAGCGGTTCAACAATGCCCCTAATGGTTCGATAGGGTTTATCGTTCGGCTGAATCTTGCGGATGTGTTGTGTTTGGCAATGGTTCAGTTTGGTTCGGTTTGTCGAGCCTAGGACAACTTTAGACATTACTATCTGAGCTATTGAAGTTCCTTTTCCGCTGTGTTTAGATTTTCTATTTGAAAAGCAAAACAAAACCACAGCAAACATTATCTTAAGTGTGTCTACGTTTGAATGATTTGAATATTCAAATGCACCGGATAAGAAGAAGATGTTTCTAGTTCCAACAAGGCAACTTCTGAGCCATTTGTCGTCCTTCACGTTATCGTCAGCGCTGCTAGCTAATTTTGTTGGCATAAAACGACTTTATCCGCTTGAAAGATGACTCTCACCTACCTACGTAGCATGATTAGAATAAGCTTTTCATCGGTAAACACATTCTTTTTGCATTAGGGATTACAGCGGATTGTAAATACATTTTAAAAAACTTCGAAAGCCTTGGGGCATCGACATGCAAATGCAATATGATACAAGAAGTGATCATAACAATGACTGTTTGCAAACGGCAAAGCGAGAAAAAAATAATCAATAAATCCGAATCTCTTCATTTCACAGCTCGGCGTTACATTGAATTATTCATAGTGTGGAGGCTGGCAGCTAGAATTCAATATGGAAATTAGGCCCAAAACGAGAGAGAGAGAGCACAACTCAAAACGTGCCACATTCTGCCACTGACGCGGGAAGATGCCTGAAAGACGAGCCAATACACACAAAAGAAAGTACTGAAAAATGGAAAGAAATAATAATAAAACGATCCCTGTCAAGCAAAACGATGGTGTTGTTTTGATTACAGCTTCATGGCTTTTTTTTCTTTGGTTCTGTGTTTGTGTTTGCCACCGTTTCTAGCGTGGTCTAGCGTTGGCGGGCATCATCGTCAGCAGCAGCAGCAGCAGCAGCAGCCGCTTGGAAAAGTCAACGGTGGCCAGCGAGAAAAGTCCCGCAGCTATTGACGGAACAAGTGCCTTTTTTTTCGCTGTACTCTCAAGTTACGGCTGGCAGTAGGCGTAATTTTTGGCAGCAAGCGACTCCCACGGTTTTTTAGCGAAATATTTGAACATTGCTGGCTTCGAGTGCGCTAGTAGGCTATGGAACGAAAAGAGCTCGAGCTAATGGAGGTTTAAAGTTATGACACTATCGTCTGGCTAGGATTATTGTAATACTGTCCGCGCTCCTCATACTGACCCTCACCCACCACGGTTCGAACATAAATGCCTTTGATCGTCCAATAAAGAGTCGTCTCGTTATGATAACTTCCTTTCCAATTCGCTTCATCATTCGTTTCAGCTGCTTTCAATGGGCTGCTCCGTTAGGGTATTTTGGGCACATTGGGGGGTGAGCCACGAGTGGATCAACCCTCGAACCGGCTCGACTTGACCTCGAACTTCGTGATCGCCCTGTCAGATACCGCTAAGCAAAGCACTCGATACACAAACGCACACACGTACACACTATCATCCTAACGAGGCCGCACGTGTTACGAACTAGTTTCGCCCGGGGGGTCAGTCAGCAGTTTGCTATTTTTCCGCTCTCCGGCGATCTCCACCCCGAAGGTAGGTGCTTCGTAAAACTTCTGCTCCAGCTCGCAGCGCCCGGCGTGAAGTGAAATGTCATCGGAGATGATTGAACTCGAACGCGGGCCTCAATCGCGCGGCTCGCGAACGATGCGCAGCTTTCGCGTACGCGCACCTTGAGAGCGTAATTACGTTTTCCAACCGGCACGGAACAACGGAACGGTTGTTTGGCTGGAGCCACACGCGGGTAAGACACCTCGAGATCGCATGTTGCCTTCTTCGCTGGCCACCGGTTGACCCGGTGAGGCTAACTTTCTCAACTCTGTTGCTATCTGTCTGTTTCACGTGAGTGTTCTCTTCCGCGCATCCCGCTCAATCGCATTGATTGAATTGTGTGTGTGCGCGCACGTGCTGTCGGCTTCGTAGCTTCGCTGGGGGAATGCTTTTCCCACTGCCGAAGAAGTCCCGGCAGCATCCGGTCGCAGACAGGGTGAGATTGCGGTTTTGTGCGAAGAAATTAATTCGTACATGAATGCGCCCGGCCGATGACCGTCGTGGCGGGAATTGTTATGAGCGGGTACGGGCAAAAAGGTAATGAAATTTGCTCCGCTCGCTGCTCAGTCATGTTGGCAGCATGAAGCTAACCGTTCCCGGAACGCCGGGCCCGGTCCGTGGAATGTCCGTCAACTGTACTTGGCAGCGGTTCATAATCATTCGGTTTGAGGGAAACAAACACGTTGAGAACCGGGGTTTTCCACGATGTGATTCTCATTTATGTCCTGTCCTTCGGTCATTGCTTTGTTCGAGATGGAAAACTATTGACGACAATTTGTTGGAAAGATTCGAGATTCTTTGAAACGAATTAGGAGATTTTTGGAAAGGGTTTGACGTGGGTAGCACGATTGAAGTTGCGGTTTTTTTTTGTAGAGGGTTTTCAAAACGCTACAAAACACGGGCTGACGTTTAACTGTTCCCTGGTCCGTGTTCAAAAACTAGTGTGTGAAAAAAGCATTTAATATAAAAATGAATTACTCATGCATGAGGAGACAATGAACATTACAAACAACAGCTAAGACATAGAACATAACTATTTTTAGTTTGGCTATTAAAGAAGAATAGACCCCACAAGAATAGACCACGAGATGCCACTATATTTGCACTAGAAAAATCATCGCACAAGTTGTAAAGTGGAAGACTTTGTTCTTTTTATGTATTTAGTTGTTCATTTTCTGATGATTTTCCCCTGGAATGGCCTATACGCTTTGAACGACATTGAATCTGGAATGGTTTAATGTCTCAAACCTGTGTACACACTTACTGAACGCAGGCAAAAAAACAGCACAGCGGTCAAAAAGGATGAGTGATTAGTCCTAAACTCAATATCCTTACCTAAACTCAAAAAATTGGCCCCAAGTAAATTAAAAAAAATCTAAGACTCTACTTCTAATCCTCCAATAGCGTCAGGCGTGTCGAAATGCTTGATGGAGGGATGGGTTGTCTCGTTACAGGGTAATGATTAGGAGCAGATTTGTTTCCCAATGTTCTACACTGCTAAAATTCCATTCTTAAAAACATCGTCCATATCACCCAATGTTTATGAAACATACACCAATTGCACACTTTAGCCCTCCCAACAAGGTAGCTAACAAAGATACAGCCATTCATTTTCGGAGCATTTCAAAAAAAATACATTTGCAAGAAAAACAGCTACATGATATACCAAGGAATTCCTCCCAGTATCGAGATTCGGATGATCCTAACGAAATGATTCGGATATCGGCTGTTTACGGTTTCGGAGTAAACTCCGGTGAAAAGTTGGTTTTTTATGGTTATTGAGTTTACAGGCAATGACTTGAAGTGATATCCTGCTTTTCTACGAACACTCAGTCGTAGGCTTAAGGAGAACTCAGCGTAGCTCAAATAAATTGCTGTGGTGTAAGTGGTTCGCAGTTTGATTACAGACAGTAAATATTGGTATTACGAAATTTCGGACGGAGAAATTTAATTTTAAACCTAGACTCTTGTTCAAACGCGAAAACCCAACAAACCTATTCGAAAGGTTTTTTTGAACAAAAAATTTGCACTATTGTTTTGGCCTCTAGGCGACCACCGCACACAAAAACACTGCTAGGTCACTATCGAGCGAGCGAGCTGGTCATAAATAGTAGCCACAAATCGGCTTATGAAGGTAGCTGCGGCGTACCAAACTCGACCAACAAAACAAAAACTCAATTTAACTGCGATTTTTCTCTACCGAGTGGTCCTTTTTTCCTCCTCTCTACTGACACCGATTTTCGCATTTTGGTGTTCAAGTTTTCCATAGAGATGAACGCAGAGCCACCGGGAGCCGGATGTGGCATAAATTTATGATGTTCGCTCGCCCACCTCGACACAGAGGGCAATTACTAATTACCGGCCAATTATCGTATACCTCAACACGGTCGCTATATTCAATTTGGTTAATGGTGAGCCACATTTTTCCAGTGTCGCTTTTTAATTGACCGGCGAATGGTGGGCAGTGATGTAATATAGGCGGTGCAAGATTGTACGTTGGCCATGTTTGTCCTGCTCATGGACGGTCAGTATCAGTATCAAAAGCTTTGATCCGTTTTTTTACAATTTCGCGTAAGTCAATCCAAATCTGCTCACTACAACTTCTCCAACGCAGTGAATCTTCCTTCGCACGTACACCCCGAAAACACTCAATCATCCCTAATCCGGTAGCGTCAAGCTGCCGGGCGTGTAAAAACTTCCGCTCATTCAGATCACCGGAAGGCTAATGAAGTTTTCCTCCACCGCGGCGTATCTCTGCCACGCTACACGCTCGGTTGTTCAACAACGCCGTGATCCGGGGTGGGTCTAGCGCCGGATTCATTCTTGCGAGATGTCATTCACCGTTTCGTTTTGGCCGGAAGTTCGAATGTGTAGATACAACGGAGCCGAGAACCAACCGGCACGAGCCAAGCCACCACAGTCGGTGACAGGAGGATGTTCCTGCAGGCGTTGATTAAAAATGCCCCGGCTGATACCAGTCACAGTTACATCATGGCATGCCATGGATGTGAGGAGGGATGAGCTTGGCTTCGGCGCGAAATGTTGCGCTCTCACTCTTCCTCTCTCAGATGCTCCTAGAAACGGTCTGCCAGGAGCTCACACAGCTGACGAGACACCGGTAATTGCTCATAAGCTGCCGCACATCGCTTGACGAGGTTATGTCAGGAGTTCGATACGTTCACACGTGTCGATGATAGTGGAACACGGTTATGCATACGGATGGTACTGCATGCCGGTTGACACCACTTCACCACTCTCTCAGAGGGCAAAACCCTGAACGGAATTGACATATTTTTTTCGCCGAAAGAGCTGAAGTTTGCGATTTACATGTTTCAGTAATGCATGGATCCTATTTATCACGTAACATTATTTGCTTGTTTTGATACGCAACAGCTGAGGAGGTCTAGAGTATGCTGCTCTCTTGTGTGCGTAACATTTTTTTAGGTATGCAATTTTGTTATTTTCATCTGAATTTCTTCGAAAACTTTCATTTCAATTTAAGTGTAAAGATTGAATTATTTACACTTAAAGTCAGTAGAATCAACAAAATAAAAAAGCTTTTTTTGCTTGGAGAAGGGCCGAAAATCATTGCGGTACAATAGAAAATCTGTTTAACGATACAGACAATATTTTCGGTTACATGAACTAGCAGGAAAAATGCTTATAACATAAAATATTAATGTAGGAAACCTTGCACGATCTTGATGATGACGTCGTCCTATTGTTGGTAGCTTTTGAAAACCTCAAAAACTTTAAAACAACAATTATTTCAAAACTAAGAAAGTTCGTTAAAGGAATATATCTGCCGATAATTTAGGGTAAAACCGTAATTAATAGAAGTTTTCACCAGAGGCTCTAGTGTGATAAAACTCCTTGTATCTCTTGTGTAAGGTCCTTTCGATTTTGAGTTTTATCTCTTCCGCGAAACATAAATGGTTGAAGCCTGTTATACTTCTTGTTTATCGAACATTCCCTATATCTTAAACCAAACAAACAAGCATAATGAGGAGTTAAAAATGTACGCTCAAAACTTCTCCATCCACTGCAGGACCTTAACTTAAAGGCCGCCCACATCGCGTCAGCAATTATGGGAAAGTTTGCGGCACTCCGCCCTTCCGTCGTGTAGTAATAGCGATGCGTTTGATGTCGGATCAAATTATTATCCACCATACTTTGCTAATTTGCCTTCAATCGAAAATGATAAAGTTTAGGTAGCGCAAATAACCTGCACAGCTGCTAGCTTCGGCCGGGACGTGTTGCTGTAGCGTGCCTATTCCCGGGGCGTAGAGCACTTTCAGCGAACCGCAACCGACCCACCGGTCCCGACGAAACTAGCCGACCTTTCGGCGAGCGCATCCCACACTTCCCGGTTGTGCGCGGGAATATGATTTACTCGATAATAATAACACGAAACTTTCATTTTTCCGTTCCGGGCACGGACCGGGCGTAACTTTTGTGTCCGCTTTGTGCGAGGGATTGCGTGCGGGAACTGATTACTGCACGCTGTTGCTGCTGGTACTGGTACTGGTACTGCTGCGGCTACTCCTGCGAAAAGGACCTCCTGCTCGCACATTACCATAAAAGGGATGTCCGGACGGCGTAGTTTATCCAGTTCCGGGCCCCCGGCCCGACCATTAATTAAGCAATTCATTGACGTTCGGCTAATAGTGCGCCTTTTCTCCCAGCGGGAACTGTGTGCAGGGCGTGAAAACCGCAGCCCGGCTAAGCGATCCAATAAAAGTCAGATGTTCGGCTTTCCGGGGCCTGCTCGCATCCGGGTGTGCCTTCGAGTGCTTATCCCCCAAAACCGACCGATCCCCCTTGTGTGTATGCGCCAATGATCCATCGGTGTCTCCCGGTGCTGGTGCCGGGTGAAGGTGGAAAATTCAATTATAACTTTCTCCACCGGAGCGACGAAGAAAAATACCTCCGAGCAGCGATTCGAGCTGGTGCCCCAAAATTCGCCGACGGGGTCAGCACGGGAGCACCTAAACGTGTTCCCGGGCACAGTAGTTGCGGTCGTAATTAACTTTCACAGATGATTAGGGCTTAGGTGAGAGGATATTTTTCCTTTGCCGGTTTATTTTGCACGTCCTTAGAGCAAGCCACCGGTCGTTCCTTCGGCAGCGGCGGCTCCATCACAAGGAGCAACCGGAGCATCTGGAGCGTCATCTGGTCGCTCTGATGTGCCTCTCAAAAGGATGACTAACGAGCCCGTCTCGAAATTGGACGACGTCGGGCGACAACCTGCCCGTTCCATTCTTCCCTCGTCCGGACGCGCCAAACAAATCCGTTCCATCAATCGATTTAACCTGATTAGACCCCACCCCGGACGGATTTCGAGCGGATCTCTCAGCTTCCCCTCAGTTCACAGACTGAGGATTGCGCCGCCAGGGCGAAGATTTTCCTCCAACATCCCGAGTCACGTTCGCTGGCGCCTCTTTTGTCTTATGCCGGGATCAGTTTGGTTATCTTTATTGTTTCTACTCATTAGCGCCTATGCCTGTGCCTTGCGGGTACGGGACGGACGCCTATGTTTGCGTTCGAGGCAAAGCAACAGCCGCCGAAACAAAAAAAAAAAAAGAGAGAACGAGCACATCCCGGCAAAAGTTGTGCCTTTTGTGCAGTACGCTCAGGCCCATCTTTTGCCCATTATTTGCGATAAGATGATCGGCTTTGTTCGTTATTGTTGGATGATTAGACGAATAATGATGGAAAACAACATCATACAGGCGAGACAGAAAAAAAACCCAATCTCCAATGCTCCCCGTTCGTAAGTACGATCGCTAGATTGGATAACGAAGCCGTGAATTGTTTTACGCCGCCAGAAATAGCTTCCCCGAAGTGATGACAATACCATTTCTTTTCAGATTCTTCACAGCAAACCCTCCGCTTCTGTCATGCTTCGGTTCTGGGAAAGAACAATGAATTGAGAAATATCGCGAATGAAATGAAAAGTGCGCCCAAGCACACACATACACACTGTCAGTCATTTCCATCGGGAACGTTACCGGCGGTAGGAAAAATCTTTGAAAATTATGCCAGCCCGGCATGAGACGCTGCCTCACTTGCAGGCGCTGCTTCCGTGTACCGAGAATAAGCTGCCAATCATCGGTTTGATTGAATCTTCTGCCACCGCCGCCGGCCGATCGGACGATCGAATCGAATTATTTCCTCTTCAGCCGTGCGGTAGGGCCTGGTGAATGCGAACGGTAAGCGGCGACTACCGAACATAAAGGGAACATGAATAAATGAAGCGAAGATAGTCGAAGCGTGAAGCAGAATGCCGGCCACAATTCAAACCAGCGGTGGATGTGAGCACTGTTGCGGCCGAATGTTGCGCTGTACCGAATTCTAACTTGTGTCGTGATTTTGTGTGTACAGTTTTGAGGGTTCTACGAGCTTTCAAGGAGACAGGAATAGTTAGTTCAACTTAACTCTTGATGAACTCATAAGGTACGACAAATAGGGTGTAATTGTGTTATATTTCAGCAAGTTTAGAACATAGATAATAAAAAAAGAATACTAATAGTACATAATAGTAATTATAAGAATAACCTTATTAAAATAAGGTCTGGAGATATAACTTATGATTAAGACTTAAGGTTTAACTTTGATTTACATAACATCTTAAATATAATTTACTGTGTTACTTCGAATACGAAAGTAACTATTTCGGAGAAGTCAATCTTATGCCGACCCCTGTCCAGGGATACAAAACTTCAATTATAACTTATTCAATTATAACAGGTTCAAGGCAGGAAAAATCACTAAAATTTATTTGCTTAAATAATTATCAGAAATAGCCTATGCATACTTGCGACACTTACAAGTTTTTGTTTTATTTTTTGAAAATTTTTAGATTTTTTTTAAAATTTGTTGCAGTTCTTGAAGTGTGCAGAAACATAGCAGAATATCAACAAAACAGAACGGTACAGTTAACATAATTATTGCTCATAAATACTACAACTTTAGTTTTCAATTTCAATAAAAAAAAAATGCAATGTTTCTGCCTAGAGTTTCGAGTATCGAGACTTAGTAGCAGCATACAGTGGAGACTTTGCGGAGACGAAGTAGAAGATTACGCTAGGTGCCGGAGACAATCCTGCAAATACTTCTAAACTATGCAAATGTTTTCGTTTACTTTACTTCCATTTCGCTCTGGTTAAGCAAACAAAAAGGCGTCAAAATGATCAAACGGGAACGGTAGTGTAGTTCCTGAGCAAGGTACCAGTAATCCGGTACCCGGACGATCAACGCGTACCGAACGCGGTGCGTTCGTTTCGCCAGCTCAAATATCAAATATCGTTCACCCACGCTGCCAACAATACGAAGAAGAAAAACGCCAGAACGTTACCCGAGAGCACCGGAATGATTTCTCAATTTCATTTGCCGGGCCCCGATAGGAAGTGGCACTTTGCAATCGTCCCCTTTCCCGCGGTCGCTACCGTCCATTTGAAAACCGACTTCGCCTCACCGTAGGCTACTTCCATTGTGGAGGCTATTAGCTACCGTGGAGGTTCAATTGAACCGGAAGTGGGCGAAAGGTAGGCGAAACCCGGTACCCAGAACCCGGCAAATTCGCAAATGTACCGAACGAAGCCGATAACGGCTCATTTGGAGGTCGTCCACGGCGGACGAACGAGTTACAGCACGGGCAATTATGGGGTTTTCCTTCCCGGCTTCGATTTGTGACTTCGAAGGGCCGAGACACTGGTTTCGAGCGTTTGCCAGTACCCTCCGGAAGGACATTTCGCCGGCGAAGGTGTAGGCTCGCGTAGGCTCTAATGGCGCGGCGTGGTCGCAAGTGGTCGCCAATAAGAACCCAAACGTTCCCAAAAGCGATGAACATTATGCAGCGAGAAGTGGGCGAGAACCCACCCCCGGGGCAATATGAAATTGCCTCAAGCGCATTGTTGGAACCCTTGTTAGCCGAAGCGTACCGTATGTGTTTAGAATTGGCCCGGTTCTTGGCACGAGGATGGACCGGAATTCCAAAAGGCACTTGTGTTTTATATCCTCCACTGCTCGTACGATATCTGTGCTGTGTGAGACTAGGTGCGGGACTCTATGTGTAGCTATGTCTGCAGTTTGGTACCTTAAACTGGGCTTTAACCGTTGCTTAGCGTTTCTATTACGGTTTGAACGGAAACAGATTAAGACTTGGCACATACGCGCGCTCCCTTACAAGAGGATCGCCCATTAAACGAAACAAACCCGAGTGTCGGAGATTTATCGTGTCTAGTGGGCCCACGTGGGAGCGGTTACACGTGTGGCTGATGGAAGCGCCATTAATGTCACGTCCAGTGGGCATAAAAATGCACTCGATTAGGTTGAAGCTGTCTGAGGACACTGATTTGCGTTCATCCCAATGGACTGCCCCAATGCAGGGATCTAATTGGCGAACTTTAAATCCCTACGTTACACACACACGCGCGCGCCACACGAAGTCTTAAAGTTGTTAAAAGTTTTCGCCTCAGCGCTAAACCAGCTAAGCCTTGGTTTCGGCTGTGGTGTTACTTTCCTCGATCCTCGGTGCAGAACGCGCCAGAAAAGTAAAACAAGTTCGGCCGTTGTTTATGTGGCAGGAGGAGGGTGGTGCGTTGCGACGCTTGTTTCATTCCCGGGGCGATTTTATTGTGCAAACGCCCCCTCCGACCAGCAACGGGTAGCTACGGTTTTCACAGCATATTGGATTTGTTTTTCGGTATCATCTGTTGTCTGTGCCGCACACGCAGCACGGAGGCGTTGCGTCAACATTCGAACGACCGCAAGAGGTTGAGTTCGGCAAACTTTTGTTTCTTTTGAAAATAGGAAAAATGAAAGATTAACAGGCGCGAAAAACAAATCGAAGGCAGAGGAAGTTCTTGAAAAAGTTTGAGAAAAAGCGGGGGTTAAATGCAATACGTGCAAATGTATCGTTCGCAGGAACGATAAACTTCAAAGGGAGATATTTCTGAGCCCCCATTCAATCGTAACAGGTTACTGAGTACGGCCAGTTTGTTTTGGAATTTCAGCCGCCAGCCGTTTGGGGAGTAATTTACTTGTAGAAGAAGCGACTTAAAGTTGTTTTCTTTTTTTCTTTATGAAGACGTATGCAGTGGCGGATCAAGGCGTATGGAGGTCCTAAGCGGATGGAAGCGATTGGTCCTTTATTGTCCTTATAGGTTATAATTATGACAGAAGTTGTAAGAAATAGTGAAGAGTTTGCGTAAATGCTTGAAAACATTTAGATATTTTGTAATGTTATCGATTCCATATCTTATCCTTATCGGAGCCTTACCGGAGCCTTGTCGGAAACTTATGCAGAGAACCTTATCAGAATCTTATCGAGACCTCATCGAAACCTTATTAGAGGCTTAACGGTATCTTTTTGGATCCTTATTAGAGCCTTACCGAAGCCTTATCGGAACCTTATCAGAGTCTTATCGGAATCTTATCGGAACCTTATCGGAGTGTTATTATTTTAGATCCTTATCAAAACCTTATCGGATTATTATTAGAGCCTTATTGGAACCTTATCGAATCCGTAACAAAGCCTTATCGAGACCTCATCAGATCCTAATTAGAGGCTTATGGAAACCTTATCGGATTCTTATCAGAGCCTTGTCGGAATCTTATGTATTGGATCCTTATTGAAGCTAGATCGAAACCTTATCAGAGCATTATCGGAACCTTATCGCAACCAAAAATTTGTTCATCCATACCATTTCTTAAAAGTCCGAGACTCCTTTGAACTCGAGACCTTACATGGGGATAAAATGAATGTTAAAAATGATCTGAAAAATATTTCAAGATCTGACAGTTGACATCATATTTCGTAAAACGCTGGAAACTTACTTGTATACCCAATAGTTTGGACACTACATTTTGGCTGTCTTCGCACAATTTTAAAGTGGCGGATATTGCTTAAATATTTAAAATAGTTTTTTTTCTCGCATCCACTATACTCATTCAGACGAAGCCACTCGCTCTCTCCTATCGCGATGTATCCTTGACGAACACAGTGAAATATTATGCTGATTTCATTTCATTTTTATCATCTTTCAGAGGCAATCTTTGCACGATGTCATACATTATGATACCGGGCGATGAACACATTAAACTCACGGACATTCCCCAGCGACCGGTTATCCTTCCGGTTCAGCTCATGAATAAATTTATAAGGGAATGGGAAAATAAATATCACCCGTCTCGCACCACGCAGCCAACGAAAATGCAGCAATGCCAGCGCGTACAGCATCCACCCGTCCACAAACTCCGTCTCTCACTGCGTGCGAGTCAAGCGGCGCGATTTGCTGATTGGAATCAATGGAGCAGCCGAGAAAGAAGCACTCCGGCATACAACTACGAACCAGTCGATTTGATTAGCCAGCGAGCGCGTTCCATAAAGTGTTTTACTACCCAGGGCCCGGCCGGCGATAAAATCCTCGTCATATTTCAGACACGAAATAAAGCGAACGGGCTCGCGTGCAAACGAAAGGCTTTTGATTACAGGCATTAGCGCTTGGTGCAGACAATGGACCGAACGGCTTTGATGTGGAAGGTGGCACCGCCCTCGCCAAGGCCGATGTAATTTGCTACTCGATTACACTATTATCACGACGAGCGCATTGATAAGGGCTTACCGATCGGAGCGGCTTGCTCTGATTGACACTTATTAATTTATGTGCGGAAGAAAGTGCGCCCGGCCGGCTGGGATGGCGTCGGAAAATTCGACGAAAATTTTTCACGACGTTAATTAAGTTCGTAGCGTGAGGCCCGGACCAGCAACAGCAAACAAGCGAAAAAAAAAACCCCAGGACCAGGTTTCTTTCTTCGCTGCGAAGAAGAATTAAGTAAACCCGTAATAGACGGGACAAGCGGCCATTGGTTGCCCGCAGGAACGCCACCACCCACGGGCGTTGTGATCGTTTAAGTCCTGCCGTTTAATTGCCAGAAACATTGTCCAGCCCGTCCGGCAGTCATTTACGCTTAATGAACACATCTAGCTTCATCACGGAACCGTCCCGTCCCGTCCCGGTCACCACGCGTCACTGTCCGTGCGTCCGGCTAAGCGGGATAAAAATAACCGCCGGATCCCGCTGGCGGCGCTGCAGCGGCAGCGCCGTTCCTGGTGATTGATTTGACAAAATGTCGTAAAGATTAATATTAAATTCCGAGAAGATTTGCCACATCCGCGGCTTTGCCCGCGCGGAAATGTGATTCGAAATTTCCACCGCGACAAGTGGCTTCCCATTCGGTCGCTTCGGGCGCGGACCTTCGGACTTTTCAATCAAACGGAGCCTAAAAAATGTCTGAAAAGTTACGACGAAAAATACAAAAATGCCTGAGCAAATTCCTTTGCACGCGAACGTTCCCAAAATCGAGGCACACAACAGAAAAAAAACACGTTAAATACTCGACCATAAACAGGGGACAGAACATAATAGAAGGAATGTCTCGGAAATGAAAGGACATCCGCATTAAGGATTCGTCGTGGTGCGCGTGCGACACAGATAATCACGGCGAACGGATGTGCACCGTTGGGTTGGTCGTTTTTTTTTGCTGGTGTTGTTGCTTTTCAAATGATGTTCCTGTGCATCCGAATTCTTGATTATCCCCGTACTTGCACGCACCAGCAAAAAATAGAGGCCGAAATAAAATGGAGGGATGAAAAAAATCCCATTAAAAATAGGAAAGGCATTTTAGGTCAAGCCTGTTGCTAGTTTGACCGACCCGTAACGTCCTTTTTGGTGCGCGGTGTTGTGAAGGGATTTTATTTCCCTCCCCTCCCACACTAATTTGTATGGTGAGCGCACTTAAATTAAAGGGACGGCTTTGATTGTGAGCAATTTACGATTGGTAATGTTTTAATGTTTTATTTATTTTGTTCGAAGCGCTTGGAGTGCTGGTTTTCAACTGTAAGCCTCTGGAGATCGAACGCGTTCGAGCCGGAGAACTCTCGGAAGGTTAGAGTTAATGTTTATCAAGCAGCTGCCGGTTTGATTTTCTGTCGTGAAATGAGCAAGTAAGCGAGTAATAATGAGATTATTAGGACGCGGAAATGTTTACTATCGGCCAATTTAAACATTTTAGTCAAATTATGCATGTCAAGCAGCTGAAATCAAAGCAGGCTGTGCTAGAAAACTAAACTTGTTTACTTTTAGCCTACCAGTGACATTAGGCAATATATGATTTTCACTAAATGAATAACTATCAGTGGTTTTAGAATTAATTAGAAATCTTTTTTTTTGTACTATAAAATTAAAAAAAAATTACATATTTTTACATATTTTTAAATTATGAATACTTATCAGATCGTTTTCATAAAGTATAAAACTTGCAGTTTTTAATATGAAGGAAAATGGGAGGAGTCAAACAAGCTGATTGCAGCTATCAAACAGTCAATGGAAGCTTCATTATATCTCTTCCAGTTTCATTAAAACTTTCGCTCGTTTCCAATAATTTGCAATAAAACATTAAACTAAAAATTCTAGATAAACGAACAGTGTTGCACTATATTGACAAGATTACAACAAAAATAGTCTCTCGATCAAAGATGTGGTTTTGTTGCCTCCGTTTTCCGATCGCCGGTGTTAGCTTGTTCTCGCTGAAGAGAAAGCAATTTGCATACTCCCTGGCGATGGAGGCGCCCAGTTGTCAACACGAAATGGGAGTTTTCACGCCTTCTTCTCGCTTGAATTAATAATGACAGATCATCAATATCGCTTCATCAGCCATCAGCCGGCCGGTTTGCGCGGTTGTCTTCTTGTATCGTGGCACGCTCCGCCGCGTCTCGCCCAAGGGTGGCTGGCAGGGCGATAATTAATCTGATACCGCGTTTCGGCAGGTGCAGAATACATTTCACCAAACTAGCTACTCCCAGCGTTGAGTAGATTATCGAAAACGCCCAACGGTGGGCCACTGAAGCGGATTGTGGTGACACCGTATAATAATCAACTCTTCAAAGTGTTAGCGTGAGGCCCAGCCGGCGTCGCCGAGGGGGCGGAGATCTAAGAAACTGGGCCCAAAATTAGACGATCTGTTGCGGGATTAATTAGACGCTGCTACAAGGACACTTCGCAGCTATCGGATCTGGAATTGCGCACTGGAAATCAAACTTTGCGATCGCTTGCGATGTAAATAACATTTAAACACCTTACGCCGATTATTACTGCGTAAGACGTTATCACTTTTTACAAGTTCCGAGTTTTGCTAATCAAATTTTACAGATGTTTAAGGAATACTTGGAATGTGCTGCTTTTGTAGTGATTTCTATGCACATTTCATGATTGTAATTCTATGGAAAACATTTTTCACATTATGATTGCGGTTTTTTTAGAATTTCATGCCACTTTTGACGCATGATGTGTCTCAAAAGCGTATTTGACACCATTGAACATTGAAGCACTATTCTTCGAAGTTCTCAACTTCGCCGGTACTAAGACACTGGTAACAGAAGAAAAAAAGACGTTTCGCCACCACACCATACCAGCCGGATGCGAATATGCCACGGCGACGGTCCACGATTTCCCCTGCACAGCATGGATGGCATGGAATGTAAAGAGATCAATCTGAATAAAACATCGCAACAAAGCTGCCCAGAATTCCGGAGAAACGGAACTACCGGCACTACCTGGTACGAAACAAGCGAACGGCCCTTCGCATGGCCCCACCTCGAGGCAGTGTCCAATTTGTTAATGGACAGTGTATGTGGGAGGTGTGCGTCGTCCTTTTCCTTCGCTGCGGCTTCCTTTTAAAATAGCTTAGCAACGAGCGCCGGGACATTCGTGCGACCCCGTCGTGGCGTAAAAATGTGCGTCCCCGAATCCCGGGAAGCTCGGTGTGCCCCTGCCAGCATAGTCAGCCGTACGGAGGAATCACACCGATGTCACAATACCACCTGAATCGTGTTATAGTATGTTGGGTAAGTGTAAATAGGAAAAAAGAGCCCGAAAGAGGGCACGAACCCTACCGGTTTCCTAGGGCGCGACTGTGGCAGCGGAGATGCAAAATGGATTACGCTGACACGAAAGGACGCACGCCAGGAAGTATCGTAATGCGTGGGGCGTGACATCGTTATTTGGGTTGATACCGGGAATTTATGTTTATTCCGGTGACTTAGCGTCCATAGATTTGATATCGGCATCGAACAAGAAAAAAGGTGGTTAGCTACGAAGCGATGAAGGGTTGAACCGAGGATAAGGGTTGTTTTGCATGCGCTAAAAGGGGCGCGATCCGTTTGCCTGGGCGATTAAACGCTTTTGACAATCGATAGAAGAAGTATTGCACTTTTTGTTGTTGATTTGTGTTTATTTGGAAAACTAGATGATACAGTCGTTAAATGACTCATTTCGTATGCTAGTAGGGCATCCTGAAGTGCTACAATATATGCAATATATGCGGATGATAGGCTCGAAAAACTTGACATTCTTTGAATAACTTGCCATCAAACTCAACTTGCCAAGCGCAAACAAACTGGTGAATGGGTTGGGAAGACAACATTGTAAACCATTTTTTTGCACGGACTGCTTTGCCAATCCTGCTATCTGTCAACACATGTTGCCATGGATACATCAAAACGCTGTAGAAATAGTATTAGTGGAACAAAATGGTTCTGTGCACAGAAAAATTCATGGAAGTGTCCGATAAAAGAGTTGCCGTATCAGATATATCTCATCATTACAGATAATTTGACTCATTTCAATAGTTTACTGAAGCATAACGTTGGAGTTATCGATAGGTATCGCTTTGAGCCGAGCATACTATAGAAAGTCTCTTTAAATGTGGTCCTCAATTACACGCTTCATTTCAAAGAAATGTGTATGTATGCTGCCATCGAAAAACAAATTAAAAAAAAAAACTTATGAAATATATATTTCTGCCAATATTCCTGTTTTTTTTTATTTAGCTATAGGATTCAATATCTTTTTTAAAAAGTATAATTGCAATTCATAACTGTGCGTTAAAAAAAAACACAAGTTTCATGAGAAACGAGAAAATAAAGAATCAAAGCTACCAGCTTAAGAATTTATGATAAATAATCTACGTATGGAAAAAACTACCTCAAGTTACAACGCCATATCAAATAAAAGGATGCAAAAGTTCAAACACCACATCTTCTCAAATCACACACAAATTTGAATGAGGTATGATTTTTGACTTAATGAAATGGTAGGGTGCTTAACGAAATTAAGCTTAATGAAATGCCAAAAAATCATAAAATTTGCTTCGTTGTCTCATCTAATGATGGTTACGGTTTAATCCTGACAGCCATACATTTCATCCCTTGTTCAACACCTCACCAGGACGCTATTGTTCGCAAAGCATTTAGGAGTGAAGGAAATATATGGCCACAATAAATCTCAATAAATCCCCAAACACAACACGTTTAGCAGCGCGGTTCGGTAGGTTCTTTCAAGAAATAGAATACACCCTAGCTTCGCCGCCGCACAGTCTCCTCATAATCTCAAACGAACGCAGCATGCTGACGACGCAACCGGGCGTGATCAGCCCGCAACGAGCAACAGTCGGGCAGGCTCAAGCTCATTTGTGTGCGCAAACCCCAGCGTATTATAATTTTTCATCCCAGAGGCTTTAAAGCTCTGGCGCTAGAATAAGCCCACCCGTGGGCGGCGGATGCAGCCGATGCAGGAGTGGTTAAGTACATCGTACGTACGGCCCGGGACGAAAGGCAGGCTTACGCTGAAGCCATTACACCCGGGTAAGTTATGTCTGCGATGAAAGCTCGAACAAATTCCCTCCGCAGCCCGTGCCGGGCGTAGATTATGCAGACCTCGCGCAGACAAAGGCACGTCTGCCGGGCCCGTCAGAGGTGACGACTTTAAGAGTGGAGAGCTGCAGTTTTGTCAGGGCGGAGAAAATTACGGCACGACAAGCGTGGCTCATCCGTCACCGGGACGCCGGAAGTATCGCCGACTGGTTCGCGTTTCAATTAGTCGCGAATGGGGTCGTCTTTCGCTAAAACTTCTTATCGCTACCTGGGAGAGACAAAACCGTTTAACCCTACGCTTCTCGCGCGAAAGCCGTTTTCCGGGAACGTGGTAGCTGGTTGGGCCCACCGAACGCCGGGTATAATTTTATCCGAATGGAGGCATATTATTTTCAGCAGTATTTTCCCGAACCACCCTTAAATGCTTCGTTGGCGAACGATTCGCATTGCTTCTGACACAGGTCTCGTCGATTTTCCTCGTCAGCGTCCTGGGAACGGGCGGGAAGGCGCATGAACTGACACGAGAGCAACATACTCAGCTACTTGATACCATCGTCGGGATCATGTCCTACGGGCATGTTTTTTTTTTGTCTCCTTCAACCCGCGCATTTTCCCGACCGAAACTTTGCAAAACCCCGTTATCAAACCCGGGTTGTGTTGCGCAAACCAGACCGCTCGGGGTGCGGTTAATATTTCGCACGAAAAGATTGCTCGTTCGTTTGCTCAGTGCACACACACGCCGACACACACACACACACTTTCACAGGAGCAAAACTTGATACCGGATCCGTGGCCGCTTCCTCGGGCTCGCGTGGGCCGAAAGTGATTATCGTCGCACATAATGCGGTGCGAGTATATCTGCACCGAGATAAAGATGGGCTCCGGTTAAATGTGGGCCTCGTGGAGGCGGTTCGCAGGATAGCATAGATTACGGGCGGAACGGGCCCTAATGAGTGTGGTTCATTCACTGGCGGTGGGAGCATTTTGGACTTCGTGTGTCCCTCTGCTCGATTGTCCACGCCCGCGCTGCCTTGTCTCGTCTTGGCTTCGGTGGCGCATAATGTATGCGTTGGAGAGAGCGTTTGGGCGAGCGTTTGATGTTACTTACCACCCATGCACGAAATGAAGAACTTCGTCGAAGTAGGCGCTTCCTTGCGGTAAGGATGTCTCGCCTGCCTCGATGGGTTTGCTCCACCCGACTCCCAAACTCACACCAACACCACGGGCACTTAGCAATTTTTTGTTGGGATTTCGGATTAATTGAAGATTTCTTTTTGCCTTTCCGGTCGTTTTCCTCCGCGCATCAAACTTGAACGACTTCCTTCGGCTCCACCATTAACACGTGTAATGTTTATAGCCTTTTTTTTTTGTGCGTGTGTTTGCGTATTCACAAAGATCTAATTCAACGTCACCGGAAACATTCACACATTCACCCTTCGCTCCGGTTTGTCGCGTACACAAAATCGTGCTCTTGCTGTGTGCGTTGGCAATATTTTCCACTTGACACACACTATCGCACACCGCCTTGTTGGCACTTTATCATGGAAGCGTGTTGCCTCCAACCGAAGGACGAAGCGTGGAGCGAGGACGTCGAAAGCATTCAATATTCCATTAGTATCAACTCCTCTTAAACGACGTTTTTTTCACCGAATCCACGCCGGATATAGTGGGGCATAATTTTCCACTCAATTTGAACCACTCCCAACCACCGGGCACAGGTTCACTGGGTAATTAATGGCGTACCGAAGCACTAGATCACTCGAGGTAAAGCATTCACAACAAACAGCCGATTTAGGGGCGACTTTTTCCCGATCTTCCCGGATTCCAGACGACGCTGGACGCCCATTCGAACGGATGGCGGTGAGTGGTATTAGTTACACCGAAGTCGTAACGACAGACACTTAATCACTGCACAACTCGCGTGGCTGGAGAAAACACACGCGAACCCCACCTGAAACGCTCGCCGACCGTCGTCAGTGATAAATTCTTCCGCACACTTGCTTCACTCAATCAATTCGGGAGGCGGGTTCCGGGCTAATGCCGAGATGAATGTGCCGGGATGCGTCCCACCCCGGGACAAGGAGTTGGAACAGGAACCGGCACTGGACACTGGGCACACTTTTCACCACCAGGCGGCTCCATCGGAGGCACACGGGCTGTGCTGCGGATGAATCATTTCTTACTTGCTTATTCCAGCTGAGAAAGGCAAGCCGGGAAAGGGTCGCACGCGTCCGGGGCGGACGATAAATCACGCGCCCTGGGATGAATCCTTGATGCGCACGGACTGGGGAACACACCAACGACACACCGAACCACCGCACGATGGGATATAAATCGAAGTTCCGGTGTAAGTTAGAACGAAATACCATCGATGACGAGAGCAACCACGGAGCACCACCGATCGCACACGCACACGTTCCGTACTCGGCGGCGGTTTGTTTGGAACAAGTAGCGAAAGCAGCCGCGTTCGTGGCGCGATACAGGCGGCTTAGTCGCGCAACATGGCGCGCGGCACAGTGGGCGCCTTTTGGAGCGGTGTGTGGACATGATTTTGTTTCCATTTTTCAACTGTATATTATATGTTCGGCAAAGTTAATATAAACTGATGATCATCCAATGACTCTATACAAATTTCGGACAGATGTAATGCGAGTAGAAATCACTGTCTAGTTTTTACTCGGATGCTTTACAAGTACAAGATTGAAAGATTTAGTCCAATTTGGCAGCGCACTATTGGTTCTTTTTAATGATTCTGCGGATTATACTTCTGAAAATACCAAATTTTGGAACAAAAATGCCAAATACACACGACTAGCACATTTTTTTCCCATCTATAATCGCTACTACTATACTAACCGGCCATTCGCAATTGTATATCTTGCCATTTTAATTATAAAAACTATAATTTGTTGTGATTTAAAATTTCTAAGTAACAATCTGGCAGGTTTGTAATCATCTTCGAATTTTGTTATTGCTACAGGTTTTTATGCATAATATTTATTAGGCGATCAGTGGAATTAAATAAGAATATACGTTCATTTTAAATAATTTTGTGTATAAAAAGAGGAAATAACCTATTCCAATATACTGTTTTGGTTGTCTCTTTTCAAAAACAAATAGAAGGATATAGTTTAAGAATGAAAATGAATAATATTTGATATAAATTTGAATTGAACAGATATGTTTTAACTTCTTCTTCATTGAGGGAAGACAACTAGAAAGAAACAGTGATAAACTTTGAGGAAAACAATTGAAACGACTATAAATGGTGGGTGCATAACAATATAGAGAAACCCTATAAACTCTAACCAATAAAGTTATTTTCTTTCTGCAACAATATTTCTACAATGCGAGCAATCTTCTATTCACTCACTACCCCCCCCCCCCCCCCACTTCCCCTTTCACACCATCAAGACCTGCGCCATGAACAGATGTTCGCTCGAAAACTGACCCACCGTACGATTCACCCCTATCTGTCGCGCAACCCTGGCCAAAACACCGGCTGTCATGTTGCACCACCCCTGCAACGTGACCAACCCGGGACGTACGAGAAACGTCGATCGCCACAGAAGCGTGCATAAACATTTCCTCCGTTTGAACAACTGCCGTGCGTGGCTACTTGCCGGCGGGTGCGGCAAGTTGGTTTAGTTCCGATCGCTGCCCTTAGAGCAGCTGCGGCAAAACTTTACCATCATAACATTCCGCCGCCGCTGGCTCGTTCTAAACTCCCAGCAGCTGCGGTGCGGACGGCCCTGGCAAACAACTTGTCGGTCAACTGTCAAATCATGTGCTAATGTGGGCGACAAATCAATCTCCGTAACGGCCAACCGATGAAGCCCACCAGTGGCGGGTGCGGGTGGGACTTCCGCTCGAAAAGGGCCGGCGCGGGAGGTGACCGTCTGCGCGGCCGATCGGTTGTTGATTTTTGTCAGCATTTTTGCGGAGCGCGCGGAACGTGGCGTCGGCGTCGGGTGGCGTGGTGGGGACGAACAAGACGTGAAGGAACGGTTTTTTTTTGGTACAGCGGTGCGCTGTCTGTCGCTTCCCGATACCAAATCGATTGCGCTTATGGAGCGCGCTGTTTGTCTTTCAAATTAACTAAAGTGTGCACGCTGTTGGCTGCCGATTGTCGATGGAGCTCGTTACTCTTGAGGTGGCATGTTTGAGGGCAACCACAGTAGGTGTTGGTTTACGATGTTACGATGGCAACACTCGAACTCGTGGTATGATGCGCGATGTTTTTTGCTCTTGCTGAAATGTTCGCGTTCTTCATAACGACGAACTCATGCCGTGACGGTCGTGTTTGGACGGTAAAAACGCGGTCGCAACAGTAATGACGGCGGTGATTCTAACGAGCCACCGCGTGCTGCGTGTTACAATGGCCAAATTTTATTGCATTTCTTGCTGGCCCGGCGCTGGCGGCTAAGTGTCCGCAAATAGACCCCCTCCGGGAATGATCGTTTATTGGGGTGAATCGAAAAAGTTTGACTTTGTTTGGACGATAAAACAAACCAAACAAACAAACAAAAAAAACAGCACGCAAACAAATTCAATTGCTTTTGTTTGCCAACAACATTAAATGATGATAGTGTGTTGGTTTTTTTTTTGAAATTCTTTTTCATTCTTTCATTACACGTTGTTTACATATTTGAGAAAGAAGGCTCGATATGTTAAGCTGAGAAGGCAGGCGTTTTGGTATATGAGTGTGTTTTTTATATCTGATTGATTTTGATTGAAGAATTCTATTTATTCTCTAAAAATAAATTACATTGTAATGGTGTACATTTAATTGGCCTCGGTAATTAACCTCTACGCAATATGAGTTTTTTTTTGCCTTTGGCAATTGCGATAACATCACTGATTGAAAATGTTTAAATCAACAAAGGGAAAAGCGGAAAAAACCCTATAACTTTTTATGTATCTTAATTCTACACCTTATTTGATACCTAAAACTATTTTAAAACTACCTATCTAACCCTAT